>JBAMJR010000267.1:447500-452500 GCA_038501785.1 Myoxocephalus aenaeus
TTTATTTCCTTATTTAATTGATTTGTAGAATAGATATCCGCACACTTAAATCTCTGCAGAGAACACTTTATTTTTAGCTTTCGGTCTATCAGGACCTCCATCCTGGTTCCTAATTTAATTTATTAAAACCATTAAAATTGGTGCATAATGCATTATTTATTTATTTAATGCCCCCAACATTTAGTCTATAAAATGTCCAAAATTATTGCAAATGCCCACCGGGAGTTATAAAAGAAACTAAAGCTGCATATTTGTATTTTATGCTGCAAATATGTTCTACTTTACGTGATATGAAAGTGAGAAACAAGACTGTATTTACTTCATTGAGGTCCTATTTTCTACAAGTCACCAGTTTAAGTAACAGAGCGTTAAATCTTAGGTTTCCTTTGTGTAAGTGGACTTTAGTTTCCTGTTTCCGTTTTAATCACAGAGCAGAAATGAAGTTATAATTAGTCTGGGGAAACAGGCAGGCGGTTGTCACGCCTCCTGAGCAGTAAAAAAAAACAAAAAAAAAACATTGTTTTATTTTAGACACCGTCTCAATAGTCTTGTTTACCGTCTCCTCCCGTTTTTGAATGGAAACCCTCGAGGTAAATGCACCCCAGTGCCTCTTAGAACGTCGTACACGGCTGTTTTGCGGTGGGGTCTAGTCCCTCCTGGATTCCCTCTGCTAAAGTTGAGTTTATACAGTTTTAACCTTATTATTCCAGCAGCCACCGTGAGCGATCAGCGCCGCGTGTAATTGCAGCTCAAATCATCCGAATGGTTGCTCTAATGTTAATAACGCCAGACAAACAGTGCGCTCGGATCAAATAAAAAACGTGAGATCGGCGCTCAATCCTGCATCGTTTACGTGTCGCCGGGCCCCTCGGGGCCTCGCTGTTGTTTTATTTGTTCATTTTGGGTCCAGGAGTACAACATCCACGGCTGGTGGGTGGGCGAGCTGCACGGCACCGTGGGCATCGTCCCCAAAGACTTCCTGCACCCGGCCTACATCCTGTGACAGGTACCGAGGCACTCTCTCTTACCATCAGCATTATGGGACATTACTGGGGCCTAATACTCAGAAACGGGCCCCCTGGTACTCATCCAGGCCGCCATCGAGCTCCACTCAGTCGTTGACCTGCCGTTTATGGCATCTGCTGGCTGGGAGAAGTACTGCGTAGAAGTAGAGCAATCTGAGCGGGGCAACGGGTGAGAATAAATATGTGCAACAAAAGCACGAGCACGCCGGCGGTTGTCCTATTTAAAAAAATGTATTCCCTAATGCTGTTAGAGAGGCGCAGCTTAGAATGAATACTGAATTATTAACGCGTTTTTAATTTTTTAATTTTACAGAGCTGCTGCCGACACGTCCGGCCGTGAGTTTCACAGTTCATCTTTTGTAATTTGACAATGAATTCTCCCTCACAAGACTGTAAGTTATATCCTGGACACTATAAACCACGTGATGAAGTCTCATCTTTAATATTAATGTGCAAACAGCAGCTAAAGCGGTCAGAAAGCCGACAGGAAATAAGATAATTTTATCAGGAAAAGACTCTGAAACGTGAGGATGTTCTTCTATAATGTTTTGTATTATAATAAATTTAACATATTTGTGTTTTTGACTGATGGTTTGACAAGAAAGTAATTTGAAGATGTTATTAAATAATCTATTGTAATGGGACTTTTGTCAGACTTTGAGAATATTTTGTATTTTTCAGAGACTAAAAGATGAACTGATTAATCAATCATGGAAACGACTGTTAGTTGCAGCTCTATCGCAAATTGGTTAATTATTACGGACTGATGCATTTATCAATTCACTGGTGAAAATTAGAAATGTGTAGATTCTTAGACGCTTTTTTCTCGTTTAATCACTGTAATACATCATTGATAAAATAACAGCCGATGTACATTATATTGAGTATTTTAAACTACATTGTAAGGAGTTTTACACTGAAATAACAAAACATTCCAACAGCCTTCATACTGTGTGTGATTTTCACTTCAATGTGTTTCATCTTCCGCCACTAGGCGGCAGCGTTGCTCCAATATCTTGTCCTAAAAGCACTAGACGTGTTTGGTAAGAGGTGTATAATAAAACCAGTTAAATTAAACCAGTGAAATAAACACTCATATGTAAATTTTTATTTGAAATAAAATAATATCTACATGGACACAAACACTCAGGTTGTCGTAGCTCCATGATATAAAATAGAGGAAACATCCTTTAAAAAACGTTTTTAAAGCAAATAACAACAATCTGTACTCACTTAGTGTAGAAAGAAAGCAACACCAGTATTCTGCTCATTATGTGCAAACCAGTGGAACCAGGTCCCTTTTAAAAAGTGATAACAGTAGTGTGTGAAAACAATGTCGAGCTCAAACTAACTGGAATCAAGGCAGTATTCATATTACTGAAAAAACTAAATTCCCCATGTTTGTATTTTAGAAGAGGGTTTTTTATGAAGTACTATTGTTTTAAAGGGTTATTTCTGATTTTATTAATTAGTCAATGTCAAGTCTGTTGGCTTAAGAGAACATAAACAGCTTCAGTAAAAAGATGTACATATTCTAAATATAGCATACTGTAGTTAATAACCCGACTATGAATAAGTACCTCATATAACCACACTTCAAAAACAACTCCTGTAAACCGATTATTGTTAGAAAAGAGGAATGACGAAAGACAATGAACGAAATAGTTTGAGGGGAAACAACATGTCAACTGATGATGATGAAGTCAGTGTCCTAAAGGAGCTTTGATCATTAAAACAAATCCAGTAAAAGTGCAGAAAAAGAATTATTATTATTATCATTATCATCAAGATCACAAGATTGAAAAGGTGCCGTGTCTAATGCACAGGGTTCAGATTATTATTCTGATCCGTCCTTAGAATTACTCCAAATGTAATTAACATAACCAAATATTTTAATAAATATCAAGTTAACGCTGCTGCCTATAAAACATAATTTGTTTAGAACAAGTTTCTCAATCCAAAAATGGTCCTAACCCGGTTGCAAATGAGAAGGAATGAGTGCAGATAGATTCAGGCTGCTTTTGGTCGACGTGATTGTTTCTCCCGCAGTCTGAGTCATAATAACTGTATGAAGTTTGGGTTTTGAATTCTATCTTTTTCTTACTGTCCTTCGACTGGAAATAGATACCAAGTAGACTTGATTTGTCTCACTCAGACTACTGACTTCTTTTTCTGGGACAATAGGAACAATTACAGTAACCAAAAGCTCTTTAAAAGTCCCTACAGAGTTAATATAGACTTTAAAGCAAAGGAACGTGGCTCTATCCTTTAATTCAAGTGTATATTTCTGTCAAGATTTGCACAAGTTCCCTTCAACATGACTAGATTTCAGAGAAATCACATTAAAACAACTAAATTAAATCACATTATATATTTAAAAAAAAGCTGCTTTCTGTGACCGAGAGCGCCCTCTGCTGGTCGCAAAAGGCCAATCATCCTCAGCAGAGGAGGGGAAAAAAAACACATTTAGTTTACCTGAGTGTTAACGGTTTAAAATTATATATACACTATTTAAAAAAAGAAAAGAAGTTAGACCGAAAACATGTGCGACATTTCCCACAATCCATTTCTGTGGCCTGAACTAATGCGCCTCCACCTCCGAGGACTCGTCCTCCCGCGCCGCACATTTAGCAGCAGCCGTGCAGACGCTCTCTATGATGCTGAAGTCACTGCTTTCGGTTAAATCTTCACCCGTCAAAGTCAAGTTCACCTCCAGAGATTTACTGGAGGCGCCGGTCGTGTTGTGCAGGTCCTCGTCCTCCTTTCCCACAGAGCGCCCGTTCATCTGCAGGTCCAAAATGTTTCTGCTGGAGGACTCGACTGATGACCAGCGACCGACCTCCTCCGCCTCGCCGCTGGCGGACTGGAGCGAGTCCTGGAGCGAGTCCTGGAGCGAGTTCTGGTTCGACTCATGGATCGAGTCCTGGTTTGACTTCTGGATCGAGTCCTGAATCGACTTCTGGATCGAGTCCTGAATCGACTCGTGGATCGAGTCCTGGTTCGACTCGTGGATCGAGTCCTGGTTCGACTCGTGGATCGAGTCCTGGTTCAACTCGTGGATCGAGTCCTGATTCAACTCGTGGATCGAGTCCTGGGACTTGTGGATCGAGTCCTGCTTCGACTCGTGGATCGAGTCCTGGTTCGACTCGTGGATCGAGTCCTGGTTCGACTCGTGGATCGAGTCCTGGTTCAACTCGTGGATCGAGTCCTGATTCAACTCGTGGATCGAGTCCTGGGACTTGTGGATCGAGTCCTGCTTCGACTCGTGGATCGAGTCCTGCTTCGACTCGTGGATCGAGTCCTGGTTTGACTCGTGGATCGAGTCCTGGTTCAAGTCCTGAGACTTGTGGATTGAGTCCTGGATCGAGTCCTGGATCGAGTCCTCTGCGTCGTCGCTGACCTCGCCGATGCTCTCATTGGAAGACGAGCGTCCGTCCCCGTCCCGATCCGCCCGCTCCATTTGTTGAACGAGGTCACCGCCGCCGCCGCCTTCCTCCTCCGGGACGCCGAGCTCATCGCGAGTCTCTTCCTGGATTTCCGTCTGAAGCGGCGTCTCCGCTTCGCTCTCGCTTTGTCCGTCCGGGTTCTTGAACTCTTCCGGACAGCCGGCGTCCTCCGCACCGTCGAGGCGAGTTTCTAAAACCCGCTGCTCGGCGCAGACGGCATCCAGGACTTCCTCCTCAGATCTGGCGTCGCTTTCGGTTCCCCGTTCCTCAAAGTCCCGGTCCTTAAAATCTGTAACTGCTGCAGAGTTCGCACAGTTTTCTGGCTCCGACTCGACATTTTCCGTCTTTGCCTCTCCAGAACTTTCCGGTTGATCGCCCTCCTCCTCTGCGTCTGGACTCGTCTTTTCTTCCGTGACGCCCTCCTCTCTTACTGAACACTCCTCCTCCAACAGGCCGGGCCCCATGGGCGAGTGCACCTCCACCGGAGTCTGGATCCGTGTCGGACAGCTCCTCTGCTGCGTCGGTTCCG
>JBAMJR010000267.1:460000-512588 GCA_038501785.1 Myoxocephalus aenaeus
GAGGAGGAAGAATACGTGGTGGAGAGGGTCCTGAACCGGCGGGTGGTGAAAGGGAGAGTAGATTATCTCCTCAAGTGGAAAGGCTTCTCTGAGTGAGCGTCTCCTCTCGTCATCACCGGATTCACACGGCCCTCTAAAGGCAGCGGTACCGGCACAAGTTATTCATTACATACGTGTGTGTGTGTGTGTGTGTGTGTGTGTGTGTGCAGGGAAGACAACACCTGGGAGCCGGCCGACAATCTGGACTGTCCAGATCTGATCGCCGAGTTCCTGCAGTCCCAGAAGACGGCACACGACGGAAAGAGGAAGGCGGCCGGAGACGCGGAAGGAGACGAGAGTAAGACGAAGAAGAAGAAAGACGACGTGAGTAGACTAAATATTAAATTCATCACAACGCAAAGACAACAGCCGGCTGACCCCCTGACATGTGTGTGTGTGTGTGTTTTACACAACTGGCCAGTAGTCTAGTATTTTGACACCACTGTGACGTAGTCTCATCAGTAATAATGTGTCTAAAATGTAATAATATGTAGAATAAAAACTAAAGTTGGCATTGTTAAGCTGTTATCTGTGCTTTGGTGTTGTCTTTATATCCACATTGTGTGTGTGTGTGTGTGTGTGTGTGTGTGTGTGTGTGTGTGTGTGTGTGTGTGTGTGTGTGTGTGTGTGTGTGCGCGTGCATAACAGTTTAAAACATTAAACCAGGTCCCAGCTATTTCTATTTTATTTTATTATTATTATCCCAGCTATTTCTATTTCTATTTTATTTTATTATTATTATCCCAGCTATTTCTGTTTTATTTTATTTTATTATTATTATTTTTATTATTATTGTATATATCTTTTATCTTTCATCCTGCTGTTTTTATTTATTTTGTTGTAAATTGCTGCTACCCCCGACACCAAATTTCCCCTCGGGGATTAATAAAGTATATATTCATTCATTCATTCATTCATTGATTCATTCATTCATTGATTCATTCATCCAGAATGGTGAAACACGGCCCGGTAAGTCTGTTAGATGACGAGTTGCCGGGCGGCAGATGTTTCCCACATGGAGGTAATGATGTGTTCACAGTCTGACCGCGTGTGTTTATTGTGTTTATTTGTGTCAAGTTGCAATAAACGGACCAAAAAGAAAAGCCGAAACACCAAAACGATGACGCCGATTTGGAAAAAAAGTCTGAATTTCTGCTTCGTCGGGTCCGTCTGAAAAAGACAGCGAGAAAAACCACTTTTAAAATGCTTGTTTTCTGAGCGGAGTCTGGTGCGACTAGCGCTCGTCTTCGCTAAATAAATAGATGAAGATGAAGCCGGACGCAGGCGGACACTTAAAGAGCGCCACGCTTTGAGATAAATCAACAGCTCCGTATGCAGAACGCCCTCTTTGTGCTCATTTATGCTTTTCTCTGGTACATCGTCGTAAACTGAACGTCTGCTGGCTTCGGAGAAACAAAGACACGTTGTTCTGTGCTCCATTAGAAGTTGCGTCTTGTTGTCTGATCCGCAGACAGAGAAGCTGCGGGGCTTCGCTCGAGGGCTGGATCCAGAGAGGATCATCGGCGCCACCGACTCCACCGGAGAACTCATGTTCCTCATGAAGTGGTCCGTATGCGGGGGGGGGGGGGCGGCTGTTTTTAAACTCATTAAATATTCGTCTGGATTTTTTTTAATGTTCTGTTGTTGTCGTTTTTGTTTTTTTTTCCCCCCCCGCAGGAAAAACTCAGACGAAGCGGACCTGGTGCCGGCGAAGGAGGCCAACGGGAAGTGTCCGCAGGTGGTCATCGCTTTCTACGAAGAGAGGCTCACTTGGCACTCGTATCCCACGGAGGACGAGAAAAAAGACGAGAAAAACTAAAAAAAAAAAAAAAAAACCCGGGAGGCGGAGGAGAGAAAGGAGCGGTGGTTTTGAACTTCATTGTGCTTTTTCCCCAGACGAGCGCGACGCCGTTCGGACGCGTTCGTCTCGGCGTCGCGTCTCTCGTTCGGTTCTACTTTTATCTGGATGTACTCTAACTGTAAATATGCTTCAGGCTCGCTTGGCTAAACTCAACTGGAATGTAAAAGGCAGTGTTCATCTTCAGCGTCGGCTCAGTCTCGGTTTCTCACAACATTTGGGTCCGTGGATCCCGTGGTCTTGCTGTGTGACATCATCGTATCAGTGAGGTGATGTTTTTAACTCATTAGAGTGCCTTTTAAAACAAAAAAAAAACAAAAAAAAACACACTCTGTGGTTCATCGGTGCTTTTGAGGTCAGAACTGTGTCCGTCTTGGCTGTTTGGTGTACGGTGACGAACCCTTTTCGGTGATTCAGTTCGTCTTTGTGCTGTTTTTTTTTCTTTGTCACGTCTCGCTTGTTGGTTTTTGGAGAATAAACCACTTTTTTTTGTTACTCTGCCGTTTTCACTTGCTTTTTATTCGATTCATCTGCCGATTTACTTTCTCCAGCATCAGCTGACGTCGTCACAAAAAGTATTTCTTTGGTATTTTCCTCTCTGTAAACCGACTATTCGGTGAAAGTTTTGTCATCTGGTTTCGGTTGTTTCTCTCCGACTCATGACAACCAGAACACGAGAGTCACGGGTGAAAATAAAAACACTTTATTAATCAATAAAAACAATTCTTGATTGCCGGCAAATATCTCAAAAAACAAGAGGGAACTACATCCAAACTGAAAGCAGAGGGTGAGGCCGTCGTGGAGACGTTTGACAAGAACGACATAAATCATGACAAACACAAACATGAAAATATTTACATAACAAGACAGACAAAAAAAAAAAAAAGTGCACTAAGTAGTAGCGGTACTAAATAGTCGGTGTCGCACTGAAGTCAATGTTAACCAGAGTTTCATGCCTGAATATCACATTTAATGAGGACATTTCTCCTTTCAAAAACAATTTTTTTTGGACATCTTAATGTTCTGTTCTGCTCTCGTAAATATTCTAGCCTAACCGCTATCGCAGCTGCAACAGCTGACCTATTTATATATTATTTTTTTCTGTTTTTAATAAGAAGAGGGCGATGTTACACGTACTGACAAAACTTCATTCAGATAAGACAAGTAATAGCACTTCTACTCCGAGAACGTCTTCCCCCCGGTTCTCAAACACATTTAAAGTGACAGATAATGAGATTGTGAAATAAAGGCATTTCAAATCAAAGTGGCCACCGTCATCTCACGCATTCAAATATCTCGGTTTTTTTATATATTTTTTTTTAAATATACCTCATGTAACAACTTGGCTCACTTTGTTAACACACACAAAAAAAAACAAAAAAACACATCGGACTCGTAATATTTAAGCCAACACTTCGGCTTTACAGCAGTTTTAAAAAATAAAGTGGCTTTCAGGTTTGGGAACGTTGGCAAATAAGTTAAATAAAAAAATAAAAATAAAAAAAGAAGGGATTTCCCTAAAACCACAAAGACAACTGAGCCCGTTTTAATTAGTGCTTAAAAACGAAATGATGCATAACTGTGATCGTGACCCGTCACAGCATCTTCCTCTTCGTGATTACAGGCTCAGCGTGACGTTTTAAATTAAATTAAATAACAACAAAAAAAACAAAAAAAGAGTGTAGACTTGTACATAAAGCTGATGTGACCTATAACCTTGCTTATACTACAGATTATGAACAGTTAATAAGAGCCTTCCTTAACGCAGCTCCCGTATTTAAACCTGCAGCGAAGGAATAGCGACAGACACGGCAAAATGCATACAGCCAAGCCTTTTAAAAGACAAATTACAGTGCTATGTATAATTTATAAGGAAGTGGATACATTTTGCAATGCAGTGTGCCTCCTCCCCAAGACATCCGTCTGCTCCTCTTGCAGGGCTTCACACCTCCAGGCCTCATTTTTTATATTTTATTTTTTTTAGCAGCGGCCAGCCCGGGAACACTCAGCCTCCGACTCCCTCTCGTCCCAAACGTCCTCCCTTCCGCACGTCAATCTCTCCGGGGCTCTGAGCTCAGACGCCGCCGCCGCCGCCCCGGCTCCAAAACTGGGATTAGCGGCACGCGGGGAACCGCCGGAATTGGAGTCCAGCGTTTTCGAGCGTTGTAAAGATGATCAAAGCGCCCTTTGGTTAGTAAAGGTGTTAATGGCATCCTTTAAAAACGATGGACTTCCTGTTAGCCTTTGGTAAACTGAACTCACAACCGTAGATTGCTGTTCTCTGCCGGGAAAAAAAAAAGAACCGCAACTTAAAAAAGTGACCACAAAAAAGGAAAAAAAAAAAATCACCAAAAGTCTCCAGGGTGGGATGTGATCGGTCCTTTTAAAGCCTCCGGTGCATAGGTACTCCAACCATCCTCGTCGACAGTGTTCACTTCCCTCGTTTCAAGCTACAAATCTTCTCCCTCCTCAGCGGTTTTTCGGTGCAAAAAGGATCGAGAGCGGCACATTTTTCTCTCTCTCTCTCTCTCTCTCTCTCTCGCTAATAGCTCATTTTATGTCCTTTCACGTCGCTCGTCTCCTCGCTTATCGCTTCCCCTCCCCCGCCCCGTCTAAATAATGAAATATCAGTACTCAAACGAGGAGCTAATTCTGCCTCAAAGTTGTTTCCGGGGAAGAAGAATAAAAGAAGTGGGAACAGAATAAAAAAGGGGAGAAACGAATGCAGGAAGAGAAGTCAACAATGCCATTTTTCTACTCACCAGAATCTTCTTAAAAGGAAAAAAGGACATCTCTCTCTCTCTCTCTCTCTCTCTCTTTCTTTCTTTCTCGCATCTGCAGAAATCTTTCTTATTTAGCAAAGTGATAGAATAAACAGCAGTTTGCCCCCCCTGCCCGCCCGCCTCACTTCTTTTTGTCCTTTTGTTTTTTCTCGGGCTTCCGGCTCTGCTCGGCGGTCGTCACGCCGCGCGGCATGATGAGCACGCCGCCGTCGGCGCTGTACTGGAGCGAGTACTCGCTGGGCGGGTAGGGCCGGCCCTCCTCGTCCCGCAGCTGAGCGAACACCTCCTGGTACAGGCTCTGCATCTTCTGCTTCATCTGCCGGATGGACCGGATGAACTCCATCTTCTCCTTCAGCAGGCGGGTCTTGTCGCGCCGCAGGTCGTGGACGCCCTGCTCCAGGTTGATGATGGTGTCCAGCTTGCGCTTGCGGCAGTTCTGGGCCGCCATCTTGTTCTTGCCGCGCCGGCGGATGTCGCGGACGAGGGCCAGCTGGCCTTCGCTCAGGTGGTGCTTGGCCAGGAGCTCGTTGAACTCCTCCACCGGCAGGTTGATGATCTTCTCGTTGGCGAAGGGGATCTTCAGGGCGCGGGCGCGGCGTTCGTCGCGACTCGCGTGCTTGTCGAGCAGATCCTGCGCCGGCTGGAGCTTCGAGTGTTTGTCGCGGACGCTCTTCTTCCCGGCGGCGACGGGGAACTCCGGGTGCTCGGCGAACGCGGAGGAGAGCGGCAGGTTGTACGTGTGGTTGTGGCCGACGCCGCCGCCGAGCTGCGGGAGGCCGTGGAACTGGGACGGGTCCTGGTAGCTCATGCGGCAGAGCTTGCTGTACCCGGGCTGATAGCCGCCGACGGCGCCTTCCTCGGCCTCCGCGGTCGCCACCTCCGAGTCGGTGCTGTACCCCACGGCCCCCTCCTCGGAGAAGGTGGCGGACGTGGAGGACGAGGACGCCGCCGAGGAGCAGGAGGTCTCGGAGCTGCTCGGGGAGGCCGGGCTGTGGCTGGAGTCCAGGGACAGGCCGGAGTCGGAGTCGAGCTCGTCCTCCAGCTGCGACGCCTGCGCCTGGCTGAAGCCCTCCTCCATGGCGAGGTCCAGCAAGCTGATCTCGTCCAGCATGGACTCCTCCAGCAGGTTGCTGAACGGGTCGGGCAGGACGGGCGTGGACGTGACGTTGGTGCTGGAGCTGTTGGCGTGCGGCGGGAGAAAGATCCCCGTCAGGTTGGTGGCCCCGAACGTGGAGTTGATGTTGCTGGAGTTGCCGGAGGAAGGTCGGAGCGAGGCGGCGGTTCTCGGGGCGACGCCGGTCGGGTCCAGCTGGGGGTTGAACACCTGGGGGAAGTCCTGGCTGCAGCCGGGGAGCGAGGCCTGGTGGAGGCTGACGTCCTGGTTCACGGGCGTCGAGCCGGCCGAGAGGCCGAAGGTTCCCGCCGCGCTCGACTCGCTCGTCCCACTCGCGCCGCTGTCGCTGCTGGAGTTGCTGTGCGGCGAAGAGCTGTTCACTTCCATCGCCTTTGAACAGAAAGAACGAGTTAGATATACGCACTTTTATGGTGAAACTATTTACAGTAACTTTACTGTCCTCAAATAGTCAAAATAGACGGATATTTTCTCCCCAGCTCACTCATTAGAAAGTGATGCAACTCTAAAGAAGACCTACTTGTAGCTCCATGATGGCCATGATGTCTTGCCACTGCTGCTCCAGGTCTAGCTGAGGCTCCGCTGGAGGAAGAGGAAGAGGAAGAGGAAGGCCCTGAGACGTGGAGGGAACTTCTTCATTGGTCACGGTTTCTGGGGCGACAACCGGGGCTGGAAACTGTTTAAAAAAAACATTACAGAGACATTGTTACAACTTCACTGTAGTTGTTTTCCCCCTAACACCAATGAAAACAACGATACTTTATTGGTTTTTTTTTACCTCAGATTCTTCTCCAAAAGGGAACGTGGCCTCCAACAGCCTCAAGCATTCTTGTAGAGACAAGGAAGTCTGTGAGCCGAGACCCGGGAGCTGAATAACAACAACAAGAGAGACACTGTTGTGACTGAGGCCACGTCCACACGACTACGTCTCCATTTTAAAAACACCACGGCAGAGTTTTAGAACACTGAGAACGGAGGAGTTCAGAAAACTCCAGGTACGTCCTCGTGCGGACAGGAAACGGAGAACTTGATATGCGTTTTCCTTTATTAACCTCTATTTGTGTGGATGAGCCTAATTGGCCCAATAGGACGACCACGATGGTGACGATGGAACGCTACAATGTGTTAGCATGCTACACTGTGTTAGCGTGCTACAATGTGTTAGCGTGCTACTACAATGTGTTAGCGTGCTACTACAATGTGTTAGCGTGCTACTACAATGTGTTAGCGTGCTACTACAATGTGTTAGCGTGCTACAATGTGTTAGCGTGCCCTTACAATGTGTTAGTGTGCCCTTACAATGTGTTAGCGTGCCCTTACAATGTGTTAGTGTGCCCTTACAATGTGTTAGCGTGCTACAATGTGTTAGCCTGCTACTACAATGTGTTAGCGTGCTACAATGTGTTAGCCTGCTACTACAATGTGTTAGCGTGCTACAATGTGTTAGCCTGCTACTACAATGTGTTAGCGTGCTACAATGTGTTAGCCTGCTACTACAATGTGTTAACGTGCTACAACAATGTGTTAGCGTGCTACAACAATGTGTTAGCGTGCTACAACAATGTGTTAGAGTGCTATTACAATGTGTTAGCGTGCCACGTTTTTATAGAGCTCGAGGGCAGTGATCCTGCAGATTCAGACACCGACACACCTCCAGTGGGTCATAAGTGGTGATTGAGAGGGATTGTTTTTTGTCCGAGTCTATACATCCCACCCAATGCTCAGCTGCTGTGGTCAAGGAAGACCATTCTGACGAATAAACAATAAAAAAACAAACATTTGGGGTGTTTTCTGCATTCATAAAAACATCACAAATGCGCTGAATGAGCTGCACGACGATTCTGAGCGACGACTGAACCAATAAGAAATGATCATGCGTGTTGAGCCCAGAGGTAAATGTGATTTACCTCACAATAACAACGGCTTGCTTTGCCTCCATTGTCAGAATGAACTCATTGAGACGCAACAATGAGACGAAACTCTTAGAAATCAAACTGAGACCATTTCAAAAGACGAGCATCAAGACGAAGTGGAAACGTCTCCAGATGAATACAAACTCGTATACAGCAGAAATGATCCTTTTTATCACCACCGTGCAGCTCCCGGGTTTCTATTTTCTTTTTATGCGCCATTAGGACGGCTAAACGCACGGATATCGAGATCCATTTACTCTACAGACCTGCTCTGGGATGCTCTCTCCGGTCTCCCCGTCCACGGGCTGAGCGCCTTGCAAGTTCACTCCGTTTCTCCAGCTCTCTTGTTCCTCGTTCCCGTCTTTGCTCTCGCGTGGCTTGGGCTTCTCCTCCTCGCTCTCCTTCTGACGGTTGCTGTAGTTGAACACTTCTCTTCCTGCGCCGAGGTCGATGTCCTGTCTCCAGAGGATGTCTATCAAGTCAATGTCCTGCAAAAGAATACATAGCAACCATTGAAAAATGGCCCTGTGTAGAGAAAAGTTACTTTAATAACCAGGTATGGTGTAGGCATTCAATGTATTGAACTAATACTGTAGAGAGGTATAAATGAACATATGTGGGCCATTTATGATGGAATTATTTACCTATTTATGATAATAAACTACTTATATATCTATTCCATCTCTTATACAAGTAGTTTGGCTCATTATTTCATAAGTGTGGGTAATTTTGGCAGCTCATGTAACAGAAATGTAGTCAGATGATGCAACCATGACAAAATGCTTTGACTTGGTGGTCATCATGTGATCAGATAGAAATCAGGTTATTACTTTCCCAAAATGTCTTTGTGTGACACATTGTGTGCAGGTTTTTTTCACAAGGAACCAAATGATAAATTAAAAAGGAGAATAAACAATAAATCATACACAGGCGTTGTATTAAAATGTGACAAGTAAAATGTAAAAAACATTTCTTATTTGTTGTGCCAAATTTAAGAGAGTAAATGCTGTGGATTTAAAAGAATCACAGCTTTCATGAATGCAACACTAATATCTGACACACAACGATATTGGTAAAGACATTTAAACTCAGTGTATATGTTTGATTGTTTTTAGTAGTTAGGATTGACTGATTTAAGTTGTTTTTAATGGTATTTTAGGTGTAAAAAAAAATGGTAAAATGCTTTTCTGAACATATAATTTACTTCTGCTAACATCTGTGGCTTATGATGCTGCTTGGAAGATGAGTTTACCACTCAATTTGGCCAAAAAAAAGTACATCCAAGCTAAACTGCTGAGTTTATATGAACCTAAACACACCATTTAAATCCTATTTGGCGATTAGTTGGCGACCCGTTAGACGGGGTTGTGTGTCCCCCTCCTTTTCACAGGTGCTGCCCACAGTGAAGGAAGAAACTAGCCGCATTACCTCTTTGGTGAGGTCCTCATTGGCGTCCCTGCTGCCCTGCTCCTGGTTTCCCTCCGGGGCCACAGCTCCCGGGCCGGTGTCCGCCGCGTTCAGGTCGTACGTGGATTCAGGCGCTCCGCCTCCTCCCCTCATGGCCGGGGCGGCGTCGGGGCCGTCGACGTCCTCTAGGCCGCCCCCATTGTCCAGGGTGATGCTGGGGCTGGACTGGCTACCGGTGGACACCGCAGTCTCAGAGTCGCGGTGCACCAGCCAGGTGGTGAGCTCCGTACTGGGCACAGAGAGGCGATCCAGTTGGCGCACCTGGTTCAGCAGTCGCCGAGTGGTAAAGAACTGGTCCAGGTCCACACTCTTTGGATGGATGCCATAGCCGTCCAGGTTGTTGCGCAGGTTGTGGAACTGTGTCTGGGTGTAGGCTGAGCTGGGGCCCAGGATGATCTCTCTCAGTGGGGGCAGCTGGTTGTTTAGGTAGGTGTCAACATCCACCCGCACCCCAAGGAGACTCAGAAGGATGGTGAACTGAATCAGGCCCTCTGTGAAGTACTTTTTCAGGTAAAGCATTTCTTTACAAAAGGAACAAAAAAGGTGAAAGTAAAAAAAAAAAAAAAAACACGTGTCCAACTAGCTCGGATCAATGCGTCTGGAGGACAGAGGCGGATGCATGAGCGTAAAAAAGAAAAGAAAAAGAGAGGTTAAAGAAGGGGAGGGTCTTCAACAGGATGCGGTGAGTTTAAAAAGGCACGTAGGATCCACGATGGGGTTTCCGCTCCGAGGGAGTCCAGTTTGAGCCCAAAGCTTTGCTCTTCATCAGGTTCTCATCCTCATCCTCCCATTCCTGACAAAAGTGAGAAATTACATTTTATTGCTCTGCTAAACCTACCTACATTTGCATTAAACCGCATGTTAAAAGACACACAGACAAACAAACAAACAAAACAAAAAACAAACAAAACAAAAATCAGGACTTGCTAGCCTGCTGCAACCTCTCCATCCCAAAGTACATGGATGCCTTTGGAATAATAATAATAATAATAATAATAATAATAATAATAATAATAATAATAAATCTCAGCAGACCAGAGATGGTGAACACAGCGCGTGTCGGAGTCACCCCACCCTTCACAGGACCACTACTTCTCGTGGGTGCTCGCTGAAGGTGAAGCCCGGCTAGCAGCATCGGTTAGACAGGGACCCTCCCTCCGTCCTTACGACGTCACCTCGCTCCGTGTGTTTCCCGCTACTACACACGTTATAACCACCTCGTGACGCAGACGTTATAACGCGTTGGCCACGTTTAGCTGGGCGTCTCTCTTTTATCCTCCTTTAAAAAAGAGAAAGTGACAGGTAGCTCTCCTGCTGTATCTTGGCTAGCGTCAAACAATCTCCCTAGCAACAAGTGGCGAAAAGGGTGACGGACGGCTCGCCGGGCCATTCGCGGGCCTCGAGCGCGGTGACGACGCATGACGCCAGAGGAACCGCGGCCAATGGGAACGGAGCGTGGGCGGGGCTTAGCCCGAGAGCCGCGTTCCTATTGGAAGCTAGTGGCCTTGTGAGCTAGTTCACCTGCTAGCCAGCTTTAAGCATTCAAGTACTTTTAAAAGTAACTTGTGTATTTGTACAAAACGCGCTCCCGCATCCAGTCACTCGCACGTAAACACCACTTATTTATCCACGTGTCTGCTAACGCCGAAAATCAATGCAATCCGCGTATCGGCCTGCACATTATTACAGGCGTTAATTTATTTTAATACTCACGCATGATTTGGGAGCCGTCTTCTAAAGCCCACTACCACCCGGGAACAGTCGTCTCGTCCTGTCTGGTGAAAGTGGTGTCCTGCGGATGTAGGGTTCTCCAGCCTTTCCCCGTTGAATGGCCCACCATGACTTGCAGAATGTGTAGCTGGCCCGGCTAGCTTAGCATTGAGCACCGCTTGACACCAAAACACGCTTTCGCACAGAGCATGCGCAGAACATTCTAGTAGCAAGCCTTCATCACCCTGAAACCCCCTCCGCTGCTGATCATAATAATACACGCTTGTGCCAATATAATCACTTCTTTCTTTTTTTTAAAGATCTTTATTGGCCAAAAACAACTTCTACTTTTTATTAAAAATACATTTTACAAATATTTTATGATTCTGTGACGGCAGTGGTGGAAGAAGTATTCGGGTATTACAGTGTACTAATACTCTCATTACAAGTAAAAGTACTGCATTCAACATCTTACTTGAGTAAAAGAACAAAAGTATGAGTATCAAAATATTCTGAAAGTACCAAAAGTACTTATTATGCAGAATGATTTCAAAACAATATATATAAGATCTAAATGTGGAGCTAATTAGAATTATTTATGTATTGTTGGATATCTTAACCTTTAGTGCTATGCCATAATTTATTAGTCAATTCATGTCGTATAAATAAACTCAATCTGCAAAAGTAGTGGTGTAAAAAGTACACCACTAAATTAGCAAAAAATGGAAATACATGTACTTATTTACCTCTCACCACTGACCAACACAATCACACTTTAAAGAACAGCAAAAAGAACAGCTTCTTTATTATTCTTTTCATCCAAAACAAATTCAGAGCATTACTTAACACCATTTTACAAATGTTTTAAGATTATAATCTTAAAACATTTTTTTTTTTGACAGCAGTCCAGAGAAAACTAATCAAACCATCATGTAGTAAAAGCCAGATATGTTATGTTAAACTGTGAGAAGTTGTTGCCAATCAAATAGTTTTATTTGGTTGATTTTAGTAGTGCACGTCTTCTAAATCTTTCCCATATTTTAAATTCTTAGTTTAAAATTTTTGAAATTATATTGTTTACAATAAGAAATGTGTAAATATGATTCACCTGGCTTTAAGCAGGATACGTACCCTTATATGCACACACTATGTGTATCCACCCTTAACATGTGTTGATATTTTATTATACATGTCCTTTATTTGTTTTATGAATAATAATAACAATGCAACGCACATCTTGGTTCTGTCACCTGCATTGTTGTTACGATGCATATCCCAATTAAGTAAAAAATAAGTTGATATTAAATCAAATAAAAAGATCTATGCAGCAAAAACAGGTTTAACCAATCATATATTCATAAAAAGATTAATCTTCTCACAAGCATACACACTTAAATTCTTCTTAAATGTCCAATTTTTCTTACCCAGAGTTCCTCCAGAAAATGTAAAGAACACACGAGACTTCCACATAAATACCACTTTTATTGTGATTTTCACTATATATTAACTCCCATTAGGTTGACGGGCCTTTGGAGGTATCGCTTTGAAATGTCGGCTTCAATCTGCAAAAACAAAACGATCGGAATTACTGGCAGTAATACAATAATAAATGTCAATTACTCAGATGTACATTCATTTCAGAGCCCTGTGTGCAACTTGCATTCCTTGAAATTAATCCATAACGGCATAATTCTCAGTGTTCATCAACATATTATACATATATAAAATGATCTTATGACAAATGTTTACTGCCTGTGACCATAAATAAGTTGAAATGATGAACCAATACCATCTTCTGCAGCTCCCGGGTGCATCCTGCCAGCAGGTCGACGCGAGGCTCCAGTCTGGACTGCTCCTGCAGGGCTTCCTGTCTCTTCTCCACCATCGCGGCACCTTTCAGGAGCAGGATCTCCGCCTGCTTCAGCTTCTGCCTCAGCACCTCCGACACGCGTTCGACGTACCTGCACAAACGCATTTCACGCATGAGAAGAACGGCGATTCGCGGCGGGACGAAAGTGACGAGGATCGAGGTCGAGGTCGTACCCCGGCGAGGCCTGGATCAGGAACAGGTGCTGCATCCGGAGGGAGGTGAGGCGGCCCAGGAGGTCCTGCACCTCGGACAGCATCTCCCGGACGTGTTCGCGGGACTGGCTTTGGATGACGGAGGGGGCCATCTGGAACTGGCTCATCGCCACCACGTCGGCCTCCTCTCCCATCTCACTGATGCGCTGCGTTAGGAACGTCTCCAGCTGAACAAACACATGAAACCAGCGTCACGCGTCAGGGGAGAATCCAACGGATGATCTGTTACAGTTACCATGCAAAAATACCACCCCACAATTTAAAACAAATACTATGATTTATACTCATATTTGAGATAAACACACACTCTTTGTTGACAGTAAGTGGTTCTGAATTTGCACGTGGACACATCATGTTTTAGTTACTACAATTAAAAGATTACTGAAGCACATAAGCGGACGAAGTCAATCGTTTACCTCCGTTAGCTCATCGATGAACTGGCTGCGTGACTGGGAGTTCTCCAGTACAGATAAAGCGTCCTCACCTCTCGCCACACCCTCAGGACCTGAGAGAAGACACGCGCGTCTTTAGCAAACAGAAATGTCAACAGCTGAGCTTGTGAGAAGTTGTGCAGGATTTTTTTTTTCAAGTAGTTACAGTCTGCACCGGCGTCCACGATTTCAATTTCTACGGGAGCCGCTTCACTGTCTCCCCAGTCAATACCACCAGCGTCCTGTGGAGGGAGGCAGAGAGCAAACCTTTAGTCATGATCCAAATGTGTTCATCTTAACTGTGTAACACTGATAGTTTTATAACGTTCATACTGGTGTTAAACTGTCAACGTTTACGTCAGTTTGCTAAAGTTAATTTATTTATATACTTTTTGCTAATTATTCATTCATTCACTATTTCTAGTTAACTAATTGAACTATATATATATATATATATATATATATATATTTTTTTAGCAAACTTAATTTGCTTGTTGGATATCGATGAATACTGAATATAAGCTAGGAATCAATACATCATTTTTTTTCTATTTTTTTTTCTATTTATTTGCCGACTGTTTATTCATTACTTTTAGCGATTGCACCATTTATTCTATTGTTCTGCTTATTATTTATTTTTGCAAACTCTTCCAAATTTTCTTCAATTTCTTTTCCTGATGAATACTAAATATTTATTTTTATTTTGAATATTATGTTTTTGCCATTATTTGACAGTGCCGCTGAAGAACGGACTCGAACCCGAGCCGCCTGCGGTAAAGACTTGGATCCACCGGGACCACCCGAGTATTAATATATTCTTTCTGCAGATATTCATCTGAATATCTGCACATTAAAAGATATATGAGGTGTGCATGAAATAAGACAGCAGATACGTTCAGGTGTCTCACCTCAGAGCTCGGCTCCAGACTGATGCCCCAGTCTATTCCGTCCTCAACTGTGACGGCAGAACTTACGCCCTGAGCGTCGGCACCGCCGCCGAAGTTGCCCCAGTCGATCTAAAGCGGGACACAACACGACACGGGAGTGGTGGATTTAAACATTAGTGGATTTATTTCACCTATACTGGTATTTGTTATTATCTCGCAGCAGCACAGAGCTCCTACGTGAGCTTAAGTTTAAGTTTTAACTGTGATAAAACAACAAAAAAGATGGATATAAGAAGAATTCATTACTTAAACAGGACATTCCTATTATATGACCCTGATTAATACATACATACATATATATATATGAGACAGTGAGACCAACCGCGTCGTCTGTGAGTGCATCAGGAGGAGCTTCCTCCACGGCCGGCCTCTCGATAACCGCGGGTACTTTCCCCGTTCTCCACTCGTAGAACGTTGCGTTTCCTCTCTTCTGGCCGAACGTCAGCATGTGCAGGACCGGCTCAGACCTACGGACGACCACGCGGGACCAAAAGTTATGGACGTTTATTACAACGAGGATTATTGTGACATTAGTGTGATTGTATTTCTGATGCTTTTGCGCTCACCAATCACACACGAAGTTTGTGAACGCAGTGTAAAGTTCTATTTGCTTCTCCAACTTCGCTGCGTCTTTCCCGACTTCCTCAAGAACCGCTGGCAGGTCTTTGACCAGAGACTGAAGCTCACGAGGCACATTTTCTCCCTGAGGGGAGGCGGGACATAGAGCGACAGCGTGAAGGATGCCGCCGCAGAGAGCGGTCAGTCTGCGCGCGTCAGTAACCGCGTGTTTACCGTGATGCCGTACTGCTTGCAGGCAGCGTAGTAGCGCTCCCGCAGGTCTGCGGCGGAGCTCTGGCACTCCACCTCCCGCCGGCTCAGCTCCTGCTGCAGCTGCTGGGCTTTGGCCAGCTGCTTCCTCAGGGCCGGGCCCTCGTAGCTCACGTTGCGACTCAGCAAGCTGGCCACCTCCGCTGGGGACACACACACATATAAAGATGTCTTTACATGCACTTATTTAGTTTCTATAACTGGATGCTGTTCTCTTACATCCTGTAATAAAGATGCAGGTCACCTTCCGACCCCGAGGATCTCACGGTGTGTACAAATCCACGTAGAGATATTACACTTACCCAAATACACATTATCTGTCTCATAAAGGGACACGATCTCCTGCCAGTCCTGCGACAACAAAAAACAGAAACTTAAATCTAAAGTTTAGGATAGTTTTAGTCGTTTTAGAGCAGAAAGAAATACCAATTTAGAAACGCTGTCAGACAATCGCAGCTTGTTTGGAATCCGCTCACCTTCATCCTCTGAGATGAATACCTGCCGAAGATGTTCTTGGAGGAAGCCTCGGTTCCCTTCAGTATCTCCACTATCCTCAAGCAGTGGAAGTAGTGAATGTCTTTCAATGAAAAAAGAGAAAACAAAGAAGTAAAACAAAGAATGATCATTTATAAGCATTCATGCAGAGGATGAGGAGCAGGAATTCTGCTGACGAGAGTAGGGATGTGTGTATATATATATATATATATATATATATATATATATATATATATATATATATATATATATATAATGTATATCTTGGACCTACAGGAGCCGGAGAGAAGCTGCTTGATCTCCTCGTTCTCCGGCATGTCCTGGATGGCAGCGTTGATCTTCTCCCTGATCTCCTTCACTGCACTTTGCCATTTCAGGTTACAGTGACGTCGGTCCAGCAGCCAGTCTGTGGACACAAGGACTCAACGTCAGAGAGATCTGTGGGTTTCATTCATCTGTGATGAAAGTACTTCACATCAAAGTACTAATTTAGGTATAAGCAGAGGTATAAAGTACATGTACGCAAGTACAAATTCAAGGTACTTGTACTTTACTTGAGTGTTTTTTCTTTTCTGCAACTTTATATCTCTCCTCTCAGAGTACTTTTTACTCCACTACATCTCAGAGGAACATGTTGTACTACATCTCAGAGGTACATATCGTACTATTTACTACATTAGTCTGACAGCTTTAGTTTCTTCTCAGATGATTTTATCTCCTTCCTGTTCAGGTAAAACCTTGTACCTCCAGATGTGTTGACGTTGAATGTTTTGTGATAAACTGAAGGATAAAGTTTCTTTCCTTAATGTTTTGAGATAATCCTCCTGGAAAATACATCTGAAAACAGGCTGTTTGTTCTTTTTAGAGATACAAGTTTAAAAAATATGACGATCTTATATAATACGATGCGTTGATGTAGATTAAATTAGACGACAGGATATAAAGGAGCTACAATGAAACACACATTAATGCAGCATGAATATGAATCCAGAAACGTCATAATAGTGGTACTCTTCCAGCACAATCAATACTTCTACTTTAAGTACATTCTGCTGATAATACCTGCATTACTTTACTAAAAATGAATGCAGGACTTGTAGTGGAGTATTTTAAGTGTGCTAATAGTATGAAGTAAAAGACTTTGTCCACGACTGTGCAGAAGTAACAGGTGGAATTAACCGAAACGCTTCGTATATTTGTCTCACCTAAAAGTTTGCTGGTCTGAATGTCGATTGGAAGACTTTGGATATTCTGCTGAAAGTGAGAAAACAGTCAAAACATTAGACATGTTCACTTTAACAATATGAACGTGTACTAACTCTGTAGCTGTATCTTGCACGGGGAGAACATACTGAACTCACGCAACGTTAAACAGCTCCACGATGATCAGAAAGGACTATTTTAATTAAAACTAGTATATTTACTCAGCTTGCATATGTTTCAGCTCGCTGGACTTTGCCTGTGTGTGAGCCAGCAGACGTTTTAAACCGCGTCAGAGACTTTATTTCCTCTTACCTCCATTGTTTCTCCTCCTTTCGTTACAACCAAAGCTCGTCCGCGATGTTACGGCTTCATTATTTTGTTATTTGACAGGTTTTTAATGGAGGGTTATTATTATTCACCATCCGGAATCCACTGACACGTTGGAGAAGGAGAGCCAATAGCAGGACGGGACGTTACCTTCGCTGCAGGTCGGACCAATCATGTGGCTCTATGCTGATGCCGGTCGCTGATTGGTTGTTCTACTTCCGGGTTTGTTGCAGAGTTGCAGTTCGCCGGTAGAGGGCGGTGTTGTGCTTTAACTAAGATGAGAATTATTCGTTTTTTAAGGTAAAGTATTATTTATATATGTGGAGGAAGAATTACTCGGCAAAATATACTGAAAAGTAAAAGTACTTTTTCTGTAGAAAAATGGTGTGACTTGATATATTATTATATATTATATGATGATTATATGAATTTTACTAACTGTTTTAGCTGTAAAGGTGGAGCTAGTTTTAAGAATTTTAAGTATGTATGTTTTCAATGTCAATTTTAATCTGAAAAGCAGTAATGATATTGAATATTTAATTTGGAAATATTAATAATATAGTTTGAGAAAAAAGTTAAATTCCTGCATTTATTATCCCGTTGAGATGTAGTGGAGTAAACATATAAAGTATCATAAAATAGAAATACTCAAGTGAAGAACAAGTACCTCAAAAGTGTACTTGAGTACTTTAATACCTTTATTTAGTTACTTTCCACCACTGCTAAAACGTAACTATATTAAATAAAAAAAATACAAAGTACCATATTTCTGAATACTGTAATATGTATGTTGATTGATCAATTTAGCTCAAGTGCTAATTTATTAAACCTTAAGTGGACTGAATATTAAATTAACAATAATCCCAATGTTTCACTAAAAAAGCTATATATACAAAATACTACATTGTGGTGTATAGAGGTAGTACACAAGTCACGTGTCTGTGTACGCGTGTGTCTCTGTGTACAGCCGACTCCTCTTCACCTCCAGGTTTCCTTTGTTTTCTGGGCTGCGCTTTTCTATCAATTGGAAATATTCTTCGTCTTGTGAATACTTTTATAAACATTCAACCCAACAATCCAATGCAATGGAGAGGACATGGACATGGTGGAGGAGTACAGGTACCTGGGTGTACCTGGTGGAGGAGTACAGGTACCTGGGTGTACCTGGTGGAGGAGTACAGGTACCTGGGTGTACCTGGTGGAGGAGTACAAGTACCTGGGTGTACCTGGTGGAGGAGTACAAGTACCTGGTGTCTCCATCGACAGCCGACTGAACTGGAAGGCCAACATCAACGCTGTGTACAAGAAGGGGACGAGTCGACTCTTTTTCTTGAGGAAGCTTCGATCCTTTAATGTGTGCAGCAAGATGCTGGAGATGTACCAGTAAATTAATCAACATCAACATCAACAGCCCTTGCACCGCTTTTGTTGTTTGTTACTCACTGTACATACGTATATACACGTCGTATACACTTCATACAAGCTGTTCCAACTCCTCCCCTCTGGAAGGCGCTACAGAGCACTGTATGCCAAAACCACCAGACACAGAAACAGTTTCTTCCCACTGGCCGTCACTCTGATGAACAGTTAAACAGACTCTTCATCTGCACTATCTGCACTTTTTTGTTGTCTTACTACTGTCTTTAATGTCCTTTTTATATTTTTTATATTTATCTTGTATATTGTGTGTGGAAAAAAGTACGAGAGCCAGTGAAACCGGAGTCAAATTCCATGTATGTGAAAATTTACATGGCCATTAAAGCTGATTCTGATTCTGATTCTGATATACTTTGTATTTTTGCACTTTCTTTCTTGTTTTATTTCCCAAATGAATACACTCTGATGTTTTGTTGTATATATTGAGTTTTGTTGTACATATTCTTATCTTTCATTCCTGTTATTTTTGTGTCTATAAGCTTGCTACTGTGACAAACAAATTTCCGCCTGGGGATGAATAAAGTATACATCTATCATTTATCTATATATCTTCTCCACTAACTTAAATAAAGTTAATTAAGGATTGGCCCACCAGCAGGCTGCTATACTTGTGAAGGGTTTAAGGGGATTTTTCCCATTTGTGTCTTCACCATACACAAATATATATATATATATATATATATATATATATATATATATATATATATATATATATATATATATGTGTGTCGTCACTGAAAACCAAAGGAATAATGTCCCAGAGGTACATGTTGTACTTTTTACTCCACTCCATCTCAGAGGTACATGTTGTATCTTTAACTGTACTACATCTCAGAGGTACATATTGTACTTTTTACTCTACTTCATCTCAGAGGTACATGTTGTACTTTTTACTCCACTCCATCTCAGAGGTACATGTTGTACTTTTTACTCCACTCCATCTCAGAGGTACATGTTGTACTTTTTACTCTACTTCATCTCAGAGGTACATGTTGTACTTTTTACTCTACTTCATCTCAGAGGTACATGTTGTACTTTTTACTCCACTCCATCCCAGAGGTACATGTTGTACTTTTTACTCTACTTCATCTCAGAGGTACATGTTGTACTTTTTACTCCACTGCATCTCAGAGGTACATGTTGTACTTTTTACTATATACTATCTCAGAGGTACATGTTGTATCTTTAACTGTACTACATCTCAGAGGTACATATTGTATCTTTAACTGTACTACATCTCAGAGGTACATATTGTATCTTTAACTGTACTACATCTCAGAGGTACATATTGTATCTTTAACTGTACTACATCTCAGAGGTACATGTTGTACTTTTTACTCCACTGCATCTCAGAGGTACATGTTGTACTTTTTACTCCACTGCATCTCAGAGGTACATGTTGTATCTTTAACTGTACTGCATCTCAGAGGTACATATTGTATCTTTAACTGTACTACATCTCTCTGGAAACTAGTGAGCTTAAAGACATTAAAATGTCTCCCACACTGCATTAAATCCCTGCCTGTAGCCTCAGCCGTGCCTCTCGCGACCTGATTCCAGGTCATTTGAATGCAAACCAAACTTGCAAAGTAAGCGTCCATTCACCGTCTGCGATCCACGCAACTCATGCAAAACATCAGGGGCATTCACCTCCTTCTCCTGACCTTTTGTCTTTTCAGAGCCCTTACATCTCTTTCTCTCTCTAGCTTAAAGCAATTAAGCAAGAAAAAAAAAAAAAGTCAAACACAAAGATGACTTTATTCTGCGTCCAAATTCCACATTAAGACGAGCCTGGGCTTTAAAGCCAGACTGATAACAGGAGTTTATTTGCAGTTGGAGAGCCGCTCACCTCTAGTTCACATTACCCCGGCTGTCGGGGATCTTGATGTGCGCTGGGACGGCCTCACTAAATCACATGGTTGCAACATTTACTCGCTCATGCACTTAGCTGGGGCAGGCTTCAGGTGAGGGTGTGTGTGTGTGTGTGTGTGTGTTTGAGGAGGGTGTGTGCTGCAGAGAGGAGGGGAGAACAGAGGTGAAAGAGAGAGAGAGAGAGAGAGAGAGAGAGAGAGAGAGAGAGAGATGCTGCACCTGTGCACGATCACCTGAGGAGAAGAAGAAAAATTAATAAATACAGAGCGACGGTGAATATTTGTAAGCATGGGACAGCTTCACGTCTGAGAGAATCTCCTTCAGCCAGCTCGTCTCCACAAGGTAAGAAAACACATTTTTAAAGTTTTATTTTTTTATGTCTCTCACATGCTGCTGCAGAAACTGTTTTCGTTGGTCAACAGAAAGCACATTTTTTATCAGAATAGATCCAGAAATACTTCAAATTGGTTTATTTTGAATGGGCCGAAGGAGTCCTTGATGTATCCAAATTCTCAGAATTCACTGCTTTTCCACCTCTTACATGATAGTGAATAGAATATTCTTGAGTTTCCGCTGTTTGTTTGTAAAAACATGACATTTTAAGATGTCATCTTGACCTACAGGAGATTGTAACAGGCATAAAAATACTGTTTACTGACATTTAATAGAACAAATGACTGAGATTATTTGAAAAAATACTCTGTGATTGGAGCCCTACAATGAGAAATGTTGGAAAATAGGAAGGAACAAAGTCTAAAACGCTGTGCGTTATTTTAACGGATGTCATGCTTGTGTGGTGTTTGAGCCGGTGACACTGTTTGCCTGATAATATATCCCTTAATTAAAGATTGCTACAAGCTATAAGTCATACATTTAATAACATTTCTGGACTCATCTGGATTGTTGACATAATAACTGCACACGCGAACTTCCAGAAACATTCATCCCTCAGCTTTCTGTGGCTTCCAAAGCCCACGAAACAAATAATAATAATAAAAAACACATTCACGTTATTATAAACACCAGGCAGGGAACGCAGGTGCTCTTCATCGACTCGTTCAACTTTGCTGTTTCGGGTCAACGGAGAAGCTGGCACACGGGAGGAAACCTGAGAATCTAATGAAGCTGCAGCTCAATTATGAGTCTTCTGTGCCCTTGGAGCCTCTCCCTCTCTCTCTCTCTCTCTCTCTCTCTCTCATTGTGCCATTGAAAAGCGTTGCGGCTGGTTAGTGATTTCCCGAAACGCATGCCCCCGTCCTGCTGTGATCTCTGAGGCTTTGCCTGAGCGGCTCACCCACACATAACTGAATACATGGTAACTTATTAAAAAGAACTATGGAGGGCCTCCTTTATGTCAACAGGGCTTTTTGTCTCAAAGGTCACATCTAAGTCAAACACGCTGAAGGAAATATGTGTGCATATTGTAGCCGAATGCTATCTCCTCTTACTCAAGAAAGTGAAGTGCTGCTCGATCCCTACTTTGTTCTGCAGAAACTGCTTTATGTAAAGTCAACAATACTATGTTAATGTTCTGCAAACACTTATTAAGAGGAACCTGTCTTTTCTTAAAAAGCTGAGCACGTCCATGTTCCCGAAAAAGGAATGAACTTGATGTTTGCTGCAGAAACATACCTGTTACCAGAGTGTCAATCCAATGAGTGTCCAGACTAAAACACGAGAGCTCTGGTGTGATCAATTGTTCCTCAGTAACAGTTTTAAAGTTACTATGCAACATCAATAACATTTAATCAATTGTTTACCGGCGTTCCTGAACCTTAGTACTGCTCGTTCGTGCCAGGTGCCAAACGTCACGTGGTTCAGATAAGAGTAAGATGAGTGTTTCTGCACAGGGATTGTGTATTTGCATAGGCGCTGCAGGATAAAATGACCACACCAAATGAGGGTTAGGGTGGCGCTTTGCTTCCTGTCTGCCCTCATGAAAGAGAAATCCTACCTCGAGTGAAACTCGTAAAATTTGGTTTATAAGCTACGTTTGAATTCAAATGAAAATATATTTGAAATTAGTTTCTTTTTTTTTTTATTCTACAACCAAGAGGAAGAATAAAAGAAGATACTTCAAAAACGATGTACAAGTTAACCTCGTAATTAAAACTACAAACTAGTATTCTATTGGTATTGAATCAAATAGAGAGTAGCTTATGGTTACTTTTCTTTCCAAATTTACACATTTTGGGCATTTTGTTGCCTTTATCAGACATACAGGAAAGATGGGGGAGACAGAGATGAGCATAAATAACAAACAAAGGTTTGCAGCCATAATCAATAATCAAACTTAGGATGTTGTGGTTATATGGTACAGTATGTGCCGGGGCTGCAACTAACGATTATTTGGTTGTCGATTAATCTTGTGATTCTTTTTTTAAATTAATTGATTTATTATCCTAGAGTCTGAGGTGACTTCATCAAATGTCCTAACAACAACCCAAAACCCCCCCAAAAAACTAATTGACCATATGAAGACAATGGGATATGATGGGATACGATGGGATATGATAGGATACATTGGGATATGATGGGATACGATGGGATATGTTGGGATACGATGGGATACGATGGGGTGCAATGGGATACGATGGGATATGTTGGGATACGATGGGATACATTGGGATATGTTGGGATACGATGGGATACGATGGGATATGTTGGGATACGATCTTCTACAAGGGGATATGTTGGGATACATTGGGACACGATGGGATACGATGGGATACGATCTTTTACAATGTGATATGATGGGATAAGTTGGGATACATTGGGATACGATGGGATATGATGGGATAAGTTGGGATACATTGGGATATGTTGGGATACGATGGGATATGTTGGGATACATTGGGATACGATGGGATATGATGGGATATGATGGGATACGATGGGATAAGTTGGGATACATTGGGATACGATGGGATATGATGGGATATGATGGGATAAGTTGGGATAAGTTGGGATACATTGGGATACGATGGGATATGATGGGATATGTTGGGATACGATGGGATAAGTTGGGATACATTGGGATATGTTGGGATACGATGTACACCTTGTACTTTAGATGGCCTGTTTATGTCTGATATCTACCTGTTTTATGATCCAAAGACATCATCATCATCATCATCAAACAGACAATGTTAATTTCACGAGGAAGTCATTTTGGCAATGCGGTTGCCAGGAGACCGAGAATAACAACAGCTGAGTAACAATGATAATCTGTGTGCCTCCTTGATAATGCCACACTGTAGCGGAAGTCATATAAAATAGATTATCCAGTGGTTATTCTGCGTCTTCCTCACTTATAACCGAGCTCCGGGTTCGGCATTAAGACAACGGCTTCCATCGGCCGACGGCCTTTTGTTCTCTCTGACTTCATATCAGATCACATGGAGGAGACAGAGGACACTCTTCACATGATCATTCATTTATCAGCTGAGAGCATCAGGTTTCTTCCCCCATTATGTTTCACCCACTACTCACAGACGATGAAAAGAAGCCTCAGTTACTGTCGGTGTCTGAGGTCTGATACCTGTGAACTGGACTGCTCTTTAATAATAATAATACAAAATATGCTGTACTTTTACTTTCATGGAGTTTGGTTTTAAATTGCAGTATTGCTACTTTTTAATTTTTAAAGAAGATTTACCTGCCGTGTCAATGCTGGGAAATATTTGATTGCACGAAAGTAAAATATAAAAACAAAAAACAGTTCAGGAAAAGGACTAGAGGTTGAATTTTAATATTGAGGTCATAGGTCAAATGTCCTCAAGCGGAAAACCATAAGATTTTATATTTATATTTATTTAAATTCTTAATTCTAATTTAGGTTTAGGATTGATACACAATTTGAATAGAATTTTTCATTAATTTTACATGTTATGGCCTTTATGAGTGGATGGATGTTCAGTTTGTTTGATCCTATTGTCCCAACATGTTTTAGGGATATGAAATGGGTTGAAAGCTGAGGAGGAACCTTCTGCTGACTGCTGCTGTTTTTGCATTTCATGTTTTCACGGGTGGATTCTGAGACATCGGGCCTCTGGGCACAGACATGCAAAAGGCCACCACTCCTACATGGAGCCAGACTCACACACTTTATAGTTGTTCATCCTCTTTTTGATTCTGTTTCGTGTCTCTTTGTAGTTGCTTTGTGTCTCTTTGTAGTTGCTTTGTGTCTCTTTGTAGTTGTGTTTCTTTGTAGTTGTTTTGCCCCTTTACAAAGTCCCTCTGAGTCTCTTTGTATATCCTTGAAGTTGTTTTTTGTCGTTGTGTGTCTCTATGTAGTTGTTTTGCATCTCGTTGTGGTCCTTGTGTATTTCTTTGTAGTTGCTTTGTATCTCGTTGTAGTAGTTTTGTATCTCGTTGTCGTCGGTGTGTGTCTCATTGTGGTTGTTTTGTATCTCGTTATAGTCATTTTGTGTGTCTTTGTAGTTGTTTTGTATCTCGTTGTCGTCGGTGTGGGTCTCATTGTGGTTGTTTTGTATCTCGTTATAGTCATTTTGTGTGTCTTTGTAGTTGTTTTGTATCTCGTTGTCGTCGGTGTGGGTCTCATTGTGGTTGTTTTGTATCTCGTTATAGTCATTTTGTGTGTCTTTGTAGTTGTTTTGTATCTCGTTGTGGTCGTTGAGTGTTTCTTTTGTAGTTGTGTTTCTTTGTAGTTGTTTTGTGTCTTGTTGTGGTCGTTGTGTGTCTCTTTGTAGTTGTTTTCTATCCCGTTGTGGTCGTTGAGTGTTTCTTTTGTAGTTGTGTTTCTTTGTAGTTGTTTTGTGTCTTGTTGTGGTCGTTGTGTGTCTCTTTGTAGTTGTTTTCTATCCCGTTGTGGTCGTTGTGTGTTTCTTTTGTAGTTGTGTTTCTTTGTAGTTGTTTTGCTCCTTTACAAAGTCCCTGAGAGTCTCTTTGTGTCTCCTTGTAGTTGTTTTGTGGTTCTTTGTGGTTGTTTCGTATCTTTGTAAATGTTTTGTCCTTTTGTAGTTATTTTTGTCTGTGGCCATTTTGTGTCTCTCTGTAGTTGTTGTGTTTCTTCTGTCATTTTGTGTTTCTTCCTGGTTATAGTGTGTATCTTTGAGGGACATTTTGTCGGTGAGGTTGACGCTTGCTGAGTCGGCCCGTTCAGTAATCCATCCATGAATTTATCTGTAACGGCTTGCTCACTGAAATGTGTTAAAATAGTGATTGTCAATAAAGTTGTGTCCTCTGCGGCCTTCAGGTCCGTCCTCCGTCTCTCCCGGTGCCATGGCTGATCCCAGCTGGTGGAAGCTGACCTTCTCTCGCAAGAAGAAATCCGAATCCAAAGTCCTGTACGAGATCCCCGCCGAGTACGGCAGCAACACCGGGAACAAGGAGCACGTCTCGACCGGCAACTCTTCTCCGGACGACTCGGACAGCCAGTTCAACGCCCGGCTGGAGAAGATCGTGGACAAATCCGCCACCAAGGGCCGCCACGTCAAAGTGTCCCACTCCGGACGCTTCAAGGAAAAGAAGAAGGTCCGTGCGACGCTGGTCGAGAACCCGAATCTGTTCGCCGAGCACAACCTCAGTGACGAGAACCACAAACAGAAGACGGACAAATAGAGACACACACACACACACACACACACACACACACACACACACACACACACACACACACACACACACACACACACACACAGCTTAGATGAAGGATACAAACATACACAAGCACAACCGTGTGGCGCCGCATGAGCAGGGTGGATACTCACTTGTTACCAGGAGCCACACCCAGATACTGTAACCAGTGGACACCTAAACAAACAACTGGTATCAGCAAACCATTAGACAAAGTGCCGGGGACACGATGTCTCATTCTCTCTCACTCTATTGTTATTTATCTGCCGAAACTCATGCAAACAATCCGTATGAATGAACAGTGACGTCATTGTAAATTAACTTTTTATTCTAAGTGCATTTATATTAAATTTTTATGACCAAAGCAAATAGAGACTTGATTATGATGTCTGAAATATTGTGGAAATAACTATATATATATATATATATATATATATATATATATATATATATATATATATACATAATCCTTTCTAGAATCCTAAAAAAAAGAAGAAAAAAGAAGTGTTTTGTTTTTAATAAATGTAACAAGATGAGTTAATATAAAAAAAGAGTACTTTGTGTTTGTGCAGGAATAAGTCACAGCTATTTGATATATATATATATATATATATATATATATATATATATATATATATGTAGATTAATGATTAATATGTTGTGTGCTGGTTTTGTTGCCATGGTGATAGTGAGCATACACACGTGATATGACATTTTATATTTAGTGCCGTGCTTCTAGATTTTGTAATATACAAAGAGCCAGGTCATTAAAGATAAATCCACTAATCAGCTGGACGAAGCCTTTTTCATCGTGGGTCATAAACAGAAAACATATAAACAATAATACAATAACGTGTGTTTCTATACAAGAAACATTTGTCAAAGAGACATTATTTTGTATTAAAATAAGGACTCAACCCTATCTAACATTAGTCATTTACTGAGTTAAATTAATTAAATACTTTTAAACTCTGCAGTGTGTGGCCATTTAAAATAGTATGATGATAAATCTGTAAATAAGTCAAGTTGAAACGTGCAGAAATTGTCAAATTTTGCTTATTTAAGATAAGATGTAAATCTGTCTCATGTTAATTTAGGATGTAACAAACAGGCAGAAATTGTAAAATATTGGTTTATGTGCCAAGAGGTTGAGATACATCCACAAAATGTAATCAATAACTAGTGTTTTGAGGATGTACAATGTTCATACAGTGCAATTTAGATATATTAGAAATATGCACAAGCCATATTCTATTAAATTGTTTCATCCATAGTTTTGTATTCATGTCTGTTGAGTCTTTAGGTTTTTCTGTTTTGTTGATGTTTGCATGCGTTGTGTTGCTGCTGACATCTGCTGGACAAACACACACTTATCCTCAGTTACAAATTAAACTTTATTACGGGCTCTTTAAATAAAGCAAAACCATGAAACAACAATATCCTTCTCAAACAGTACAAGACACACGATAGTTGGCACAATTCAAACCATCAGCTCTTTTAATCTCATAGTTAAAAGGCAATTAGAACCAAGGCCTTCATTTAAGACGTTTACATTCAATCTATAATGAATTAAAGTTATTTATTTAGAAACACTGCTATTTATGGGTCCTATAGTTCCCTTTAATTTTCTAGAAAAGATACAGTAGTTCAATACACTTTCAAATGTTACACTTTAATTATTTATGTTTTATCTTTATCTATTTATTTCATCGATAAAAAAATTATGATATAATAATTCTTTGATTAAACAATATATATATTTATTTATTTTGGGAACAAAAACTGAAAACATATGCTTCTAGAAATAGAATAAAAAATAAAGACATTATTAAATGTCATTAAATTAGTTCATAATGAAATGTGTAAACTCAGTTATGTGTTTATTACTGCAGTCACAGATAAAGGAGGTGTTGTTCCAGACTACTTTATATTGAGAGCTGCTCCTTGTTTTTGGCTCTTTTTGTCCTCCATACTTACACCACTCAACACCACCTCTAACTATGACACAACTAGACAACATTAGAGTGTACAGGTGCACCTCAGTATATTTATCTGAGTTTAAACAAATCAATTCCTATAAAAAATAATCATCTGCTTACAAAAAAAAAAAAAAAAAAGTCTCATAACTTTGTCTCTTTTTTTCTTCGTGCATTTGTAAAACATTATAAACTATAATTCAAGTAAACTGTCTAGGAACTTATTAGAAAGACTTGTGAAATCAAAGCGTCACCAATTACTTCAACATAGGAAATGGACAAAACGTTTCATCGACGGCGGACGTGAAGACAAGGTTGTGCTTTTTAAATGAGACGCTGTCAATCATTACTTGACAGGACCAGGTGGAGTTTGCTCTCTCTCTGTAAAGTAAAGTGTATTTAATCAGACATGGGGTTCCATCAGTCCTTAGAAGATGAGCGGATCCTCCCAGTGAGGTGCAGATGGTTTTAGTTTATTCTCCCCTCCTCCTGTAGGCGGTGCTGTGCTGCTGCTCTCCTCACGGGGACAGTCGCTGGTACGCCCATCCTCCCTCTGCGGGGTGCAGGAACTCCCCCGGCTCGGACGGCCCGTCCCCAGACCGGGTGAAGACGATGCGGTCGTGGAGCCGGTTGGTCTGACCCTGCCAGAACTCGATCAGGGAAGGCTTGACGATGTAGCCGCCCCTGTTAGAATATAAATATATAAAGATAAATATAGAATAAACAGTTAGAATATGATGAGAGGATGCAAAAAACGCAGAAAAATGTATTTTTAAAGAGCACATTAATTACATTTGTAAATAATGATGACCCTGAAAAGAAAACTGAATTTGAGCAAACAAAAGTTTAATGCTTCATGTGTTGAAGCTGCATTCTCTCTCCTGACCACCAGGGGGCGACTCCTCTGGTCGTATAGAAGTATATGCTTCATGTGTTGAAGCTGCATTTTCTCTCCTGTCCACCAGGGGGCGACTCCTCTGGTTGTATAGAAGTATATGCTTCATGTGTTGAAGCTGCATTTTCTCTCCTGACCACCAGGGGGCGACTCCTCTGGTTGTATAGAAGTCTATGCTTCATGTGTTAAAGCTGCATTCTCTCTCCTGACCACCAGGGGGCGACTCCTCTGGTTGTATAGAAGTATATGCTTCATGTGTTGAAGCTGCATTTTCTCTCCTGTCCACCAGGGGGCGACTCCTCTGGTTGTATAGAAGTATATGCTTCATGTGTTAAAGCTGCATTCTCTCTCCTGACCACCAGGGGGCGACTCCTCTGGTTGTATAGAAGTCTATGCTTCGTGTGTTAAAGCTGCATTCTCTCTCCTGACCATCAGGGGGCGAGTAATAGAAAGTAATAATAATAATAAATAAATAATAAATAATAACAGTAATGCGTACCAGTAGTCAGGCATGGGCACATCTGTGTCTTTGTACTTCTCTTCCAGTTCTGCATTTTTCTGCCGTAGAAACTAAAAAGAAACCACAGAGTGAAAACTGAGCCTCTAATGTTTATTTATATATATATATATATATATATATATATATATATATATATATATATATATATATATATATATATATATATATATATATATATAATTTTTTAATATAGAGTTTTGATTCTTACGTCTCTGTCGGGGACCGGAGTGCTCTGTCGGCTCACCACGGCTCCGATCTGGCTGCTCTTTGGTCGGGAGTGGAAGTAGTCACAGGAGCTCTGGAAGGGGATTCGCTCCACAGTGCCCTCGATGCGAATCTGCACATACAAATACAAATTAATAACCATCTGCTGTGTACAGATAATAATAATAATAATAATAATAATATGGGATATGCCGACCTGTCTGTTGAGGGGTTCCCAGTAGAAGACCAGACACGCGTGTGGATTGCTCTCCTGTGGACAAAACAGACCAGAGGCATGAAGTGAAACCACAATATATTCTTATAATCTTCTTATCTTATAGTCCATCACAAGATCCAAGAGTTGTCTGATTGATAATATAAAACCTAAAGATATATTCAGTTCATCCTTCAGAGAAAACATGCAAAATATTTCCTGAAACAGCATTTTAAACATCTACTAATGAAGAGCATGATTATCAGGGAAATGCAGAGTTGATTGAGTTTAATTTAAGTTTTATTCAGTCAATCATTACAATACAATACAATACAATAAGTAAAACCACAATCTAATATACAGAAAAAGAAAGACTGAAAAGTTATAGGTAGAAGCATAATGCGTATATATTCCTATCCTATCACTCAGCAATTTAGCTCGTCAGAATAATTTTAATCTGTATTTTACACATTTGGGGTTACTTTAAAGAAGCATAAAATACTTTATTATGTTGGCTCAGCTTTAAAAAAATGACATAAATATGACTTTTAAAAAAAGGCAGAAACCAACGATAGCTGATAGTGAGACAAGACTATCAACACAAAGTGTTGCATCTCTCAGAAAAGAGTCAATTCTCATGCAGTAAATAGACCAAATTAAATATCTAATTATTGTATTTGTTTAGAGTCTCGGGTGCTGAATGCAACCGCTGAATCAGCTGACTATTTTTTATAATAAAAAAAAAACAAACATTTTCCCCCCGAGCTCAAGGTGACGTCTTAAAATGTGCTTGTTTTAGAAAACGTTTAATTTTTCTAATATAAAAATAATTAATTTGATTATTCGACTAATTCGACAGCTCTACTGTTTTTGATTGTCGAGACTTCATTTCTGACATTTACAACGACGTGATGACGATAAAAGGCCACACACACACACACACACACACACACACACACACACGCTCACCAGCTCAGAACCCTTCCTGCTCTCGTAGTTGGAGAAGAAGCGGAACCCCTCGGCGCTGTAACCCTTCAGGAGGACCATGCGGGCCGACGGCCGCCCGTCTCTGCGCAGACAGAACACCGCGGTCGTTCACGGAAAACAACTTTTAAAACGGATTGTGATGCCGAGAGGCGGCGTGCCCTACTTGGTTGCCGTGGCGATGCACATGGCGTTGGCCTCTCCGACCCCGGGGCACTTTGTGGCCTCGGAGAACCAGACGCCGAACTGCTGGATCGGGTCCAGAGAGACCAGCTGACTCTCCTCGAAGCACTGAGGCCCGAAAACAAACAAACAAACAAACAACATCGTGAAAACAAACAACATCATGCAGCGAGAAGCAGGAAGTACACGGTCGAGGTACTTGTACTTTACTCGAGGATTTCCATGTCATGCTACTTCCACAGGGTAAATATTGTACTTTTTACTTCACTACATCCTAGAGGTAAATATTGTACTTTTTACTCCTCTACATCTCAGAGGTAAATATTGTACTTTGGATTATACTATATCTCAGTAATATTGTACTTTTGATTGTACTACATCTTAGAGGTAAATATTGTACTTTGGATTATACTATATCTCAGTAATATTGTACTTTTGATTGTACTACATCTTAGAGGTAAATATTGTACTTTTTACTCCTCTACATCTCAGAGGTAAATATTGTACTTTTGCTTGTACTACATCCTAGAGGTACATATTGTACTTTTTACTTCACATCTCAGAGGTAAATATTGTACTTTTGCTTGTACTACATCTCAGAGGAAAATATTGTACTTTTGCTTGTACTACATCTCAGAGGTAAATATTGTACTTTTGATTGTACTACATCTTAGAGGTAAATATTGTACTTTGGATTATACTATATCTCAGTAATATTGTACTTTTGATTGTACTACATCTTAGAGGTAAATATTGTACTTTTTACTTCTCTACATCTCAGAGGTAAATATTGTACTTTTGCTTGTACTACATCTCAGAGGTAAATATTGTACTTTTGCTTGTACTACATCTCAGAGGTAAATATTGTACTTTTGCTTGTACTACATCTCAGAGGTAAATATTGTACTTGTTACTGTACTACATACACCTCAGGGGTAAATATTGTACTTTGGATTATACTATATCTCAGTAATATTGTACTTTTGATTGTACTACATCTTAGAGGTAAATATTGTACTTTTTACTGCACATCTCAGGAGGTACATATTTAACAAATGCATATTGAATGCAGTACTTTAACTTGTAGTGGAGTATTTTCACAGCGAGGTTTTGAATACTTCCTCCACCACTGGAAACATAATATTCTGACATAAACCTCATGAAGGCCTTGAATCATCGAGCAAAACCGTGTCAGTGTATTTACATTACTTATATGGTCTAATTCAGCTTTATTTAAATAAGTTGTACAGGTCATGAGTCAAAGCCTGAAACATCTGGGGAGCATGACAACACAGATTCCTGCGGTATCACACACACGATTAGAATAAAGACCAGAACATACAGCAGTATTTGTGCACATAATGTTGCCCTTATATCATCATAACCTTGCAGTATATCACGTCTTCTGCAGCCACTCACCTCCTCGTCTCCCTTGTACTTCTTCCTCATGTCACTCAGGTCCATGTTGGTTCGCTCACTCGACGATTTCCTGCAGAAATTCTGCGCAAACGAGGCACGAGACGGCGGATTTCTCCCAAATCCACTGATCTGACCCAATAGCTTCGCACTGAGTGTGCGCCTCATGTTTGTCACACTGACTGCGATGACGTAAGCGCGCATCCTGCCTTACGTAAAACGGTTTTGTAATTTTTTATTTTTTTATATAACGTGATTTTAAAAATAATATATTTTCACACGCAGGCTTTGGTTATGAATAAATATGTGATTGTGTTAAATAAAAAATGAGAGAAACGATAATATCGACTATTAAAAATGCACGTCGACGCGTGATGCTGCATTCAAGTCCTGTCTGTTATTTGAGGCTTCTACTCCACTTCATCTCAGAAGGGAAATATATTGTACTTTTATTTGTCTGACAGCTTTGGCTACTTCACAAATATATTTACAAAACATATCATGAGTTATAAAATACAATGTTTGGTTATAGAAATTGTTATAATTATCATTTAGAATTGTTATTCTAAAATATTTCATGGTTCAAACTTCACAATTGTGAAGATTAGCAGCCTTTAAATTATTTTAATAATGTAAATGTATTAGTAATAATGAGTCAATGCGTCACTTTGGGCTCTGAGAACTAACAATCAATCGATTAATGGAGAATACCTTAATAAAAAAGTAATAATAATCATGATATAATATACTATTGTGTTTAACAGTCACAGGGGACACTTTTCTACTCTTAATACTATGAGTACATGTTCCTCATCACACTCACATACTTTACTGAAGTAATATACAAAATAAAACAATTTTAAAATGTGGTATTAGTACTTTTACTTTGGCAAAGGAGCACTTCCCCCACCAACGGCTACAGAAAGCTTTTCCGTATATTGATTCTCTTTCGTCCGAGAAGACAGTGAACGCAGCATTCGTTCTGTCGTCACTTCCGGTTAAAGATGGCGGCGACCTTGTTCGTAAAATTACTACCGAAACAGGGTAACGTTAAGTCCAAACCGCGTTTCTAGCTGTAACTAACTGTCTGTATCGCGTTAATACTTAGTTGGCTGTTATTTTAATAAACTATCTTCAGCTAGAAGTGTCCGTTAGTGTCTGTTTAACGCCATTAACGGACTTGTTGTGTCTTTCAGGATGGCTTCCCCTCACGCAGACGGTTCGCCACGGCTCCAAGGCCGTGACGCGCCACAGGAGGCCGTTGCACATCCTCAAGCAGAAGCTCATGGCCGTCACGGAGTACATCCCTCCTCCGCGGATCATCCCTGCAGGAGCCTATCCATCCCAAAGACAACGCGTCCAGGAGGTACCGCGCAGGCCATTTGTTTCTTAATGTCACGTGACCAAAAGCCTGCACACATACAACATTATATCTTATATATAATGATGTCTTATGACAAAGTTAAAAGTATTGGAACCATGCACTGCATTTAGATTATTAATCAGCCTCCCATTAAATAGAATAGGATAAATAAAATGGGTTTATTCAGTAAAATTGCTACCGTCTGCATTTAACCATCACATGAGTCTGACGTCGAGGAAATCCATGGAGGAAACCTGAGAGGAAAGGTCTTTAAAAAATAAATAAACTGGAGCAAATACAGCAGATTTAAGAGGAGCAGAAGTATAAGAATGTAACGTCTTTAAATGGCCTACAGAAAGGCAGGCGCAAACAGAGAAGTTGCGCATTAATACTTGTATGGCACTGGCGGAAATGTGTCTGCAGCACCCATCGGAGAAAATGTTTATTATTAATATATTGTTAATTGATCAGACAGGCTCTGATGTAAATCATAACTTTGCTAGTCTCTCATAGCTAGAACCGGTTCCTGCTTTTATTCCTCAAACTACATTAATATAGAACAGTTTAAAATGATATCTGCAAGTAAAATCAATCGTCATATTGTCCCAAAACTCACTGCATACACACTGGGTGATAAGCATCCCTCTTTCTCTTGTTTTAAACCATCAGTGAGACAAACTGCTCCCCTCTGTTCCCCCAGGATAGTCCTCTCATGTTGATCATGAAGAGGGACTTGAAGACCGTGTTCCAGGACTCCAAGATGATCGCTGTGGTCCAGAACAACGCCAGCAACGCTGAAGACATGATGGTTCTCAAGCACAGGCTTCGTAAACATGGCATCGCTGTCAAGTTCTTCCCCAACCAGGTAACGCACTTTCTTATTTTATTTAATAAATAAATAAATAAAATAAGAGCACCAAGCATGTTGAGTGGTAACGGTGAGTTCACCGTTGGCCTCCTCGTAGTTTTCTCTGGTGAAGTAATTTTTATAAAACAATTTTAATGAGATGATGGGATATTAGAGGAGAGAGAAAGATTAGGAAAGACATGCAACAAATATCCCAATAGGCCACCAGGGCAACCCAGTCTTTTTTATTTTTTTATTATTGGTATTTGAAACTATAAAATCCAGCAGGTGTAGCATTTCTTTCCTACAAAATGGACCCGAGCCGCGTGATTTTACCGACGAGGATCGCACAAATCTCTGGGGTTAGAAAAGACCGTAATGTCTAACGGTGCTTTTTGTTTTGTTCACCGTGTCTTAGTAAAATAACGAATCAAAGTCGATAAGAACATTCTGCACAACTTTAAACCCCTGTGATCCTAGTTTTATAATTTTTTTTAAATCTTAGTTTAATTTAATCTTGAATCCTGTTTGTTGTTGTTTTTTTCAGGTGGTTCAGTCGTTCCTGAAAGACGGCCTCCACTCCAACATGGCTCCTCTCTTCATCGGCCCGACGGTTCTGTTTGTCAGTAAAGAGCCGAAAGTGAAGGAGATGCTGTCGGCGCTGAGGGCCAGCCAGCAGATGACGCTCCTCGGTACGTTTATGTCTTAATTATTATCAATAATGAGATGTTAATAATGAATGGAATACGTTTTAAAGGCCAATCAGTGATTTTAACTAGTTGATTCGGTCCATTAGAGGACGTTACAACAGGTTTACTTCACCTGGATCTGGTTTCATCCCCCGCTCTGCTCCCCCGTGAACAGGAGCCTGCATCGACAACACGCTGCTGAGCGCCCAGGCGGTGGTGAGCTACTCCAAGCTGCCGTCGGTGTCTGTCGTCCAGGGCGAACTGGTGAGCGGGCTGACGATGCTCACCTCCCACACGGCCTCCATGCTGCAGCGCCACCCGGCCCGCCTGTCGGCCCTCCTGCAGCAGTACGTCAAGCAGAAGAGCGACGGCGGCGGCTCGGAGGGAGCGGCCAAAGCCGAGGAAACCACGTAGAGCTGCCCGGGGGACGCCGCAGGGATTTCCAGCTGCTTGGAATGACGAGGGACTGTCGGGTTGGACGCATTGATTGCATTTAACAACAGAGTTAAAGGCATACTTTTGAAAGGACTCTGCTAAATGTAGCTGCTGGTTCACCCAGCCTTAAATGTTTGACTGGAGCCGTTCAGCCGGAGCTGAATTCAACTGAATCGTACAACGTGCATCCACGTAGAGGAGCACTGTGGCTGAAGGAAGCCGCAGACTCGGCTGTTTTCAGTGCGCCTCAACCTCCTCAATGAGTCTTGGATGGACAGTGCTGCAGAAATGTGAGTGTCCTCCAAGCGATTCCTTTATTTAAGGATATTGTCGCATATAAATAAACTATTTCAACACAACGTTCCGGCTCATTTTGTTTGTATTCAAGAATTGCAGGATTAGCAGCACTTTAAAAGTTTAATTTTTAGTTGTCTTGAGTTAAATGTATTTTCTATTTGTATTTTTTTCATTTTCCCAAAGATGGCCGCAGTGGCTGAATGGAAAACCACTCTATAGCCAGAATAAACACAAGTGGTCACAGATCCTGATAGGTTAATCTGCGGATTACAGTATGTTAATCTGGGTCAGTTGGTCTAACGGCCCGCCTTCCTGAGGGGGACGCACACCGTGTCAGAACGGTCTTAAAATACATTTTAATTCAGATGTAAAGGTGCTTCGTATCACACAAATAAGAAGGATTTGCATGCTTTTATTTTGGTATTGATCACAAAAATGACAGGAACTGCTGACATGTGGCAACATTTACAAACTATTGATAAAGAAAGGGTGAAGTATGATTTGCAGTGAATGCTCGCCACCCTGTACCTTTTTTAAAATACCATATTTTATAAATGATTTCTCTTATGATGAAGCCATATTTAAGGCCCCGCCCTCCCCTCTAACAGAGTCCAGTAGGTGTGCAGAGTGAGCGGAGGTTGGTTAGATTTACCCTCCGCTACCTCCCTGCTAGTAATTCCCGCTAATGCGGATAAAGCCCAGGACACTTTGCGCACGGCGCGCGCCGCCTGCGACGCACAGCTCTCCTTGGATTCGGAGGGACGGAGCTCGTGTCACCCAGCCGACAGCGAGGGCACGAGATTATGTGATCAGTTCCTGATTATCTCTGGATGTAACTTGTAGTTTTACTTTTTTTTTTTTTTTTAATGGCTTTAGATTGAAAAGCGTTTTTCTTCTTCGTTGAAATGGTGATTTTCTACCGTTTCTCAAGCGCCAAATGAGACCCTTGTTGGATTAACCGGGCCCGCGGGATGAGACCAGCAGGTGGATTTCAGGTGAGACTTCTTCCCTGGAGTTTAAACAGAAGTCTGGGTTCAATTCTGCTGCAAAAAAATATATATATCATATCATATTGTTAAATACTATATTGTCTTTGAAATAGTGCAAACTTCCTCATCTGTGTGCAGAGATAGTGACACCTTAACGGGTTCTAGAGAAGAGTTAGTGCAACACTTAATGGTACCTGTGTGTGCGCGTGCGTGCGTGCTAAAGACTCCAGGTACTGTTAGATTTCCTCACCTGTTTGTGGAATTACAAACTCCCTGTAACCTGATTCAATCCTCACGCTTTAAAATGTGTGTGCTGCAAATGGAGTAAAGTTCAGACATTTCCACACTCATTCATAAATATATTTAGTCCTCAATTACTCTTTTATTGGCTCCAGTTTTATTCTAGAGGTCATAATCTCTGTATCTTCCCTCCATCATCCTCTGGCATGAAGCAGCTCGGTGGCTGCTGCCAAAACCTCGGTTGATTTATTTAGTTGGCTCCCGTTTCCACATAATGAGCTCGAGCTCTGAATCCAACATGAGGAACAATACACATGAACATAAACCATTATGTTATAAACCATTATGTTCATAACAGGCCTTTTGATAAAGATGTATTCAGATTATTTGAAGTGGACTTGATCTACGTGTATTAAGTGCACAACCTCAACTGCAAATCTGAGATTACACGTCGTGGAAACTGACATAATTTGTGTCATCTAATGAGATCAGAATCCCAGTTTTATGTATTTTTACCTGTAGAATATTCTTTGTTCCTTCTTGAGTAAACAAGCTCAGAAACCTGCAAATCCTTTCATCCTTTTTCCGCCCCATGCTGTCGACGCTGAGCTCAGTTTCTCTCCTCCTGTTCTGTCTTTACGTAACAGCTCCGGTCCAGTTTTAGAGGAACATCAGTTTGAAGGTAACGCCCCATTCTGTCACACACACACACACACACACACACACACACACACACTCACACTCACTATCTGAACATATAAGTAATAATAACGACCTAAAAGCAAATTAAATCCACACTGAAAATGCAAAAAATGCACGCAGACTACGTTGTCTCTGTCTCACAGACGCGTTGCATTAAAAGAAGCTTTTCCTTGAGAAAACAAACCTTTTACATCAAAGTACTGCACTGTATTTACTTTTTCTAATTGCACTGCATCATTTATTACTTGATACTACTTTATCTAGTATCAAACTAATACATTGATCAAATACAATCTCCTTCTTTGACTGCAAAGCTCCTTCAACAGTTGAATTAAGTTCTTAAGTAAAAAAAAAAAGTACAAGCATGACATACAAATAAATCTTCCTTCAGCCAGAAACTGAATATATTTCTTTTTTTTTTTGTCTGCAAACTTGTTTTAGAAAAGTGCTTATTGTATGTATCATATCAGATTCAGCTAAGTGGATAAGTGAAGGTATTTTAAGGCTGCGTTGCTCTCCCTGTGACTGTGACTGAGGTCCTCATGCCGGCTCGCCTCGTGCTGAGTGGCTAAAAAAAAAACATCCCCTGAAAAACCAATTAAGCAGAGGTTAGTAATCCCGAGGAGAACAGACGCTGCTCCCCCGGCTCGTGCAGAACGGGACCGGACGTCCTGCTGAGGAAGTTCCTTCAGGAAACATAAACAAGAGACTAAACCAATCAACCGATAATGCTGCATGAAAAATGTCCAAATGTTTCTTGTTCAAACAACTTCTCTCACTGGACTCCAAATAACAACGATGCCACAATGTTGCAATGCAGCGCTCACAAAATATGTATTAGAATATATTCTAAAATATTAGCTTCTCTTTTTTTTAAACCTTTTTAAGATTAACAGACTGTTCTGTGACACATTAACCACACGAGTGACTCTACAGCTTCAGCCTGTTCCGGTTTTTATTTATATATTTATTACACCTTGATTACATTATAAAGGAACATCCTGTCAACTGAAACTTCATTTCTTTATTTGCAAAGCGATTTTAAAGACTTTAAAGAGACTTTTAGCCCTTTAAACTTTAACCCTAATCTTATTTATTGTTCGAGTTGTGTTTAGAGGTTGTACATGGGCATTATATATTATTGTAGCCCTGATTTTTATGTTGAATTTGATACTAACATGTTTTTTGGGGGGGATTTATGCCATGTTTTTTTCTTGATTTGTACATTGTGACCTGATTATAAAAGGGTCCCTATATTAGGGGACCCTAGTTCTCATTCATGATAATCTGAAAACAATCAGATTTAGAAATATGCCGTCTCCCATTTATTGTGAAGAATATTTAGTTTAGATCTCTTTTAAGATCTAGATGAGCCTCCCGGAGGTCCAAAGTGGGTCCGGGTCTGTTAGGTAACTGGATTACACGCAGCATCTCGTCTTGAGCCGCTTTAGCACTTTCACGTTGGGTTCGGAGCGGACTCATTAAACGGCTCCTCGTGAAGAGACGCTGACATAATAGATGTGCAACATTTGATCAAAGTAAGATGTGAAAGTGAACATAAATAAATAAAAAATTTAAAGAATGTAGACGATTCCAGCTCCTCAAATGTGCTTTTCTCTGTTTTTGCATTAATGTACATTATATAGAAAACAACCTCGCCACGAGGTCCATTTCATAGCTATTCTGGAGCTTTTGATCATGTCAGATGATCTTCTTCAGCAGCTGTCATCAATGTTTTGGGATTTTTGTTGTTGTTGATCAAAACAGTCAAATTGACGACTTGCGAGGAGCATTTTTCACAGTTTTCTGACCTTTTGTAGACTAAACACATCAGAAAATTGAAAAACATGAATGCATTTGAACACATTAGAATAGATATAATCCTCAGAAGGCTTCACATTCTTCTCTCCATCCTTGGAAAGCGCTGACGTGTTTGTTGTAACACACACTGGAGACACGGTATTGATAACATAACCTAACCTCTCCACAGCGGATCCCGGCAGTCTGAGGTGAGACATGGATTCACACGGGTCTTCGCTCAACCGCAGCCAGTCGCTGGCGAGCGGCCTGGAGAAGTCGTCCCCGACGTGGAAGCGGTCGCACTCTCGCAGCAGCAGCACGCTGTCGTCCTCCAGACAGGTAACCCCAGAGGCATTGTGGGTACATGGATGTAAATGACTCTTCTCTCCTTTAAAGGGAAGTTGCACGTTTTTTGCTTTTGTGTCGGTTAAGATTCCCCCAGAATGACATCTGACTTTAGTTTTCCGTGTTCTGTTTTCACTCTATATTATAGTCGTTATTTTATATTTGCCATGTTCATCATGCGAACAACGTTGTAGAGCGCTGCAGGAATGAGTCCTAAAACGAGTCTTTTCATTTCCGGTTCCCTCGTCTCTGAAGTCGCTGTGTTTTAGGTCAGATGTCTGAAACAAGGTCTTTAGTCGACACAAGTGAAGAGATTTTTGTCCTACGATATAAAACACGTCATTAAAAAGCCCTTAAAGGAGCAGTGTGCTGCACCGAGCGACATCTAGTGGTGAGGTTGCAGATTGCATCCAACTGAAAACCCCTCCGCTCACTATGGATGATATATGATATATATATATATATATATATATATATATATATATATATATATATATATATATATATGCCTGATGATATATGATATATGCCTGCAGGTAACGTCTCTAGAGCCAGTGCTTGGTTTGTCTGTCCTGGGCATCTGTGTAGATAAAGAAAATACAAAATAAAATACAAAATACAAACCTCTTCGTCGATCTCCCAAGCCCAACCAGTCCAAATAGGGCCTCTGGTGTCATACAGCAAAAGAAACGGCACATCCTGGCCTTACAAGTCAATATAAGTTTCATGTTTATGACACTATTCCACAATAATATGAACATAAACCATAAGTATGACTCGAAGGGACTCGAGAGTGACTTGGGAGCATTCATTTTTTTTCTTCTCCCTTTTCTGTGTACTATCATAAACTAATATACCACTAACACATATATGAACTTATTATCTATATTCACAAGGGTTTTCTGTATATTATAGCTTTTGAAATTATTCAAATAGACCTTGGGGTTTAGGAGATATTCAGTATTTAGTTGAATGCAAACCATTCAAAATTTTCGCCATTAAATTGGCTGGGCCTATAAGGTAATTTATACACTAATGAAAATATAGATATCAATAATATATTACTATTTCTACCTATAAATCCCCCTGAATGTTACACACTGTTCCTTTTAAAACTAACCAAGCGTCTAAATGAGACGACTAAGCGTCCGAGAGAGAGAGGAACCCAAAACAGGAATCGAACCTGTGACGTTGCATGGCATGCGCTTTAACCACTGGACTATTATTATTATATTTTAAGGCCATTTAATAAAAAAAGGACAATGATAAGTCAAATGGGACTCACTTTTACGAGAGGCGAACACAATTACAAAAAAAAGAATGATATCATCACCAAGAACCCTTAAACTTCTTCCATAGATCATCAAGGACTGGGAAGTGATCGACGACCTTCAGGTAGAATCGCAGGCGGGAGGCGACAATCCTCCCGACATGACCGCCCCGGGTATCTGTGAAGGATATCTCCTGAAGAGGAGGAAGTGGCCGCTGAAAGGCTGGCACAAGGTGAGGAGACCATCCGCTCGTCATCACACATAAAGTCAGCGACCAAGAAGTTGACGTTCCATCTTTATTTCAGCGATACTTTGTCTTGGAAGTTGGGAACCTGCGTTACTCCAAAAATCAACAAGATGTAAGTAAACCCCACAACAGGGTTTTTCCACCGTCTACTTTTTAAAAACACTTGAATAATAATGTACCTTTCGGCCCTGAAGGTGTCCCGGGGTCGAGTCCAGGGCTCTCTGGACGTCAGCCTCGCGGTCATGTCCATCAACAAGAAGTCCAACCGGATTGACTTGGACGCGGGCGACATTCTCTATCACATGAAGGTAAACCATTTACCCAGAGTGTCTGTTTAAGATTAAAAAAAGACAAATGTATGACTATTTTTTTCTGCTTGTTCTCTCCAAGGCAAAGAGCCACGAGCTCTTCTACATTTGGGTAACCAAGCTCCAAGCCCACCGCCTATACAGGAAGCACGAGGCGGCGGCTCAGCTCCACGGCGGCTTCCTCCACACGCCGTCCCACGGCGCCGCGGCCGGACGCGCTCAGAGGAACGGAGACGTGGTGATTATCAGACGAGCTGCAGAGTCCAAACGTAACGCGACGATGTTTACGGGAGACTCCGGTGACCTCCTCTTCCTCTGTTCCCCAGAGCTCTGCCGGCACGGCGGATTCAGCCGGAGCGCCGGCGGGAGTGCCGCCCTCCGGCAACACCGCCGCCAACAGCAAGGTGTCGGCCTGGCTGCAGCAAAGCCAAGACCAAGACACCTGCGTTCAAGGTACGCGTCCTAAAATATATATATATATATTGTATTATTTAGAGACACGTTTTAAATAATATAATTCACTTTTAAAGATGGCAAAGGACCTTTAATCCCCCCTAGGGGGGGGGGGGGGGGGGGGAGGGCAGACTGAGCAATTGTTATATAAAACTGTAAATCATAGCTTGTTTTATGAAGAAAAAAAAAGCCAAAAACTGCTGTATTCGGATGTATTGAACACCATAAGTAATATACAAGTGACATATATGTTTTGGTACATGAACAAATTCAAATGTCACAGATGTGCCCAACCTCGCCTACATTTTCTTTGTACTAAACCCTCTCTAACTTTGTTCTGCTTCACTTTATCAAAGTCAACCTTTGCAGAGAGAATGTTCACATATTGAGCTATGATTTGGGTTAGAGAATGTTCACATATTGTGCTATGATTTGGGTTAGAGAATGTTCACATATTGTGCTATGATTTGGGTTAGAGAATGTTCACATATTGTGTTATGATTTGGGTTAGAGAATGTTCACATATTGTGTTATGATTTGGGTTAGTGAATGTTCACATATTGTGTTATGATTTGGGTTAGAGAATGTTCACATATTGTGTTATGATTTGGGTTAGTGAATGTTCACATATTGTGTTATGATTTGGGTCAGAGAATGTTCACATATTGTGTTATGATTTGGGTTAGAGAATGTTCACATATTGTGTTATGATTTGGGTTAGTGAATGTTCACATATTGAGCTATGATTTGGGTTAGTGAATGTTCACATATTGAGCTATGATTTGGGTTAGAGAATGTTCACATATTGTGCTATGATTTGGGTTAGTGAATGTTCACATATTGAGCTATGATTTGGGTTAGTGAATGTTCACATATTGAGCTATGATTTGGGTTAGAGAATGTTCACATATTGTGTTATGATTTGGGTTAGAGAATGTTCACATATTGTGCTATGATTTGGGTTAGAGAATGTTCACATATTGTGCTATGATTTGGGTTAGAGTTGGACCTTACAGCTGCATCATTTCAAAGAAATAATCATCCTGAAAGTGATTTTTCTTCTAGGCGGACCTGAAACCTTTTCATTTTTTTCAGTGTGTCATCTTCATTTACTCTTATCCAGTAACATATAGATTAATATATACACATCTGAAAAAAATCTCACATGTGTGCCTTTTATTATAACACCAAAATTATTCAAATAGCCCTAGTGGTTGCAGAGATACACCCTTTTTAGTTTGGGCATGACATTCGAGGAAAGGGCCTAAACATAGGTGCGTGTTCTATTGGTTAAAAGGGGAGCTATGAAGCCTTTTGTGGCTCTGGAGGGAATTTGCGAGAAATCTGATAATGCCTCAAGTGATGTCACCTGAGTTGCATTATGGGTAATGTAGGCGCCAAACAAGGAAGAGGAATGAGTAGAATAAATAAGATGATGCCTCTGTTTCTGCTGCATCGATTGCAATGCTTTTTTTCTTCTTTTCTAACTGATCATTGCGAGTTTGACAGTGTTATTACATTACATTTCATTTTAGCTGACGCTTTTATCCAAAGCGAAATTTTTTCTATACACCGTAGAACCGTGAGTTAGGTATTTAGTATATGTTCATGACAGGGAACTGAAGCCACTGTATCCGTCTATGCTCTCTCCAAAGCCAAATTCATGATATCTAAAGTATCCACAAACTTTCCTTTTTCACCATTAAATGTGTACAAGACTACAGGAATCTTATTTTAGTAATTAGTCGCAGAAACTCAATCAGTTGATAAATAAATAATAAAATAATCGTGTTTTCTTCCAGAGCTGAACCGCTGCAATTTGGACCTTTCTGAGATAAACGGCTTGATCCAGAGGCTGCAGATGTTGGAGGCGAGTCAGACTTTGACTAACGGAGACCTGAAGCGCATCATCAGCATTCAGGTGGGCCGCCGTTCGGTTTGGAGCCGCTGCTCCCCGGGCAGAGTCGCATGAAAATTAAAAAAAATAACATTTATTCTCATAATCCGATCCAGAATCTCTCGCTTGAGAAGCCGAAGAAGTCGAGGTCAGCAAAGATATGGGGCCACTCTCGCACGTTATCCAGAGTGGAGGCCCTGGGGATGGTAAGAAGTCATGTGACTCACATCGTTTACCTTGATTCAACATGTTTTAAGTTGATTTGAAAATACTAAATTATTGAAACCATGAATTCTTATTACTGGTAATATTTTCTTAAAACATATTGGGTTCCTAAGTATTTCACATCCCAACCCTCCTGTAACATTTCTCTAATCCAAAGCCTATTCGTGGGATTACGAAATCGGTGAGTTGGCAATGGGAAGAGACGACTGAGTTCATGAGAATGATTAAAAGTTCTCCAACTACACACTGTGGCATCCTCAACATGTATTGTGAATGAATTGATTTTTATTTAAGGTTAAAGTTACTACAAGGAACTTTGAACTGTTAATGAAAGAGTCTCAATTTCATAATTATGCCTCGATATGACCTACATTAGTAAACAAGACCATCTGCGGGACAGTTTTCTATTTCTAGATAGTTAATGTTCTCGAAAGCGGACTCAACGATTCACAATATGCAGATTCACCAACATGCAGCCTGTATTTCTGAGGGAAGACCCTGCTGTGGTAAAATAAGGTTTTCTAAAGGGACTTTGGTGCACTACCATCTTTGTCCACAGGGACCGCCAAAATCAACAAAATGAAAGTTCCTTGTCGTAACTTTAAAATGGACACTGTGTTTTGTTTTAATTACACTGAATAATATGTTTCTGTGTGCTCGAGCCAGGTGTATTGTAGTAGATGCCCAACATCCAAAACATGTTTTATATACCAGAGCATCTTGTGAACAGAGCATAGCCGTGACGGGATTTTTAAAGTAAAATGAATAGATCAGTAGTTTCCAACCCTGTTCTTTAGAAACAAAAGCGCTGTTGGTTGTCTTTCCTGCTGGCTACTCGGATTACTGCAACACTGACGGCTTCCTTTCTTACCAAATTAAACAGTTAAATAAAAGTTAAATTAAGTTAAAATAAAAGTGAAAACAGTTAAGTAGCTGGTGGGAGAGAAAACCTGCAGGGCTGTGATACTAGCAGGGTTGAGCTAATATAAAAAGCATTTAACTTGATGTTCGAAGTGTAAATAAGTCCACAATCAGATGATTTGAATGCTATTTTCGTATCTATATGGACTTCAGCAGTGATTTGGCCAGAAAAGCTCAGGTGTCACTGATTAACATTATTTATGACTTGATTCTATGTTGATTAATCCTATTAAATTGATTTCACCAGGATAATCATCACACGACACAATGCCACAACAATAAAACTATTAAAACTGTACCAGGGGTCCAATAGGCCTCGACACATTTTAACGGTACGATTTAATTGGTTACACCTGCGTTTGAAAAATCACATTTTGAATGTGAAATGATAAATATGCTTGCTTGCTTTTTTTGGCGAGAGTTAGATAGCGCTCTCACGTTCGTACGCTTTATATGAAGCTACTGCCTAGCAGCTAGTTAGCTTAGCTTAGCATAAAGACTGGAAGCAGAGGGAAACGGCTAGCCTGGCTCTGTTCAAAACAGAACAAAATCCACCTACCTGCACCACTAAAGTTAACTAATTAACATGGTATATCCGTACAAAAACTAAATTAATTGTGGTTTTACGGCCCCTCTCAACCATCATATCCATCCTCTGTTCACCTTCTAGCTGTCCTCCAGTCACCTGGGCAGCTCGCCTAACCTCGGTGCATCCGCCTCCTCCATCCCCGACTACGTCTTCTCCCAGCTGTCCCCTGCGGCCACGTCGCCCGAGGGCAAGAAGATCCAGCAGGACATCTGCGCCATGTCGCTACGAGGTCAGAGAAACAGACGCATGCGTGTTTACGCGCAGGTAGACGGGGTAGTGCTGCAGGGAGATGACGACACGGTTATAAACGTCCATATTGAAAGAGATCTGACATGACTATGCATTTAAATGATTCTTATTCCTCCTCAGTGATTGCTTCCCTGAAGAAAGTGCATGAAACTCTGTCCCAGGAGAGGCAGAAGCTTCAGGAGGTCTGGGAGACCAACAACTTCCACCAGTCCAACACATTAGCTGAGGTAAGAGCTGCACGCTGCGCCCGTTTTGGATTCTCTGACACATATTCCCTTTGTGGGTTTTGATGGCTTTCTTTGTTCCTCTTTCTCCTCCTCCTCCTCCTCCTCAGCCTGCAGCCGCGAGGCATCCGTCCCACGGGCCTCCCTCAGTGGCAGATTCGGCCGCGGAGTATTTTGACGCCAGCGACGACGTCCTTTGTGGAAGTTCCTCTGAGGTGTCCGATGAGTCGGGACTTAGCGACGGAAGCACCACCAACTCTGAGCCGGAGGAAGGACACGGTGGGTACATTTACACGAGTACCATTAGCTGCGTTACCTCCGGTTCTGCAGAGTGAAGTGTCTTAGAACTTGCATTCTCTCTCCTTTGTAGTTTGGCTTTCTTGAAGAAATTGTACTTTCTTGATTCTTGTTGTTCTGAGTTTGTACTTATTGTAAGTCGTTTTGGATAAAAGCGTCAGCTAAATGTAATGTGATATTATTCTCTTTCACAGCGTCGGCCACCAGGAAGTACCGAGCGAGCATTTCCAGGACTCCAAACTGCGTTTTTCCCAAGAGCACCGGCCGGCGAACCACACTGCCGGCTGAATGTCCCGACAACAGCCACGTGGGCCTCATGGCGATCCTCTACAACAACATAGGCAAGGCGCACCGCTCTGTGATCGACCCTTCTCTAAGCCCCTCCCCCTGGTTACTGTTGTATATCTTTGAGAGATATTTCAAAGGGGATAACATAGATTTTCTTCAACAATAGTTCTGAAATATCAAAGAGAAGTAGACAGAAAAGTCTACAATATGCATTTCAGAGCTAATGCTACGAAGCTAAAATGAATATATTGCATATTATATAAGAATAAAATAAATTATTTGTATTTTTCCATTTGTTTAAGGTGTGCCTGGATATTGTTTGCACGTCATGGGCTTGATCCATACACTGGATATCATGAATTTAATAATAATCAATATTCAGATGTCTTTGTTTGCTAACGTGTTAAGCTCGCTAACGTTAGCATATAACCTTGGAGCAAACAACGTATTTTTTGTTGATCTTCCATAGATACAGCTGTATAGTGAGGTTTTCCACAGTGTTTAATCCCTATTTGACATCTCTCTTCTTACGTTTTTTGGGGAAGGTGAACAAATTTGACACTTTAATCTATATTTTGAAGATATAGATAGATAGTTAGATAGTTACTTTATTAATCCCGCAAGGGGACATCTTTTCGCTAAAGCAGCATTTATACATATAAGTGAGGAATAATATATATTAAATGAAAAATGCACAATATATACAAAAAGAATAATAATATTAAGTTAAATTAACTAACAAAACAAAACAGTAGTGTCGATATATTGCTCGCTCGCGAAGGAGTGGACAGTTGGTGAAGGGTCAATTCCCATGACATCATCATCTCACACATGGCAGCTTTCTCATGCGCTGTGGTCTTTCCTCAGGTAAGGACCTGGCTCGAGTGTCCATGCCCGCTCCTCTCAACGAGCCTGTCAACCTGCTGCAGAGGCTGTGTGAGGAGCTGGAGTACAGCGAGCTGCTGGACACCGCCAACAACACGCCAGAGCCCTACCAGAGGATGGTGAGGCCGTCTAAATCTATGAAATAGATGGGAAACAATGTGATGCTGCTGAGTCGCAACCCTGAATAACCTGCATCTGCGGAGGTGTTGATAATGCTCCTGAAACATGTATCTCATGTCGTGCAGGAATATTCTAATGCACTCTGTTTTTACTGATCGGAAAAGTTAATTTACATTTTAAAATAATATTTAAAAAAATGCTGGCCCTGGGTTTTAAGCAAACTGGGAGACAAAATCTTCAATGGAAGCAAAGACCACAAAGTCTGAACCAATGAGATAAAGATCAAATATGAATGAATTAACATTAATTTATCCCCGACAGGTTTACATTGCTGCCTTCGCTATCTCTGGTTACTCCACCGCGACGTTCAGGAGCCGCTACAAGCCGTTCAACCCGGTGCTGGGCGAGACCTTCGAGTGCCACCGAGAGGACCGGGGCTTTCGCTTCCTCAGTGAGCAGGTATCTCACAAACACCAGCGATTACCAGACCTACTGTTGTTACATAACGTCTTCATCTCAGTCTGCAAAGTCCCAGTGAAACGGGAGGTTAGCTTCCGCGTTAGCAAGTTAGCTTCTGATTCCGAGCATCAGTGATTTTGGTGAGCAGAAGCCTGCGACTAGCTGGAAGGATATTAAAGGACAATACCCACCCCAGATTGGGTGCATTTATATTTAGCGTTTATATATTATCTTTTGCTAACATTAGATATTTTCTCAGATCAAAAAATGTGTTAGCGAGAGCGATCGTAAAGCCGTGAGTCGTTGATCATGATCTGGACTTTAAGAGCTTGAGCGGCTCTTTCAGGAGACCGGAGATGATGAAGCTGACCTGCCTTTAAGATTGGGAAAAGATGACAGATGAATTACCATTTAGCCCCCATAATGCCCTCTTTGTAAACTAAGATGGATCACCCATTTGTGTAATTGAGCCGAATCAACACTGAGCCATTTATCGCTTTAATGAAATCTCTGCAAAAATATAATCAGGTCATCAAAAATGGCCATGAGCCATCAATTATTTTTGAAGTGATGCTAATTAGGTGGAAAGTAATTAAATGCAAGTCCTTGAAAAACCAATTAATTTCTTGACAATGCAGCTCAGAAGACGTGTTTTAATTTATATTTACAGCAGATTCAAGGTGCAAACTCACTAGTAAAGCAATGCAGTACATATGTTAATACCATTGATTATATGTTATAATATGTGATCAAAAACCCTTTTCACATGGCGGGAATATAGATAATACAGGTGTAACCACAGCCGGTGGTTGAGTTGCATTGTGGGTAATGTAGGCCACTGGGTTTTGGCACAGAGGAAGCATTCATAGAATAAAAAAAAGATGATATCTGTGATTCTGCTGCTACATTTGCTGCAGTGCTCTTTTAGATAGACAGATAAATCAAACACAACTTAGTGTGTATCGGTCTCTAATGATAATAAACTCAATGCCGATTTAAATAATAAATCCTGGAAGAATCTGTTTTATAATTCTAGTTCTCTTCTTTGCTTCACCAGGTCTGCCATCATCCCCCCATCTCTGCCTGCCACGCAGACTCGGATAACTTCTCCTTTTGGCAAGGTGACACTCTTCTGTTATCAAACCAACATCTGGATTATTTTTTGTTTGTTTGTATTTTTGTTTGTTTTTGGCGTTAATCCGGTGTGTTCTTAATCATCTGAAGCATTTGAGAAAGTTGACATTTTCCTCAACAAATATTTATATTCTCAAACAGACCAGCGATGGAAGAATAAATTCTGGGGGAAGTCTCTGGAGATTCTGCCAACGGGAATGGTGAACGTCACTCTTCCAAGGTAAACAGGCCACCCGTCAGGAAAAACCTAAAAACATCTATTATATTGCACTTGTTCTACTACTTCTGAACTATTTTCTATCTCTCTCTACACTATCAACTGTCAGATCAAAGTAAAATTGGTCAACAAATAAATTAATACAATCATATTAATCACAAGCTACCACTTTAAATTGAGTTAACTCTTCTAATATTAAAGGGTCACTTTGGTAATTCTCAACCTGGACCCCATTGTCTCGGGTTTTTGTGACTCATAACTATCTTCTAAATTGGTCCGGATTGAAGGAGAACGCTGCAGAACGTGTAGCTGAGTGTCATCTGAAATGTTTTCACCGCCATGGCTGAATAATTAGATGATTTCGACAATGTGGATGTGACGTGATATTTTCAGATAAAACATGAGATAATAAGGTCCATGTTGAACTATACTGAAGATACCGTTTTAACATTAGAAGAATTACCTGAATTTGTGGCGATAGTTTCTAATAACTATAACTTTATAAAGATTATTTTAGGGGAATTTTTGTCTTAATTTGTCAGTTGACGGTGTAGAGACTGAAAACATGGAGGACAGAGAGAGAGGTATGACGTGCAACAAATGTCCGCCATTTATGGAAGCCCATTTCCGCCAGTAAAATAAAACAATTATCAGATAAAAAGTAATAATTATGAGATAGAAAGTTATCATTATGAGATAGAAAGTCGAAATTATGAGCTAAAAAGTCATAATTATGAGTTGATAGAATAATTTAGATTTTCTATCTCATAATTATGATGTTTTATCTCATAATTTAGACTTTCTTATCTCATAATTTAGACTTTCTATCTCATAATTATGATGTTTTATCTCATAATTATTTTTCTTTTACTGCTGGGAATGGGCTTCCATACACATTTAATGTTTACTTCATCAACGTTTTTTGCCTTGATTACTTCTTCGGCCAACAACTATTTCCAGCAAAAGTCAGAAAATTGTGGAAATTCTTCCTTGTAATATCCCAAAAACCCAAGGTGACGTTTAAAAAAAACTTGTTTTGTCCAACCAACAGTCCAAAACCTAAAGATAACCCGTTTAAAATGATGAACTCGGGTGTTCTCTGCAGGTACGGAGACCACTACGAGTGGAACAAGGTGGTGACCTGCATCCACAACGTGCTGAGTCAGCAGCGCTACCTGGAGCATTACGGAGAGGTCACCATCCGCAACCTCAAGAGCAACGTCTGCACCTGCAAGATAACCTTCGTCAAGGTGAATGAAACAAGCCCCCCTCCTCCTCAGCTCAGTGTTTGGTTCCACAGCAGACCTCCGGCTGACGCGTTTGTGTTGTGGTTGCAGTCTCGGTACTGGGGCTCGGACACCAGCAAGAACGAGGTGCAGGGCGCGGTGCTGGACCAGAGCGGCAGCGTCATCCACCGGTTCGGCGGCCTGTGGCACGAAGGCATCTTCTGCGACACTCTGCCCACTCCCAAATGCGTCTGGAAGCCGAGTGAGTCCTCACCGAGATTCTGCTTTAGAGGTCGAGGGTTTTAAATCTGACGTGGCCGGTTAGCGATCGACCCGGTGTTGCCAAAAAAAACGCTAATCCGGGAGTCACGTGTTGCACGGCGGCTCAACTGAGAGGCTTCTGTCTCCCCGCAGATCCCCAGCCCAAGGATCACCTGCTGTACTACGGCTTCTCCACCTTCGCCATGGAGCTCAACGAGCTCACCGCCGACCTGCAGCCGCTGCTGCCGCCGACCGACAGCCGCATGCGCCCAGACCAGAGGTGAGGAGGGGGGGGGGGGGGGGGGGGGGGAGGAGGAGGAGGAGGAGAGGAGGAGGAGGAGGAGGAGGGGGAGAGAGAGAGAGAGGAGGAGGAGGGGGAGAGATAGAGAGGGAGAGAGAGAGAGAGAGAGAGGAGGAGGAGGGGAGAAAAGGAGGAGGAGGGAGAGGGAGGAGGGGAGGAGGAGGAGGAGGAGGGGGAGAGAGAGAGAGGGAGAGAGAGAGAGAAAGGAGGAGGAGGGAGAGGGAGGAGGGGGAGGAGGAGGGCGGAGGAGGGGGAGGGGAGAGGAGGGGAGAGGCGGAGGAAGAAGGAGGAGGAGGAGGGAGGAGAGAGGAGAGAGGAGAGAGGAGGGAGGAGGGAGGAGGGGGAGAGAGAGAGAGGGAGAGAGAGAGAGAGAGGAGGAGGAGGGGAGAAAAGGAGGAGGAGGGAGAGGGAGGAGGAGGAGGAGGAGGAGGAGGAGGGGGAGAGAGAGAGAGGGAGAGAGAGAGAGAAAGGAGGAGGAGGGGAGAGGGAGGAGGGGGAGGAGGAGGGCGGAGGAGGGGGAGGGGAGAGGAGGGGAGAGGCGGAGGAAGAAGGAGGAGGAGGAGGGAGGAGAGAGGAGAGAGGAGAGAGGAGGGAGGAGAGAGGAGAGAGGAGGGAGGAGAGAGGAGGGAGGAGGGAGGAGGGGGAGAGAGAGAGAAGAGAAGAGAGAGAGAGAGAGAGAGAGAGAGAGAGAGAGAGAGAGAGGGAGAGGTGTCCATGCAGAAGACTTTTCTGTTTTTAGTAAAACTTTTCTCACACTGAGCTGTTTTATTCTTGTATTTTATTCTTGTTTTTGCT
>JBAMJR010000268.1:0-5000 GCA_038501785.1 Myoxocephalus aenaeus
TATTCATGTGGATGTTAGCAATGATAGCCTTAGGTGTTGCATTTAGCTTATTGTTAGATTCGATTGGCTTCTGTCAGAGAGTACAGGAACCGACTCACTGCTTTAACCACACCCTCGACCTTGTTCTTACATATGGCATTTGATGTGGAGCATTTAGTAGTGTTTCCACAGAACCCTCTTTTATCAGACCATTGCCTTATAACTTTTGAGTTTATGCTACCAGATTGTACAGCGTTAGGCAAGAGTTTTTACACCAGATGTCTAACTGACGGTGCTGTTGCTAGATTTAAGGAAGCGATTCCTTCTGTATTTAATTCATTACCATGTCTCAATATAACAGATGACTCCTGTGCTAACTTTACTCCCTCCCAGATTGATCAGCTCGTCGATAGTGCTACTGGCTCACTGAGAGTGACGCTTGGACTCGATAGCCCCTCTAAAAAAGAGGATCATTAAGCAAAGGAGGCTCGCTCCATGGTACAACCCTCAGACCCGCATATTGAAGCAAGCATCACGGAAGCTTGAGGGCATATGGCGCTCCAACGGTCTGGAGGAGTCCCGGTTGGTTTGGCGGGGATAGTCTGAGAACATATAAGAAGGCCCTCCGTAATGCCAGAGGAGCCTACTACTCATCACTAATAGAGAAAAAACAAGAGCAACCCTAGGTTTCTCTTTAGCACTGTGGCCAGGCTGGCTGAGAGTCATAGCTCGGTGGATCCGTGTATTCCTATAGACCTCAGTAGTAATGACTTTATGAACTTTCTTCAATGATAAGATTATGGCCATTAGAGACAGGATCGGTGATCTCCTGCCCTCGACTACTGCCGGTCCATCCTCAGGTGGGATGACCATGGAGGAGGCTGTGGGCCCTGTTGTGGCGTCTGGATGGATTTTTTTACCATCAACCTCGACCAACTGTCTTCAATGGTTTCTACTTCTAAATCTTCTACCTGTCTCCTAGACCCTGTTCCGACAAAGCTGTTTAAAGAAGTTTTACCCCTTAATTTGTGCCTCTGTACTAGATATTATCAATGGGTCTTTACTAATGGGTCATGTACCACAGTCTTTTAAAGTAGCTGTAATTAAACCTCTTCTTAAAAAAGCCCACCCCTGGATCCAGAGGTGTTGGCTAACTACAGACCTATCTCTAACCTTCCCTTCCTCTCTAAGATACTGGAGAAGGTAGTCGCAAATCAGTTGTGCGACTTTTTACATAACAATAGTTTATTTGAGGAATTTCAGTCAGGATTTAGAAAGCATCATAGCACAGAGACAGCACTAGTGACAATTACTAATGACCTTCTAGTTGCATCAGATAGGGGACTTGTCTCTGTACTTGTCCTGTTAGACCTTAGTGCAGCATTTGACACCATTGACCATGGCATCTTATTACAGAGACTAGACCAGTCAATTGGTATTAAAGGTACAGCATTAAGCTGGTTTAAGTCGTATTTATCAGATCGATCTCAGTTTGTATTAGTAAACGATGAGGCCTCGATGACCACCGCCGTTCGTCATGGAGTTCCACAAGGTTCTGTGCTTGGACCAATTTTATTCACCTTGTATATGCTTCCTTTAGGCAATATTATCAGAAAACACTCCATAAACTTTCACTGTTATGCCGATGATACTCAACTATATCTGTCCAATCAAGCCAGATGAAATCCACCAGGTCACTAAACTTCAAGCGTGTCTTAAAGACATCAAAACCTGGATGACCTGCAACTTCCTGTTGCTGAACTCTGACAAGACTGAAGTTATTCTACTCGGACCCAGAACCAGAACCTCAGAAATCAACTATCTGACGATATGGTTTCCCTGGATGGCATCGCTCTGGCATCCACCACCACCGTAAGGAATCTCGGAGTTATTTTTGACCAGGACCTATCCTTTTGGCTCCCACGTGAAACAGATCTCAAGGACTTGCCTTTTTTTCACCTACGGAACATCTCAAAGATCCGGCACATCCTGTCTCAAAGCGATGCAGAAACATTGATCCACGCATTTGTTACTTCAAGACTGGAATTACTGTAACTCCGTATTATCAGGCTGCTCCGGAAAGTCCCTTGGGTCTCTCCAGCTGATCCAGAATGCTGCAGCTCGTGTACTAACAAGGACTCGGAAGAGAGATCACATTACTCCTGTACTAGCTGCTCTCCACTGGCTTCCTGTAAGATCGAGAATCATATTTAAAATCCTCCTCCTCACCTATAAAGCCTTAGCTGGTGATGCACCATCATATCTTAAAGAGCTTATAGTGCCATATTACCCCACCAGAGCGTTTACGCTCACTGAATGCAGGGTTACTTGTGGTTCCCAGAGTCTTAAAAAGTAGGTTGGGGGCTAGAGCTTTCAGTTATCGTGCTCCTCTTCTGTGGAATCAGCTTCCACTTTCAGTCCGGGGGGGGCAGACACAGTCACCTCATTTAAGAGTAGACTTAAGACTTTCCTCTTTGATAGCGCTTATACTTAGGGCTGTTTCAGGCTTATAGTTAGGGGCTGGCTCAGGTTTGCCCTGGTCCAGCCCTAGATATGCTGCTATAGGCCTAGACTGCTGGGGGGACATCTTAGGATACACTGAGCTCCTCTTCTCTTCCTCTTTCGCTCCTCTTCTCTTCCTCTTTCACTCCTCCTCTCCTCTTCTTTCTCTCCATCTGGATAAACTATTGTCTCTTCAATGCACATTACTAACTCTACTTTCTTTTTCCATGGATTCATGGCTGCCTGGAACCGGTCCTGCCCCGGGTCCTACCCCGGGTCCTGGCCCGGGTCCTGCCGCCCCCCCCCCACCCCACCCCCCTCCTGCCATGGATCCATGGCTGCCTGGAACCGGTCCTGCCTGCTGCCATGGCCCTGCTGATGGAACCGGCCTGGAACTGGTCCTGCCTGCTGCCATGGCCCTTCTGATGCCCCCCCTCCTCTCTACCGCCTTCTGCTTCATGGATTATCAGGATCATGGACCATGCCTAATACTCATTATATGAATAATTTCTGTCATATTCATTGAATGTGCTGTAACTACGCTATTCATTCTGGCCACATGACATCTATTGCTTCTGTCCATCCGGGGGAGAGGGATCCTCCTCTGTTGCTCTCCCTCAGGTTTCTTCCCTTTTTTTCCCTGTGAAAGGGTTTTTACTATCTTTCTAGGGGAGTTTTTCCTGATCCGATGTGAGGGTCCCGGGACAGGGATGTTATGTGTACAGATTGTAAAGCCCTCCGAGGCAAACTTGTATTTGTGATGTTGGGCTATATAAAATAAACTGAAGATGAAGAAGTATATGCTTCATGTGTTAAAGCTGCATTCTCTCTCCTGACCACCAGGGGGGCGACTCCTCTGGTTGTATAGAAGTCTATGCTTCATGTGTTAAAGCTGCATTCTCTCTCCTGACCACCAGGGGGCGACTCCTCTGGTTGTATAGAAGTCTATGCTTCATGTGTTAAAGCTGCATTCTCTCTCCTGACCACCAGGGGGCGACTCCTCTGGTTGTATAGAAGTAAATGCTTCATGTGTTTAAAGCTGCATTCTCTCTCCTGACCACCAGGGGGCGACCCCTCTGGTTGTATAGAAGTCTATGCTTCATGTGTTAAAGCTGCATTCTCTCTCCTGACCACCAGGGGGGTGGACTCCTCTGGTTGTATAGAAGTCTATGCTTCATGTGTTAAAGCTGCATTCTCTCTCCTGACCACCAGGGGGTGACTCCTCTGGTTGTATAGAAGTCTATATAAATGACTCTACTTCTCTCTTGATGTATTCCCTCAGTAAACATTGTAAACATGAGTTTATGTCTCAATCTCTAGTTTCAAGTCTTCTTCAATACAGCATGATGTTCATTTAGTAAATGATGGTCATTTAGAGTCAAACAGACCATAATACCCCTCACCTATGTCGCAGCTCTCTCCGCTGTATCCCGGCTCACAGACGCAGCGCTCTCCGTCCTCCGTCTCCTGGCACTGACCGTGCAGACACCGACCCCCCGGCTGGCACGAGCTCGCCGGCTCCCCCTGCAGGTTGCACAGCGCGCCGCGGTATCCCTCCGCGCAGTCGCAGCGGTACGTCTGCGCGTCCAGCGCCACGCACACGCCCCTCGCACACCTGGCGAGGAGAGGAGACCCGGCGTGAAGGACGAATCGACTGGGGGAAAAGTTACTTAAAGGGCCGGGACAACCCCAAACACTCACTTGCTGCCGGCGCACGGGTCGACGGCGGCCGCCGCGGCGACGACCTCCTCTGACGTCAGGCCTGCTGCTATTGGCTGGTCACAGTGTTGTCCCGCCCAACCCGACTGGCAGAGACACTCGGGACCCTGTGGGGGACAACGTGTCGGCCAGATATCACAAATGTTTGTTTCTGAATAACTGGAACAGAAAAATACATTTGACGTTATTAAGCTTAAGGGTGTTAGGAAGCTAAACCTGGAGGGACTTAGGACCCAGGGGAATATAGGTGGGAAAAAAATACGGCAGAGTTTTTTCTTGTGTGATAGTGGGCGAGCTTTACCCAGCATGCAGTTCGGCAGTGTAATTTTATAAATGTACAATTATTAGTGTTACAAATTGTTTACCCTGTTAAAGAGCGTTAGTTGTGGGTTATTAATTGTTGTTATAAAGTCTTAACCATGACTAAAGTTAGAACCATGACTAAAGTTAGAACCATGACACGTAAGACAAGTAGCTCCACCTGCTGCGCCCTCAGCGGTGAAAAATAAATGTTGCTGCCTGCTGAAGAGTGACAACAGTTGTTACGGCTATGCACCGGTATGACGGTATATGAAAAATGCATACCGTATGGAAATTAGAAACCGGTATACCGCACAGCCCTACACGCGTGTACCGTAAAGGTCGGGTTACAAGCCGCTCCTACCTCCGGTCAATGTCCCCGCTGTAGCAAGCTAGCTAGCGCTGGTGCTGCTAGCTAACGCTGCTGCGTCCCCTCTGCCCAAGTCGGGTGTCCGAGCCTGGTCCCGCTACCTTCGGTGGTTTTCGGGGAGCTAGCGGGG
>JBAMJR010000268.1:15000-22500 GCA_038501785.1 Myoxocephalus aenaeus
TGAAAGTAAAAAAGTCGAACTATTATAAACATATAATCATTTTCTTTTTCTATGTAACCATTTGGACATATATATAATGTTTGGTTTTTATTTCAATTATAGTTTGTGATTAGATCACATAAAATGCATAGGACACTATAAGTTGCTATGTAATATACTCTTTTTGAATGAGATGTGTTAAATGTTCTCTCTGTTCTCTCTGTTAAAGAGCATGCAAGTAAAACCTCCTCTGTCCAACTCTGGTGACAGCATGACTTATGTACTCTGGTGTTTAAAAGAGGGGGTAGGAATGCATGTTTTTTTGTGGGTGCCTGGCTATTCTGTGCAGGAGGAGAGAAGAGAGAAGAGGTGGTTTTCACCAGATCTCAGGCTTAAAAGGGATTTCACCAGATTCTGAGAAAACTGGACTTAATATGCATCTTTACTAGTTAAGGAGAAAAATCAGATTGGACCTGTCCCAGCTCTTAAGGGTTGGGACAGGTCTCCAGCTTTAGAGTCTGGAAGAAACTTCTACTATCAGGAGGGGGGGTGCCTGGCAATTCTGTGCAGGAGGATAGAAGAGAGAAGAGGTGTTTATTCACCAGCTCTAAAAACTTAACCCTTTCTCTTAGTTACTTGTACATTTTAAACTGTTTGATTGAATTGAATTTTTTGTATGTAAGGTAATCTTTAAATAAAACTCGGCCTTACTATTCGTAAGGGACTGGAACCAAAACAATGATTCTGGTTCTTTAAAACAATTTAAACCCTCTTTCCCTGTCCATCCACCGTGAGATACAGAAGTGACGACTGAATCTACCAAAGAAACTTAAGGTAAGTATCTTTGGGTGAAGACTTTTGCAGTGTTTGTCATAATGATGAGATGGTGTCAAAATAGGTAGAGAGAAGGTATAGACGATATACGTACTCGCTTGATAAGGGTTGAGAGGAGTTACAGCCCACCGCAGGGGACCTAGAGCGCAAGCTGTAAAACACCCTCGACAAAACCTATAACTTACTTCGAAAATAACACAAAAACCTAACGATTTAGCACGGGGCGAGATAAAAGACCGAATATCGGATGAGGATTATCATTTCCTCCGGGATCACTAGGATAATTAGCCGACGGAGTGCCACCGAGTTAGGTGCGAGGTCTTGCCTTTCCTAACCAAACCCCCCCCTTTCAAATATTCAAATATCATGACACAATTTGACTCAATTAACCAGAGAGGCATAGAAGACATTATACAACATCTGAAAACATCCTCCTGCTGCTTGGATATTCTACCAACACACTTTTTCAAAAACATTTCACACTGCATGACCGCTGATCTTTTACAAATTGTAAACACATCCCTTCTTTCAGGTGTCTTCCCTCAAGCCCTAAAAACTGCAGTGATTAAACCACTCCTAAAGAAGGCTAGTTTAGACCCCGAAATATTGAAAAACTATAGGCCAATATCAAACCTCCCATTCTTAAGTAAAATAATGGAAAAAGTGGTTTTTCAACAGCTGAACAACTTCTTGGCCGAAAATAACTGTTTCGATGTCTTCCAGTCCGGCTTTCGTCAGCACCACAGTACTGAAACTGCTCTTGTTAAGGTTTTCAACGACATCCACTTAAACACAGACAGTGGCAGAACTTCAGTCTTAGTATTACTGGATCTCAGTGCTGCATTCGACACGGTCGATCATGACATACTACTAGACAGACTGAAAGTCTGGGTAGGACTCTCTGGCGCAGCACTTAACTGGTTTGAATCCTACTTGAAGGACCGACAATACTTGTCGGTAGGTAATTACACATCAGAGCTGACTAGGATGACATGTGGTGTTCCCCAAGGCTCAATACTGGGGCCTCTTCTGTTCAACATCTACATGCTTCCACTGGCTCAGATTATGAAAAACAACAAAGTGTGTTATCATAATTATGCAGATGACACACAAATCTACATAACTATATCACCAGGGGACTATAGTCCCATACAAGGGCTGGCTAAATGCATTGAAGAAATCAATAACTGGATGTGCCAGAATTTTCTTCAATTAAACAAAGATAAAACAGAAGTAATTGTTTTTGGTCCCAAGGACGAACGATTGAAAGTCAGCGCTCAGCTTCAATCACTGACGTTAAAAACCTCAAACCAAGCCAGAAATCTAGGTGTAGTTATGGATTCAGACCTCAACCTGAACAGCCATATCAAGACAATTACAAAATCAGCCTACTACCACCTGAAGAATATATCAAGGGTTAGAGGACTTATGTCTCAACAGGATCTGGAGAAACTTGTCCATGCATTTATCTTCAGTAGACTGGACTACTGTAACGGTGTGTTCACAGGCCTCTGTAAAAAGTCAATCAGAAAGCTGCAGCTGATTCAGAACGCTGCAGCTCGAGTCCTCACTAAGACCAGGAAAGTGGATCACATCACACCAGTTCTGAGGTCTTTGCACTGGCTTCCTGTCAAACAAAGAATTGACTTTAAAATCCTGCTGCTGGTTTATAAAGCACTGAATGGTTTAGGGCCTAAGTATGTTTATGATCTGCTGCTACCTTATGAACCATCCCGACCCCTCAGGTCGTCTGGGACGGGTCTACTTTCTGTTCCAAGAGTCAGAACTAAACATGGAGAAGCAGCGTTCAGCTTTTCTGCTCCACATATCTGGAACAAGGTCCCTGAAAGCTGCAGGTCTGCTGAGACCCTCAGCTCCTTTAAATCCAGATTGAAGACTTTTCTGTTTGCTGTTGCCTTTAATTGATCCAGATTCAATTGCTGCATCTCACTACTGCATTTTATTTCTTAAACTGCACTGCAACTTTTATTCAATTTTTATTTTTTATTTAGCTTTTTGACTGTTTTAATGTTTTCTTAACTGTTTTAAATCCTGTTTTCTACTGTTTTAATGTTTTCTTAACTGTTTTAAATCCTGTTTTCTCTGCATTATGTTTTGATGCTCTTAATGGTTTTATGTGAAGCACTTTGAATCGCCTTGTTGTTGAAATGTGCTATACAAATAAACTTGCCTTGCCTTGCCTTGCCTTTCCCTCCTCTTCCCATGGCAAGACCACCGTTCACGCTACATGGAGCCCAACGTTGAGGACCGAGTAACATTACGAACCTCGAGTTAAACTAAAGGACCATAAAACACGACCTAGAAAAGTCTCGTTAAATGGTAAGGAGTAGAAGCTTACTAAACCGATCCATCTATAAATGAGTACCGGACACGGGGTGACACCTGACCGGTTTTAGGATTAATGGTAGGAGTAAGGGGAACTATGACGCGCTAACTGTTCTATACTGTAGGCAACATTATACGAATCCGTAGAATTCAACATAAAACAAGGAGAAGGAAGCGGAGGTCGGCCCGTTATCTGAGCATTGCCGCGAGGGTTAAACATTAGCAGGGACTATAAAGAACGACCCAGAAATTTTAATGTGGAGATAAAACAAAACACAACAAAAAGAAAATAACTTAGAAAAAAAAAAAAGGAAAAATGATAACCGCACAACCCCGAGAAGATTCGGAAACACCCAGTGAATGGTTTTCAGAAAATGAGTCAGAGGGACCAGACACTACACCCTTCAATCTGGCTAAAATAAAACAGGCACTGGTTAGTGTATTACAACCAAACCAAAATACCCCCAGGCCACCGTTTAGGCTGGCTGAGTTAAGTGAAAATCATTTACTTTTACAAGGGGATGTAAAAAATCTGACACTAGGAGCACCGAAAGTAGTGTTCCTCAATCCGGCTAACCAAGCTCATTACCAGAGAATAACCTGGAAAACTTTCTGAGAGAGACATAATACCCTTGTACAATCTAAAGGGAGAGTTAAGAGTTAAAGAAGCACCTAAATACTGCCGCTGTATATAGACAAGGAACAGGCGGAAATGTGTAAGCAATATATCCTTAACCATATTAGAGTTGGTGAGAAGGAAAAGGGAGACCAATATGATTTGTTATTTAACCACTAATGGAAAAGGGGGAGATTAGATACCCCACAACAAATTCATGATTCCCCCGACCCGAGGTAGCATGCAGAGGACCCTATTCTGGCATTTACAACCTCACCCCCACACTCTAGCTCCAGCCATGGACAGCATGAGAGACTTAAAGAGGAAGAAAAAGAGGGGGGCTTACCAGTCGGACACATAAGAAAATAAAGGAACCGCACAAACAGCGGAAATATTAGTGATCATGCAAGCTTTAGCTTGGATAAACAAAATAAAATAAAAGAGACCAAAATTATAACAGATAGTTACTATTTTAGCAATAGCTTTAATGAAGATTTGGAAATATGGGAACTAAGAGGTTTTGAAAACTACAAAGGAAATCCTTTAGCACATTCAGATTATTGGACAATAATCGCTGAGATTAGGAAAAAGAAAAAAATTGTTATGAGGCACATACATAGCCATACTAAAGACAAAACAGACGATGCACTCTTCAACGAAGAGGTAGACAGGATGGCACAAAATCAAGATGATTACCCCCATTCTGTTGGCACAAACATGGAAGTAACTGTGCAAAGCGCGTTGTATAAAGCAATCTGCATTTCCCCTAAAGAATGGGAACAAAATGAACAGATTGTTATACCTGAAAGCGAAGCACAAAGAGTTTTGTTGAATCTCCACCAATCTTTGGGTCACATCGGTTTAGAGAGAATGAGACTGTTCCTCAAAGATCGAAAAATAACCTTTCATAAATTAAAACAGAATTTTAATATTATGAAAAGACGATGTGAAGAATGCGCGTTAAAAGGCGGGATGCCACGCGTAAAATGTGATATGAGACACATTCAAACTCATAAAACTGGAGAACACTTTTTGGCTGACGTAATGGGACCTTTAATCCTATCAACCCTGGGTAACAAATATTTTGTAGTTATCACGGATAATGGGGGTGGAGATACAAAAGTGTACCCTGTTCGTACCGCAAGAACCATTTGCAAAAGATTGGATTAGAGCAAATTCCAAGAAAGATTTGGACGTTCCAGTTCAGCAACTAAACCTGAACGAACATTTATCTTTGCCTAAAGTAGTTGCTTATATCCCTGATAGATCTAACCATGAACCCCCTGCTTAAGACAGGGGACCAGGTGTGGGTAGACAGACGGAATAAACAACCAGCATAACCAATACAAATAACTTGCAAAGGCACAGACAAAGTGATTCTCAAAAGGGGTAATATTGTTAATCTAAAACGACTCGGCCCAGTTCACCCGTTTCAACTTCGGAATAGATAATGGCTGAGGGTTCAGATTATTCAGTTTACCATCCACTCATCAGACGCACTGCATTTGTTTTGTCTCACGGAGGACAGGGGGGGGGATTCAAATAGGGAAGATGTCAGACCCTGACGATCCCACTCAATATCTCACCTGGAGTGAGTATATACCAGGACAAAGTATAATTTGTGAAACTACAAAAGGCATCACTAATACGACAGGGGAGACACAGAAAAGACCCCCCCAATAAAATAGAACCTCTGATCATAAAACTGCCCCCCACCCACTTAGACTGAAGGGGGAGAGAATAAACAGACACCCTGTGCCAAGTTAACAAGATGGAAGGACTTCAAGTAGAAAAATATTTGCACCATTTACAGATGGAATTGATTGATCTTCAGAGCGCTGTGACAACGCCATCCAGCACGACCTCTTGAGGAGGACCAAAGGCCAAGAAGAAGGACACAAAGCATTCTCAACCTGTTATTGCAGGCGGCATGCGCCTTATCAGCACTAGATCTAGGAAGGCCCGCAATAAAACCAAGAAGGAAGGTGTTGAGTTGAGTTGAGTTCAGGACCCCATCAAACCCCAGTTGAATTTCCTACAGATTGGGAAGAATTAAAAGATGTGCTCAATTTAGTACCTACACCTGATTATGAATTTCAGAATGAAGTGGAGATTGTTCACTTAGTGAATGACTTAGACCTAGTCGCTAGAGAGTCTAGTTTAGGTTCACAGATAACCTCCTATTCTGAGGCAGTTAATTCCCCAGAATCGGCACCTGGACCTGAACCCACTGGAACCTGGACTAGGGGCAGTGAACCCACTGGAACCTGGACCGGAGGCTGAACCCATGGAACAGGCCCCAGAGAGACCAGCTCCAGCCAAGACGACGTCCATCGCACCGGGACAGCATCAACAGGTCAAGGACGCAGGACCCGCTTCTCAACTCAAAGCCCTGATGGACCGCAGGCAATCTGGAGTGCGTGATAACAGAGACAATTGAAAAATGTGACTTTAGGGGTCTAAAGACTTTGTTACTTTCATGAGGAGGATGTTGAGTGATCGAGGAAAAATATGAAAGTAAAAAAGTCGAACTATTATAAACATATAATCATTTTCTTTTTCTATGTAACCATTTGGACATATATATAATGTTTGGTTTTTATTTCAATTATAGTTTGTGATTAGACCACATAAAATGCATAGGACACTATAAGTTGCTATGTAATATACTCTTTTTGAATGAGATGTGTTAAATGTTCTCTCTGTTCTCTCTGATAAAGAGCATGCAAGTAAAACCTCCTCTGTCCAACTCTGGTGACAGCATGACTTATGTACTCTGGTGTTTAAAAGAGGGGGTAGGAATGCATGTTTTTTGGGGGTGCCTGGCTATTCTGTGCAGGAGGAGAGAAGAGAGAAGAGGTGGTTTTCACCAGATCTCAGGCTTAAAAGGGATTTCACCAGATTCTGAGAAAACTGGACTTAATATGCATCTTTACTAGTTAAGGAGAAAAATCAGATTGGACTTGTCCCAGCTCTTAAGGGTTGGGACAGGTCTCCAGCTTTACTATTCGTAAGAAACTTCTACTATCAGGAGAGGGGGTGCCTGGCAATTCTGTGCAGGAGGATAGAAGAGAGAAGAGGTGTTTATTCACCAGCTCTAAAAACTTAACCCTTTCTCTTAGTTACTTGTAAACTTTTACTAGTTAAGGAGAAAAATCAGATTGGACCTGTCCCAGCTCTTAAGGGTTGGGACAGGTCTCCAGCTTTAGAGTCTGGAAGAAACTTCTACTATCAGGAGTGGGGGTGCCTCGCAATTCTGTGCAGGAGGATAGAAGAGAGAAGAGGTGTTTATTCACCAGCTCTAAAAACTTAACCCTTTCTCTTAGTTACTTGTAAATTTTAAACTGTTTGATTGAATTGAATTTTTTGTATGTAAGGTAATCTTTAAATAAAACTCGGCCTTACTATTCGTAAGGTACTGAAACCAAAACAAAGATTCTGGTTCTTTAAAACAATTTAAACCCTCGTTCCCTGTCCATCCACCGTGAGATACAGAAGTGACGACTGAATCTACCAAAGAAACTTAAGGTAAGTATCTTTGGGTGAAGACTTTTGCAGTGTTTGTCATAATGATGAGATGGTGTCAAAATAGGTAGAGAGAAGGTATAGACGATATACGTACTCGCTTGATAAGGGTTGAGAGGAGTTACAGCCCACCGCAGGGGACCTAAGAGCGGAAGCTGTAAAACACCCTTGACAAAACCTATAACTTATTTTGAAAATAA
>JBAMJR010000268.1:27500-47500 GCA_038501785.1 Myoxocephalus aenaeus
TGCTTCTCTGTAGAGCACTTTGTAAAACTTTGTTTTTAAAAGGTGCTTTATAAATAAAGTTATTATTATTATTAAAAAGCGCTTTAGACTCTCATCTTGTTGTGAGCGTCAGAAACATTTGAAACAAGGTGGTTTTTAAAGATTAAGGATCATTTCAGCACTCTTTTCCTGACACTCTTAAACTCTTAATTATTTTAATTATTATTTTTATGTGGTGTTCTTTATGTTTTTTTTACTTGTATCTGTGTTTCTATGTGAACCTTTCACGCGGCCATCTTGGCCAAGACCCCTCCCTCTTTGTAGAAGAGATTCAACATCTCAATGGGAACGTCTTGGTGAAATATAACCGCTCTGTATCAGAGTAAAACAACTCAGATGTGTTCACGGAGCAGATGAAGTGTAATCAGAGTTTCTGTGAAGGAGGCTGAGGCTCCTGAGAGAGGATGACTGTGAACAGAGTGGCTCTTACACAAGCTGCAGGTATTTAAAAGTGGCCAACTCCTTAGGAACACTGGTGAACTGGTTTCCATCCAGATACCTGGAGGGAGGGAGAGAGGGAGAGAGAGAGAGAGAGAGAGAGAGAGAGTTCATTGTTACATCTCTGCTAAATAATAATTCTTGAAATGCTGAGATAATTTCACACAGACATTCATGAAGTGAAAAGCTTTCTGACTGAATTAAATTAAATTAACAAGTGGCACTAATGTAAATTAAAACGTTAATTAAAGCGCCTGCTTACTGCAGGAAAACAATCAGAGCTCATAGATACGGTTTTTCAAATATAATTAAAATGTGTCAGAAACCTCAGAAACACACAATTACCATTTGTTTTTAATCACTGGAGATAAACATCGCTGATAAGATGACTACTGTTGCATCTTTTACTCTACCCAATTAAGATTTCATGCAACAGGAAGAGGATTAGATTTATTCAATAGCGCATAAAACAGAGACTATGAATAATTAGTTTATTTAGGGGAGGGGGGGCCGCAGGGCGATCATCAATTAGGCTGAGCTGTGTGTTTGGACATGCAGTGCAGCCTGGGAATCGAACCGTGGACCCTCTTGCTGTGAGGCGACAGTGCCCAGAACACACTAGCTTCATATTAGATTAAATGGTATAAGTAGGCTACATAGAATGTACGCTAGGACATATAGATTGTAGGCTAGGCTATATAGAACGTACGCTAGGCTACATAGAACGTACGCTAGGCCACACATAACGTAGGCTCGAGAACATGGAACATACGCTAGGATACATATAACGTAGGCTAGGCTACATATAACGTAGGCTAGGCTACATATAACGTAGGCTAGGCTACATAGAACATACGCTAGGCCACATAGAACGTAGACTATTCCACATTTAACGTATGCTAGGCTACATAGAACATATGTTATGCCACATAAAACGTAGGCTAGGCCACATAGAACGTACGCAAGGCTACACATAACGTAGGCTAGGCTACATAAAATGTACGCTAGGCTACATAGAACGTACGCTATGGGACATGGAGCGTATGCTAGGCTACATAGAACATCCGTTATGGTACATGGACCGTAGGCTAGGCTACATAGAACGTAGGCTAGGCTACATGGAACGTACGCTAGGCTACATAGAACGTAGGCTAGGCTATATGGAATGTAGGCTACATAGAATGTAGGCTAGGCTACATGGAACGTACGCTAGGCTACATAGAACGTAGGCTAGGCTACATGGAACGTACGTTATGGTACGTAGAACGTAGGCTAGTATACATGGAACGTACGTTATGCTACATAGAACTTGGCTAGGCTACATGGAACGTACGTTATGGTACGTAGAATGTAGGCTAGGCTACATGGAACGTATGCTAGGCTACACGGAGAGCCAAGGGAACGAGCTAGTCAGGTCTAAACAGTCACGTGACGTGAAACGCGACCCGAGTCCAGGTGGCTGTGCTGGGGCGACTCACAGCTCGGTGACGTTGCGGGGGAGTCCTCTGGGCAGAGCCTGCAGGTGCTTGTTGCTGCAGCGGACCACCGTGTCCATGCAGGTGCACTGGCCGGGACACTGAGGCCCGGGACCACAGCTGCTGTCGTCCACCACAGAACCTGAACAGACGGGGGGAGGATGACTTTAATTGTTAACAATTCCACAACTCCATATTTCACATCTCAGGTCCCAGATTAACGCTCCACTGACCGTATTATTGTGTCAGTATTATTCGTGTCTGTGTCTGTGTCTGTCAGAGTGTGTGTGTGTGTGTGTGTGTGTGTGTGTGTGTGTGTGTGTGTGTGTGTGTGTGTGTGTGTGTGTGTGTGTGTGTGCATCGCACCGTCCTCGCAGCGGAAGTCGGGCACCGCCACGTCCTGCAGCGGGATCTCCCGGAGGAAGGCGGGGCCCTGGCAGCGAGGGTTCCCCGTCACGATGCGCCGGCTCCGGAGCCACGGCCCGAACCAGGACAGGCGGCAGTCGCAGCTGAACGGGTTGGCCAGGAGATTCCTTGGTGGGAGAGAAGAGATGTAGAGCGGGACACAAAGGTGTGTGTGTGTGTGTGTGTGTGTGTGTGTCACTCACAGCGTGGAGAGGTTGGGCAGCGTGTCGAAGGCTCCCGGCAGGATGCTGCTCAGCTGGTTGTCGTAGAGGGAGAGCAGCCGGACGTTGCTGAGACCCGTGAAGCTGCCGTTATGGATGCAGCTGATCTTGTTGTTCCTCAGCATCCTGCACACACACACACACACACACACACACACACACACACACACACACACACACACACACACACACACACACACACACACACACACACACACACACACACACACACATTTACAACACACACACACACACACACACATATTCATTAAGTCATTATGTCATATGTCATTTTAAAGGAGCTTTATTGTATTTTATCATCTAATATTTCCTACATTATGTCCAGTAAATAGTTTGATTGTTTTCCTCGTCTGTTTTTATATGAAAAAATGTGTTTCTCATTCTTGCAATTAAATTAAATGTGGCTTAAATTCAATGTGGCTTCTATCAATATAAGCCACGTATAAGCTTTTTTTCTTCTTCTATCTATCTATCTATCTATCTATCTATCTATCTATCTATCTATCTATCTATCTATTGGCATGAGAGATAATAAAAAAAACTATATTGGCAATGCATCAAAATACATAATAATATTAACATGAATATTAACATAAAAATAACACACTATCACAATTGACCGTTGCGGTGGTGAACAATTTAAAAAATGAAACTAGAATATGTCTTGAGCATATTTCTAATAAATACGCACATCATAGTTAAAAACACCAGATGTCGACTAAACGTAGTGAAGCTGCATCTTCATATGAGACTTCATATGAGACATATTAGTTATCTTTTAAGAGGGCGCTGAGCTCGTGAACAGAAACCAATGTTTGGCCGATTTAAACGTGACTTATTTCCATATTTATAGATAACATCCTGATGTATGTGTGTCCATGCCTCTGCATATTTAGATTACATGTAGTGAATTAATTTAAATTAAATTCAAGAGCACTTTCACTTCCATTTCAAACCATTTCATGTGAGCGTGGTGGTGTGTCAACATGTAACATATGCTAGGCTACATAGAACATATGCTATGCCAAATAGAACGTATGCAAAGCTACATGTAACGTAGGCTAGGCTACATAGAACGTTGGCTAGGCTCCATATAACGTAGGCTAGGCTACATAGAACGTAGGCTAGGCTCCATATAACGTAGGCTAGGCCACATAGAACGTACGCTAGGCTACATAAAACATACGCTAGGCTACATAAAACGTACACTAGGCTACATAGAACGTACGCTAGGCTACATAAAACGTACGCTATGCTACATAGAACATATGCTATGCCACATAGAACGTACGCAAGGTTACATATAACGTAGACTAGGCCACATAGAACGTACGATCGGCTACATAAAACGTACGCTGGGCTACATAGAACGTACGCTAGGCTACATAAAACGTACGCTAGGCTACATAGAACATATGCTATGCCGAATAGAACGAACGCAAGGCTACATGTAACGTAGGCTAGGCTACATATAACGTAGGCTAGGCTACATATAACGTACGCAAGGCTACATATAACATATGCTATGCCACATAGAACGTACGCAAGGCTACATATAACGTAGGCTAGGCTACATATAACGTAGGCTGGGCTACATAGCACGTAGGCTAGGCCACATAGAACGTACGCTAGGCTACATAAAACATACGCTAGGCTACATAAAACATACGCTAGGCTACATAAAACGTAGTCTAGGCTACGCTGAGCATCGTCCTCTTTTTGTTTTTATTTGTTCAACTGTGTGTTTCTGTGTATTTCATTTACAAATGAGGGAAACATCGATGGCTTCCGTCCATCCAAAGATGCACTTCATGGTTCTGTAGCTCATTCTCAGATAAATATCCTGTAAACAAGCTTCGTCATGGTGTTTGATGTCAAACCAGACGCGTGATTTAAACGAGTGCAGGCCGGAGGACTCACAGCATGCGCAGCCCCTCCATGCCCTTGAACATGCTCCCTCTCACGGACTCCAGGTGGTTGGCCGTCAGGTGGAGCTCCAGCGCCGCCGAGGCGCCCTCGAAGGCCCCGTCCTCGATCTCAGAGATCTTGTTGTTGCTCAAGTTTCTGGAAGGAAGAACGAAACGTTTTCACACAGTTCGGTCGCTCACTTAAACCTGTTGAGTCTTAGGGTCCCCTAATTAGCGGACCCATTTATATCAGGTCAAAAGGTACAAATCAAGAAAAAAATATGGTATAAATTTAAAAAAAAACATGTTAGGTATCAAATTAAACATAGAAATCAGGGCTACAATAATATATAATCCCCATTTATTGTTTGGGTTGTGTTTAGAGGTACAACCTCTAAACACAACCCAAACAATAAATAGGATTAGGGGTTGGGGTGAGGGCTTAAAGGGGCTTAAAGGGCTTTTCTAGTGTTGAAATTAATCAATTAAATAAGAATCCTGAAGCCGTTTGGAGTACTTGGTTCATGTATTGTTCCAGGGAAAAACACTATTAATTAAATAGTTTACCTGCAGAGTAGTTTAGTCTGAAATGCTTAAAAAGGGATTAAAGGGATAGTTTGGATGTTTTAAAGTGAGGTTCTTCTCCAGAGGCAGAGGTGTACTACAGTAGATGGAGCATGGGTGCATGAGATCAATACAATTGTTATAGTAGGTTCAATATGGAGGATGATAATTTATGTTCGATTTATGTCCGTGTTTTTCTGTCCTTTTTTACTTATTTGTTGTTGTTTTTTTGTAATCTAGTAATGTGTAACTTGTAAAAACCTGAAATAAAATGATAGAAAGAAAAAAAGAACCAGCATGGGAGCAAAGTCTTGTTCTGCTGTGGACTTATTTTAGACTCCTAAAAGAATCTATATCATTTATATATATATATAATATCGTTTAAATTAACGCTATATTTAGAGTATTTTCACTGCTTTACCTTGCTAAAAGGGAATTGAAGCTGTTAGTTGGCTCTCGTCAAAGCCACCAGGCTCCATTGATGAAAACGGTCTTTTTTGTGCTGGTCGACCGCGGCCTCGCTCGGTTCGTTTGTCCGTGTTATTGTGCGAGGCCGCGGTAAAAAAATGACAGTTTTTATTAATGGAGTCTCGTGGCTTTGACGAGAGCCCTCAAACTTACATTGATTTAGTTTTTTTAGGTGGCTAAAAGATGTTTTACTGTCTGGAACTCCTGCATGTAACACACACACACACACACACACACACACACACTGAAGAAGAACCATGAAAACAACCCCACTTCATCCCTTAAAGGTCACGGGTGCAGGCGGGGAAACAAGATCACACAGAGGTTTCCTTTGATTGAAGCTGTGTTCGTCATTGTTTGTTTTTTCGTGTGACCTACATCTTCTTGAGCTGCGACAGGCCCTTGAAGGCTCCGGTGGCCTCCAGCACGGAGAGGTCGTTGTTGTTGAGGCGCCTTGGGACGGCCGCAGAGGGCGACACACATGTGAGGAGGACAGAGAGCGAAAAGACATCGTTAGCAGAGGAGTCGCTGCCGGAGTGCAGCCGTGCGGCACGAGTCCGCACAACATGTCAACACGGCTCTCCATAGAGTGCCTGTGAGTGTGTGTGTGAGTGAGTGTGTACAGTATGTACATGCGGAGGAGTGTTGTTTTGCTTCAACGCCGTCGACCCCGCAGGGACGGCCCGTGTGGGGAACGCATTGCACTTTAAAGTAAAAAGCATCCTCCGAAATAGAAGCGGCACGCGGTGCCGGCGTGAAGCCGGACTGAGACGACGAGGCCGACGGGCGGCGGACACTCACACGACCGAGGAGACACACAACTGTGCAGGAACTCCTCGTCGGTCCAGAGACACTTTGGGATTTAAAAAAAAGTAATTTATCAAGCAAAACCTGGAACATTTACAGGCTCCAGCTTCTCCAGAGTGAGGAGTTGCTGTTTTTCTTTGTGGTAAATAATTGAATTGAGATTAAATATTTTTGACCAAACAAAGCAATCCGAGGAGACCTGGAGGAACTTGTAAGACTAAACAAACAAAATCAGACGCTGTATAATGATCCTAACATTCTAACAACATACACTGTGTGTAAGCAGAATAAATAAATAAGAAGAAATGGCACCGCAGTAAATTGCATCATTTTTTAAGTTTAAAAAGTATTATTAAATTAGTACTATGTTAAATTCCAGTCACGGTAACTTACAGTAAATATTGATGTGTGCATGTGTACATGTGTACATGTGTACATGTGTACAGGTGTGCACGTGTGCACGTGTGCACGTGTACAGGTGTGCACGTGTGCATGTGTACATGTGGCATGTGTACATGTGTGCATGTGTACATGTGTACATGTGTGCATGTGTACATGTGTGCATGTGTGCATGTGTACATGTGTACAGGTGTGCATGTGTGCATGTGTACATGTGTACATGTGTACAGGTGTACAGGTGTGCATGTGTACATGTGTACATGTGTACATGTGTACAGGTGTGCATGTGTACATGTGTGCATGTGTGCATGTGTACATGTGTACAGGTGTGCATGTGTACATGTGTACATGTGTACAGGTGTGCATGTGTACATGTGTACAGGTGTGCATGTGTACATGTGTACATGTGTACAGGTGTGCATGTGTACATGTGTGCATGTGTACATGTGTACATGTGTACATGTGTACAGGTGTGCATGTGTACATGTGTACATGTGTACATGTGTACAGGTGTGCATGTGTACATGTGTGCATGTGTGCATGTGTACATGTGTACAGGTGTGCATGTGTACATGTGTACATGTGTACAGGTGTGCATGTGTACATGTGTACAGGTGTGCATGTGTACATGTGTACATGTGTACAGGTGTGCATGTGTACATGTGTGCATGTGTACATGTGTACATGTGTACATGTGTACAGGTGTACATGTGTGCATGTGTGCATGTGTGCATGTGTGCATGTGTGCATGTGTACATGTGTGCATGTGTACAGGTGTACATGTGTACAGGTGTACATGTGTGCATGTGTACATGTGTGCATGTGTGCATGTGTGCATGTGTGCATGTGTACATGTGTGCATGTGTACAGGTGTACAGGTGTGCATGTGTGCAGGTGTGCATGTGTACAGGTGTGCATGTGTGCATGTGTGCATGTGTACATGTGTGCATGTGTGCATGTGTACATGTGTGCATGTGTACATGTGTACATGTGTGCATGTGTACAGGTGTACATGTGTACAGGTGTGCACGAGTCTCACAGCTCTTCGGTGGAGGAGGGCAGGTGCTCGGGGAACTTGGTGAGTCGCAGGTTGGAGCAGTCGACCACGTTGGCCTCACAGCGACACTTAGCGGGACACACCGGCTTACTGTTACACTCATAGCTCAGACGCCGGTCTTCAGTACCTGGACAGAGAGACAGGCCAGGTTAAGCTTTCTCACACCTGATTGGACGAATAAGGCAACACAGAAATATCTCTTTGTGCTTCACTTGTTGTTTTGTTTTGGAGATATAAGAAGAAGCTGTTGAGGAAACATCGGATTATGTCTCCGGCCTTTTAAATGTATATGTAAAAAAAAATATCCGTAAGATATGTGAAAAATGTTCGAAAGATACAAGGAATATCTGAAAAATATGTGAACATTTTAAAATAATTCTTTGACTTTTTTAGAATACGTGAAAAACAGAAACAAATATTTGAAATGTAAACTAAAGTCTGGAATATTTGAGAAAAATATTAGATGACTGTCGGTAAATAGGAGTACAATATGTGGATGGATAGAAGTGAGAATATCTGAAAATTATTAGTAAAATATGTGGGGGGGAAAAAGATATATATGTGAAATATTTCCAACAAAAAAGGGAAAGAATACATAAAATAAGGCCTAAATATGATTAATAATACAGTTTTTAACAACTGAACTGACCAATACGTGGATGACATCATTCCAACATATTGATCACATGTTGTCAGAGATCACAGGAATAAAACATGTCTCAGACATGTCCTTATACATCTCTATCTCTAGTATCTATATACCATATCTCTAGTATCTAGTAAATCTCTAGTATCTAGTATCTGTAGCTCTAGGACATGTCTCAGACATTATAAATCCAGTATAGCGAATGAGCCGACTGAGGTCTAAACAACAACATTGTTGTTGTTTACTCAATCCTGTCGAGCTGTTTGTGTGTTTGATCAAACAGTTTAGAAAACACGAGAAAACACAAGAAGAATCACCTGGGATGTGGTACTGCTCCTTGGCTGTGAGGAAAGAAGAAGAAACCAAACCATGTCAGTCACAAAGGTTTGAAAGCTCACACACACACACACACACACACACACACACACACACACACACACACACACACACACACACACACACACACACACACCCCAATGCGTTTTACTAAATAAAATAGACAAAGCACAGATAAGTCGAGGAGAAATTCTCCATGCGTTGATCCATCACCGGTTTGTTTTGTTCTCATGTGCGTTGTCTCTTTGCAGGGTGACGACCCTCCTCCCAGCCCCTAGGGGTCACTGTTTCCATCCTCTGTTACGGGTGCTGATTGGCGTGTCGTCAGCCGGGATGAGCCTCACCTGAGCCGGAGTGGCCTGGCCATAAAACGCTGCCGTGAATCGAGTTTAGAAAACAACACAAATCTTTCCGTTCGCTGACGGAAGTCAAAGATCGGCATCGGTTTTTATTTGAAACAGTTTCTTAACCAAAACCTCCTTCGTCGTAACGTTCACCTCTTTCTGCACGGAGCATTCTGAGAGGTGACAGAATGCCGCTAGCTAATATGAATGCTAACGGCTCATGCATGTGATAATGGCTCATGTATGTGATAATAGCTCATGTATGTGATAATAGCTCATGTATGTGATGATGGCTCATGCATGTGATAATAGCTCATGTATGTGATAATAGCTCATGTATGTGATAATAGCTCATGCATGTGATAATAGCTCATGTATGTGATGATGGCTCATGCATGTGATAATAGCTCATGTATGTGATAATAGCTCATGTATGTGATAATGGCTCATGCATGTGATAATGGCTCATGCATGTGATAATAGCTCATGCATGTGATAATAGCTCATGTATGTGATAATAGTTCATGCATGTGATAATATCTCATGCATGTGATAATGGCTCATGCATGTGATAATAGCTCATGTATGTGATAATAGTTCATGCATGTGATAATAGTTCATGCATGTGATAATAGCTCATGCATGTGATAATAGCTCATGTATGTGATAATAGCTCATGCACGTGATAATAGCTCATGCATGTGATGATAGCTCATGTATGTGATGATGGCTCATGTATGTAATAATGGCTCATGTATGTAATAATGGCTCATGTATGTGATAATAGCTCATGTATGTGATGATGGCTCATGCATGTGATAATGGCTCATGTATGTGATAATGGCTCATGCATGTGATAATAGCTCATGTATGTGATAATGGCTCATGTATGTGATAATAGCTCATGTATGTGATGATGGCTCATGCATGTGATGATAGCTCATGTATGTGATAATGGCTCATGCATGTGATAATAGCTCATGTATGTGATAATGGCTCATGTATGTGATAATGGCTCATGCATGTGATGATAGCTCATGTATGTGATAATGGCTCATGTATGTGATAATGGCTCATGCATGTGATAATGGCTCATGCATGTGATAATAGCTCATGTATGTGATGATGGCTCATGTATGTGATAATGGCTCATGTATGTGATAATGGCTCATGCATGTGATAATAGCTCATGTATGTGATGATGGCTCATGCATGTGATAATAGCTCATGTATGTGATAATGGCTCATGTATGTGATAATGGCTCATGTATGTGATAATGGCTCATGCATGTGATAATGGCTCATGTATGTGATAATAGCTCATGCATGTGATAATAGCTCATGTATGTGATGATGGCTCATGCATGTGATAATATCTCATGCATGTGATAATGGCTCATGCATGTGATAATAGCTCATGTATGTGATAATAGTTCATGCATGTGATAATAGTTCATGCATGTGATAATAGCTCATGCATGTGATAATAGCTCATGTATGTGATAATAGCTCATGCATGTGATAATAGCTCATGCATGTGATGATAGCTCATGTATGTGATGATGGCTCATGTATGTGATGATGGCTCATGCATGTGATAATATCTCATGCATGTGATAATAGCTCATGTATGTGATGATGGCTCATGCATGTGATAATGGCTCATGTATGTGATAATGGCTCATGCATGTGATAATAGCTCATGCATGTGATAATAGCTCATGTATGTGATAATAGCTCATGCATGTGATAATAGCTCATGCATGTGATGATAGCTCATGTATGTGATGATGGCTCATGTATGTAATAATGGCTCATGTATGTAATAATGGCTCATGTATGTGATAATAGCTCATGTATGTGATGATGGCTCATGCATGTGATAATGGCTCATGTATGTGATAATGGCTCATGCATGTGATAATAGCTCATGTATGTGATAATGGCTCATGTATGTGATAATAGCTCATGTATGTGATGATGGCTCATGCATGTGATGATAGCTCATGTATGTGATAATGGCTCATGCATGTGATAATAGCTCATGTATGTGATAATGGCTCATGCATGTGATAATGTCTCATGTGATAATGTCTCATGCATGTGATGATAGCTCATGTATGTGATGATGGCTCATGTATGTGATACATGAGCCATGCATGTGATAATAGCTCATGTATGTGATAATAGCTCATGCATGTGATAATAGCTCATGCATGTGATGATAGCTCATGTATGTGATGATGGCTCATGTATGTAATAATGGCTCATGTATGTAATAATGGCTCATGTATGTGATAATGGCTCATGTATGTGATAATGGCTCATGTATGTGATAATGGCTCATGCATGTGATAATGTCTCATGTGATAATGTCTCATGCATGTGATGATAGCTCATGTATGTGATGATGGCTCATGTATGTGATAATGGCTCATGCATGTGATAATAGCTCATGCATGTGATAATGGCTCATGCATGTGATAATAGCTCATGTATGTGATGATAGCTCATGCATGTGATAATAGCTCATGTATGTGATAATGTCTCATGCATGTGATGATAGCTCATGTATGTGATGATGGCTCATGTATGTGATAATGGCTCATGCATGTGATAATAGCTCATGCATGTGATAATGGCTCATGCATGTGATAATAGCTCATGTATGTGATGATAGCTCATGCATGTGATAATGGCTCATGCATGTGATAATGGCTCATGCATGTGATAATAGCTCATGTATGTGATAATGGCTCATGCATGTGATAATAGCTCATGCATGTGATAATGTCTCATGCATGTGATGATAGCTCATGTATGTGATGATGGCTCATGTATGTGATAATGGCTCATGCATGTGATAATAGCTCATGCATGTGATAATGGCTCATGCATGTGATAATAGCTCATGTATGTGATGATAGCTCATGCATGTGATAATGGCTCATGCATGTGATAATGGCTCATGCATGTGATAATAGCTCATGTATGTGATGATAGCTCATGTATGTGATAATGGCTCATGTATGTGATAATGGCTCATGCATGTGATAATAGCTCATGTATGTGATAATGGCTCATGCATGTGATAATGTCTCATGTGATAATGTCTCATGCATGTGATGATAGCTCATGTATGTGATGATGGCTCATGTATGTGATACATGAGCCATGCATGTGATAATAGCTCATGTATGTGATAATAGCTCATGCATGTGATAATAGCTCATGCATGTGATGATAGCTCATGTATGTGATGATGGCTCATGTATGTAATAATGGCTCATGTATGTAATAATGGCTCATGTATGTGATAATGGCTCATGTATGTGATAATGGCTCATGTATGTGATAATGGCTCATGCATGTGATAATGTCTCATGTGATAATGTCTCATGCATGTGATGATAGCTCATGTATGTGATGATGGCTCATGTATGTGATAATGGCTCATGCATGTGATAATAGCTCATGCATGTGATAATGGCTCATGCATGTGATAATAGCTCATGTATGTGATGATAGCTCATGCATGTGATAATAGCTCATGTATGTGATAATGTCTCATGCATGTGATGATAGCTCATGTATGTGATGATGGCTCATGTATGTGATAATGGCTCATGCATGTGATAATAGCTCATGCATGTGATAATGGCTCATGCATGTGATAATAGCTCATGTATGTGATGATAGCTCATGCATGTGATAATGGCTCATGCATGTGATAATGGCTCATGCATGTGATAATAGCTCATGTATGTGATAATGGCTCATGCATGTGATAATAGCTCATGCATGTGATAATGTCTCATGCATGTGATGATAGCTCATGTATGTGATGATGGCTCATGTATGTGATAATGGCTCATGCATGTGATAATAGCTCATGCATGTGATAATGGCTCATGCATGTGATAATAGCTCATGTATGTGATGATAGCTCATGCATGTGATAATGGCTCATGCATGTGATAATGGCTCATGCATGTGATAATAGCTCATGTATGTGATGATAGCTCATGTATGTGATAATGGCTCATGTATGTGATAATGGCTCATGTATGTGATAATAGCTCATGCATGTGATAATAGCTCATGTATGTGATAATGGCTCATGCATGTGATAATGGCTCATGCATGTGATAATAGCTCATGTATGTGATAATGGCTCATGCATGTGATAATAGCTCATGCATGTGATAATGTCTCATGCATGTGATGATAGCTCATGTATGTGATGATGGCTCATGTATGTGATAATGGCTCATGCATGTGATAATAGCTCATGTATGTGATAATGGCTCATGCATGTGATAATAGCTCATGTATGTGATAATGTCTCATGCATGTGATGATAGCTCATGTATGTGATGATGGCTCATGTATGTGATAATGGCTCATGCATGTGATAATAGCTCATGCATGTGATAATGGCTCATGCATGTGATAATAGCTCATGTATGTGATGATAGCTCATGCATGTGATAATGGCTCATGCATGTGATAATGGCTCATGCATGTGATAATAGCTCATGTATGTGATAATGGCTCATGCATGTGATAATAGCTCATGCATGTGATAATGTCTCATGCATGTGATGATGGCTCATGTATGTGATAATAGCTCATGTATGTGATAATAGCTCATGCATGTGATAATGTCTCATGCATGTGATGATGGCTCATGTATGTGATAATAGCTCATGTATGTGATAATAGCTCATGTATGTGATAATAGCTCATGCATGTGATAATGTCTCATGCATGTGATGATGGCTCATGTATGTGATAATAGCTCATGTATGTGATGATGGCTCATGTATGTGATAATGGCTCATGCATGTGATAATAGCTCATGCATGTGATAATGGCTCATGCATGTGATAATAGCTCATGTATGTGATGATAGCTCATGCATGTGATAATGGCTCATGCATGTGATAATGGCTCATGCATGTGATAATAGCTCATGTATGTGATGATAGCTCATGTATGTGATAATGGCTCATGCATGTGATAATAGCTCATGTATGTGATAATGGCTCATGCATGTGATAATGGCTCATGCATGTGATAATAGCTCATGTATGTGATAATGTCTCATGTATGTGATAATGGCTCATGTATGTGATAATAGCTCATGCATGTGATAATAGCTCATGTATGTGATAATAGCTCATGTATGTGATAATAACTCATGTATGTGATAATAGCTCATGTATGTGATGATGGCTCATGTATGTGATGATGGCTCATGTATGTGACAAGAGAAAGATTTGCATTTCTTACACATTCTGTGAGAATATTTCTCTCTGGAGGGAAACTTTACTGTGTTCATCTCACACAGCAGCCTTTTCTTTCATTCTGTTTCGCACACACACACAAACGCTTGCACACACACTCAGATACACACACACACACACACACACACACACACACACACACACACACACACACACACACACACACACACACACACACACACACACACACACACACACTGACCGGAGCAGCGGAACTTGCTGCTCTTGATCTGCGCGATGCGCTTGTTGGCGAGCCGGCGGGGGCTGGCGCAGCGCGCGCCGCTCGTCTCGATGGGGTTGGAGCGCAGGAAGTCGGCGAGCCACTTCACGTTACAGTCACACACGAAGGGGTTCTGGGCCAGGTGGCTGATGGGAAATCACAGGGGGCGGGACATCAGTCAGATCGGAGTGGAACAGAGCTTGAAATAGTGTGTGCCTGTCTGTGTGTGCGCGTGTGTGCGTGTGTGTGCGTGTGTGTGCGCGTGTGTGTGTGTGTGTGTGTGTGTGTGTGTGTGTGTGTGTATGTCTGTGTGTGTGTGTGTGTGTGTGTGTGTGTGTGTGTGTGTGTGTGTGTGTGTGTGTGTGTGTGTGTGTGTGTGTGTGTGTGTGTGTCTCACAGTGTCTGGATGCTCCTCAGAGAGCTGAAGGTTCCTTTGGCCAGACTCTGGATCTTGTTGTCGTAGAGCGACAGCAGAGCCAGGTTCTCCAGGTCCTTGAACACGGAGGCTCGGATGCAGTGGATCTTGTTGGCGTTCAGCAGCCTGACACACACGACAGAACCATTAAGACCATCACGACAGAACCATTAAAACCATCACGACAGAACCATTAAAACCACCACGACAGAACCATTAAAACCACCACGACAGAACCATTAAGACCATCACGACAGAACCATTAAAACCACCACGACAGAACCATTAAAACCATCACGACAGAACCATTAAAACCACCACGACAGAACCATTAAAACCACCACGACAGAACCATTAAGACCATCACGACACAACCATTAAGACCATCACGACACAACCATTAAAACCATCACGACAGAACCATTAAAACCATCACAACAGAACCATTAAAACCACCACGACAGAACCATTAAAACCACCACGACAGAACCATTAAGACCATCACGACACAACCATTAAGACCATCACGACACAACCATTAAAACCATCACGACAGAACCATTAAAACCATCACGACAGAACCATTAAAACCATCACGACAGAACCATTAAAACCACCACGACAGAACCATTAAAACCATCACGACAGAACCATTAAAACCACCACGACAGAACCATTAAAACTACCACGACAGAACCATTAAGACCATCACGACACAACCATTAAGACCATCACGACACAACCATTAAAACCATCACGACAGAACCATTAAAACCATCACAACAGAACCATTAAAACCACCACGACAGAACCATTAAAACCACCACGACAGAACCATTAAGACCATCACGACACAACCATTAAGACCATCACGACACAACCATTAAAACCATCACGACAGAACCATTAAAACCACCACGACAGAACCATTAAAACCACCACGACAGAACCATTAAAACCATCACGACAGAACCATTAAAACCATCACGACAGAACCATTAAAACCATCACGACAGAACCATTAAAACCATCACGACAGAACCATTAAAACCACCACGTAGACCAACAATCACTTTCTAAGTCATAGGAGCGAGGCGGTTAAATGCGACATGAAATCATCTTTTTGAACGATGTGTCTGCAGCTCTGCCGCCATGTCTCTGTTTGCAAAGGAAACGACGCAGAAAACAGTGTGTGAGCCACTAAACCATCGTACGCATAGAAATATCCCTTAAGTTTGTATTGTTATATATTTGAATGGAAACGTCCCTTCTACTCCGACTTTATTTCTATGCACATTTTGACCAATGGGTTTCCATGACTTTTCCATGACTTTTCACCAAATTTCCATGACTTTAAACCAAATTTCCATGACTTTTCACCAAATTTCCATGACTTTTCCATGACTTAACCAAATTTCCATGACTTTTCCATGACTTTTAACCAAATTTCCATGACTTTTCACCAAATTTCCATGACTTTTCCATGACTTTTCACCAAATTTCCATGACTTTTAACCAAATTTCCATGACTTTTCACAAAATTTCCATGACTTTTCCATGACTTTTAACCAAATTTCCATGACTTTTCCATGACTTAACCAAATTTCCATGACTTTTAACCAAATTTCCATGACTTTAAACCAAATTTCCAAGTTTCCATGACTTTTCACCAAATTTCCATGACTTTTAACCAAATTTCCATGACTTTTCCATGACTTTTCACCAAATTTCCATGACTTTTCCACGACTTTAAACCAAATCTCCATGAGCAAACATGTTGTGAAATCTGGGTGTAAACAGTAAAAAGTGAGTAAATGTAGTATTTAAACTAACAATGAGAATACAAAGCATACAGTAAACCTTAAATGACACAAATGAATGAGACAATAGTTTGATGAAAAGAATAAACATTTATATAGATGCCTGTATGTATGCCTGCTTATATTTTGAGCGTCTTTCTTTTAAAAGCATATTAATTATTTCAAACTCGGCGTAAATGAACGACATGAACACATGAATATAACACATTTACATGACTTTTACTAAACTTTTGGGATTTTATTTTTTTCAAGGACTTTTCCAGGCCTGGAAATAACCATTTTAAACCTCCATGACTTCTCCAGGTTTTCCATGACCGTAAGTGGTTTGGACTTACAGCAGCTCCAGAGAGGCCAGCGCATCGAACACGCCGCTGGGCAGCTCCGTGATCTTGTTCCCGTACAGAACCCTGCACACAAAGACACACAAAGACACACAGTGTGTGTTCTGTCAGCGGCTGCACTTCGTCATCAATGTGCATCAACGTAAACAACAGGAAGACTTCTTATTCCACCGGTAGAGCTTCGCTATAAGCCTGCACAGTACACAACCAGAGGAGATTCATGCCGACAGACAGACACACACGCACACACACTGAAATACACACAAAAGGCCACATGCTGTGATCGTCTGAAAGTCCGGATGTTCCAAGAACCGGCGCCACTTTCTGAATGATTCATGCCAACAGACGTGCAGCGCGGACATATGGAGGTTTAGACGAGACATATGCAGCCACATATTGGTAGAGGCACTCCAACAGTGTATTCACACACACACACACACACACACACACACACACACACACACACACACACACACACACACACACATCCAATAATCTCACAACACAGCGAAAATTGCAAATTGCAAAATTGCACATGCAGACACAACTTGCACTCTCACTCACACACACACACACACACACACACACACACACACACACACACACACACACACACACACACACACAAACTGTGTCGTACTCACAGTGAGTTGAGGGCTCGGAGGCCGTGGAAAGCATCCGGAGCGATCTCAGATATCTGGTTGTTACTCAGGTCTCTGGGAATGAAACAGATATAATACATATTTATATATATATATATATATATATATATATATATATATATATATATATATATATATATATATATATATATATATATTAGATACAAACAGACGTTAGTCAGCCAGACACACGATGCATTTAGAGGGAAGTCAAAGACTTTTCAACCCTAGCGTCTCACTGGTTGCCCCCGACAGAAAGCCAATGGGGATTTTCTTTTTTTTCCGGATTATTGCAGAAAATAAACTCAACACAAGTTTACTAATTCTTCCTGGTTTCGCTCAACAAGACGTGGTGCAGACACACACACACACACACAGACGTGGTGCAGACACACACACACACACACAGACGTGGTGCAGACACACAGAGCTTCTCACTGCCGTCGTAGAACAAGACATTAAACTCTCCTCAGCTGGGGTTCACCACACAGATTATTTTAGGCATCCAACCAAGAACCCGCTCCAAAAAATAGACTAGACTCAGAGACGAGGGAACAGGAAGCGCAACACATATGTTTCTGACTGGAGCATGAAGACGATCCCACTGCTTTCAGAATGAATTCTACAGTTGTATTACTCTTAGAGCTTTAAGGGCCTTGTTATTGTTTATTAGTATGTTAATACTGATTTTCCAACATTGCACGTACATGCTGCTGTCTTATTTTTTTCATGTTCATCACTATGTTGTTATATGACAGAATGCAAAAAAAGAAAAGCGTGAGGAAAGACAGATGCTACGCTAACTTAGCTAGGACCTGCGGAGACGGATGCTACGCTAACTTAGCTATGCCCAGCGGAGACGGATGCTACGTTAACTTAGCTAGGACCTGCGGAGACGGATGCTACGTTAACTTAGCTAGGACCTGCGGAGACGGATGCTACGTTAACTTAGCTAGGACCTGCGGAGACGGATGCTACGTTAACTTAGCTAGGACCTGCGGAGACGGATGCTACGTTAACTTAGCTTGGACCTGAGGAGACGGATGCTAGGCTAACTTAGCTAGGACCTGCGGAGACGGATGCTATGCTAACTTAGCTAGGACCTGAGGAGACGGATGCTAGGCTAACTTAGCTAGGACCTGAGGAGACGGATGCTAGGCTAACTTAGCTAGGACCTGCGGAGACGGATGCTATGCTAACTTAGCTAGGACCTGAAGCTGCTCCACTACCCAGCATGCTCTGAAAGTCGTCAAGACCTTTGTAACTATGTTCTGCCAGACTGTATTATTATATTCTATATTAAAGAAAGTGTATTAATATTAAGATTGAAGTGTAAAAAATATTTTTCCCCTTCTTTCTCTATTTTCAGGGGTCAAACCTACATGGATGGTTTTATTGTTCATTTTTCTTATCCTTCTTCGGCTGCTGCCACATGTCAGTCGCTCAACTGTCATCAGACATTTTAGGATAAAACCACTGAAACCAGCCTGGTAATGTAATCACCCCCCTCTTCTAGGGGCTTGGGGCGGTGATGTAAGAGGACGTGGGAGGGGGGACATTTGAGAGGAAAAGGAAAACCGCAGAGAGACAAACATGGAAAGAGAGAAAGTCTGAGGATGGAAACGAGCAAAAGGAAACGAGAAAGAAAGAATCAGTGAGAGTGGACGGAGGAAAAACACAAAGACAGAAAGAAAGGGAGGACGAGACGCAGTGATGAACATTAATACGATCTGAATATTAAACATTAATACGATCTAAATATTAAACATTAATACGATCTGAATATTAAACATTAATACGATCTGAATATTAAACATTAATACAATCTGAATATTGCGGTCAAATGTGTATCGTAACGCACACATCGGGCCTCCGATGGGGACGGCGTCGCTTAGCTGGCATAAATCAAGCGCTCCTCCATGCTGAAAGTCCACTGGGGCTGTTTGTTCTGTCAGGCGGGTGGGGTGGTGGGGCGGGTGGGGGTAACCGCAGCTCGGGGAACGGAGGGACCCAGAGTTTAAAACGCTGACGTCGTCCCCCAGAGGCATCGGCCCGCTGGAGGCAGACATACTGTAACGTCATTGGCTGAGCTGGAGCTCAAAGGGG
>JBAMJR010000268.1:52500-62500 GCA_038501785.1 Myoxocephalus aenaeus
GACGAGAAGAAAGGAGAGATTTAAAAAGAGGAATAAATAGTGATGATGGAGTGGTGAGACAGAAGAAGAGAAAATTGATGGTGAATAAAAATGAGAAAAAGAAGAAAATTCAAAATGTTAAAGTATTATTCTGTTTTTGTGATCACACTTTTATTGATTTTCTAAATATGCATATTAAGAAAAGATGTGCACAATACATAAAGATACACATAATCATAAAAATAATCATAAATACAAATATAAATACATAAGGGTATACATGTGTATACATCTTCAAATATTTAAGGGAATGTTCTATATTATGATACATTGTTGCATTTTAAAGCCGTACACCAGGATAACACAGTGTTTCTTCAGCACCGAGTATTCTACTGAGAGTAGTATTCTGCTGAGAGTAGTATTCTACTGAGAGTAGTATTCTGCTGAGAGTAGTATTCTACTGAGAGTAGTATTCTACTGAGAGTAGTATTCTACTGAGAGTAGTATTCTGCTGAGAGTAGTATTCTGCTGAGAGTAGTATTCTACTGAGAGTAGTATTCTACTGAGAGTAGTATTCTGCTGAGAGTAGTATTCTACTGAGAGTAGTATTCTGCTGAGAGTAGTATTCTACTGAGAGTAGTATTCTACTGAGAGTAGTATTCTGCTGAGAGTAGTATTCTACTGAGAGTAGTATTCTGCTGAGAGTAGTATTCTGCTGAGAGTAGTATTCTACTGAGAGTAGTATTCTACTGAGAGTAGTATTCTACTGAGAGTAGTATTCTGCTGAGAGTAGTATTCTACTGAGAGTAGTATTCTACTGAGAGTAGTATTCCACTGAGAGTAGTATTCTGTAACTTAAAGTATAACTTAAGGTACTCACAGCACTTCCAGTGACCTCAGCGCTCTGAAGGCTCCCTCCTCGATGCAGCTGATGAGGTTCTTATCCAGCTGACTGAGAGAAACACAACATGCTGACCTCACGCCCATCGACCAATGAGACGTTGTATAGATAACCCTTCATGTTCATGTCCCGCCCATCGACCAATGAGACGTTGTATAGATACACAACAAGTACTACTCAGTGTGAACTCCATTAAAGTACATACTCAGTGTGAGTCGTTGGTTTACATATTCTTTACCACTATTTTATTATCACTTTTTACGATTATCTTTTATGATTTATTTTTTACATACTATGTTTGTTTTTTAATGATTTTCTTTAATATTATACTCGGATTCTTAATTATTATTTTTTGACATACTATACTATAATTATTTATGACTTTTTCTGTCATAATATAAAATAACTTTTTTGACATACTAAACTTTTTTAATGACTTTTTCACTATTATACTATAAAAAAATATATATATACGATTTAATATTTGTGTCTGGTTAGCATGCGTGTGTGAGCGCGTGTGTGTGTGTGTGTGTGCGTGTGAGTGTGTGAGCGTGTGTGTGTGTGCGTGTGTGTCTGTGAGTGTGTGAGCGTGTGTGTGTGTGTGTGTGTGTGTGTGTCTGTGAGTGTGTGTGTGCGTGCGTGTGTGTGTGTGTGTGTGTGTATCTGTGAGCGTGTGTGTGTGTGTGTGTGTGTACTTCCACTCACAGGTTCTTCAGCTCCGTGGCTCCCCTGAAGGCTCTCCTCGGGACGGCCTGGATGCTGTTCTCACTCAAGTCCCTGAGAGACGACGACACACAGAGACGCAGACGTTACGCTCGTGTGTGTGCGTTCAACGCTGTGTGGTAACGCACACTGTGTTGTGTGTTTGCTCCTATGTGAATTACAAATTTGAGAAGAAAGAGAGACAAACAACAAAAGCCGAGCTCCTGGTAGCAGTTATTATCCATCACTTAGAAATGATTCACACTTTTTCAATGATGCGTTGGCAACATTGTGTTGTTGTATCGCTGAAAACCTCCACATCTTCACCTCCATCCGTCAAATACATTCATAGAAATACAAAAAGAAAGTAAATACACATAAAAGAGAAACTAACGGAGGACGAGTGGAGAGAGAGATACTGAAGGGCTACAACGAGAAACACATTGGACAGATGAACAACAACAACAACAGAACCCAGCTGACTGTGTGTGTGTGTGTGTGTGTGTGTGTGTGTGTGTGTGTGTGTGTGTGTGTGTGTGTGTGTGTCGGACAGACCACGGAGGAGGAGGATGTGCATCATCTCTGACTGCCCTGCAGGACCTCAGACGCACTCCATTAAAGTCAGGGTCAAACCCAGAGAACCCCACAGAGGAGGAAACACCCACTTAGTGAGGCCGACACACACACACACACACACACACACACACACACACACACACACACACACACACACACACACACACACACACACACACACACAGCTCATCTCTGGTTCTGATCCACTCCGTGGTTAAACCGGAGAGCTCCTCTGCGCCGCCACGATCCAGAGGAAGTATCGTGGAGCGGTGAGCGGTTAGAAGGGAAGTGAAGGAGGTGACGAGGGACAGACGGAGAGCGGAGGTTTAAAAGGAGCGAGAAGGGCATCGGATCAAGACCCCTCCAGGCGGGGAAGCCCCTTTTTTGGACCCTGGGATACCCGAGAAAGGAGCCGGAGGAAAAGGACGTCTGCGGTACTTTGCACAAACCCAGAGGAGCCGCTAGAGTCGATAGATCCAGACACGTGAAAGAGAAACCAGACGATTACCGTAGCATGCGGTGCTAGCATGCGGTGCTAGCATGCGGTGCTAGCATGCGGTGCTAGCATGCGGTGCTAGCATGCGGTGCTAGCATGCGGTGCTAGCATGTGGTGCTAGCAGTGTTTTTACTTGAGCTCAAACAGTGCAGCCACGAGAATGTGTGGCTGCACTGAAGTAAAAAGTGTTGTCAGCGCAAGCTAGCTTTTATTCTGATCATTTCATATGATTATCTTTATATACTATCATTTATTTGACAAACTATACTAACATTTTCGATGACTACTTTTTTTTTCTCACATTTTTTTCATGATTTTCTTTCATATTATATTGTGTATAGATAGTGTATTTAAAAAACACGACGGCTAGCTCCCCGACAACCACCGAAGGTAGCAGGACCTATATATATATATATATATATATATATATATATATATATATATATATATATATATATACAGTATATATCGCATATATACAGCTTGGGGGTCCAGAGGGTTAAGTTAAGCGTACGAGGAGATGGTTTGTGGCCTGACAGAAAGAGGAAGAGGAGAAAAGAGACACCACCCAAACAGTTTTCTGCTTCATTTCAGAGGGAGCTCAAGGTCAGTGAACCAAGCTGACCCTTTTCCTTTGGTCCGCCTGGCCCTCTCTGTTCACTTCCACGTAGCTTTACGTAGCTTTACTTAGCTTTACGTAGCTTTACGTAGCTTTACGTAGCTTTACTTAGCTTTACGTAGCTTTACATAGCTTTACGTAGCTTTACTTAGCTTTACGTAGCTTTACGTAGCTTTACTTAGCTTTATGTAGCTTTACTTAGCTTTACGTAGCTTTATGTAGCTTTACGTAGCTTTACTTAGCTTTACGTAGCTTTACATAGCTTTACGTAGCTTTACTTAGCTTTACGTCGCCACTCCTTTAAGGAAAGAACCAAGCAGAGCTTAAACTGAGCTAAACCTGTTCCTATCAAAACCTCTCATATATATATATATAGAGAGAATAAAATATATATACATCATATATATTAAAAAAGCATATATACATATAACATTTCCAAAATCCCAAATGTGTAAATAAATAAAAACTATATATATATATATATATATATATATATAATATATAAATATATATATATATATATATATATATAATATATAAATTATATATAAATATAAATTATATATAAATAATATAATAATAATGGATTTTTTTGTTTTTTTTTTATATATATTTGACATGTATATGAAAATATATATAATGTTTTTTTTATTACAAATGTTGGATCCCGTCATCTCTTGCTATGAAGATGATTTATTCTCTGGGGTCAAACGAGATTATATCCTGATAATGGACGACATTATCTGGGCCAGCGCTTCGTCGTTTACGGTCCAGTGAGCAACTTGAGACCGCATTGCTTCACGTCACTCGCTTAACAGTTGAGTTTTGACTTTTATACGTAACAAACATAAAGCAAACACTCATCACCCAATTATCTGTGAATAATAATTAACAGCAAGAGCTAAAAATGGAACGCATGTGAATGTAAACGTGCATAAAAAGGAAGAATTTACATTTATTATCTTATAAAAACTACATGCATCCACGTGTGAAAGGGACACACACACACACACACACACACACACTACACACACACACACACACACACACTACACACACACACACACTACACACACACACACACACACACTACACACACCACACACCGATATTAAAGATGCTTTCCCATGAGGTTGTCAAGATATGTGTTGCCAGGACACCAGCAGGCTGGATATGATGTTTACTGGAGGGAAACACAGACGGGTCACAGCTGGACGTGTGTGTGTGTGTGTGTGTGTGTGTGTGTGTGTGGGGGGGGGGGGGGAGGAAGTCTCATGATATTTGCTCTTCTATCTCCTCCATTCATTTTCTCATCCGTGTGTCCGTGTCCTCCCTCCACTCTGTCCTTCCTCGCTCCTCTTCATCCTCTTCATTCTCTTCATCCTCTTCATCCTCTCATTGTTCCGCCGTCACCCCCGCCGTTTCAATATCCTCCCCCCCTCCTCCCCTCCTCCCTCCCCTCACAGAGGAGGGTGAGAAAGGTAAACTGTTCTCGTCTCGGGTCAAACGTGGGTTGCTTTCTGTCCAGCTCTTCCCTCGGTTTTGTTCTCTTTTTTCTTTCATATATTCTGTCGATGTTGATTTTAACATCTTTTAAGGAAATCCTTTGACTGTCAGAGACGTGGAGAGGAAACGGAGAGAAAGGCCACATCACGACTCAAAGTGTGATCTGAGTTCAATCACAATTTTTAGTTTTTAGTTCCGTTATCAGACAAAAGAAAAGCCTTCTAGCGAGAATGTTTTAAAGGGTTAAAGGTTCGTGGATCACCGTGGGACCAGATCACAGATTTCGGAAGAAAATATGAACGGAAGTCAACGGCGAGAGACAAAAAAAAAACGTCTTGATCCCGATTGAATCGTTCCACGAGTTGCACACATGTGATGTTTGTCAATTTAAAAGATCGTCCTGCACGTTGAGAAAGTCTCAGCTGTATTTTTACAGGGTTCATACACATCTTGACCAATGGGTTTCATGACTTTTCCATGACTTTAAACCAAATTTCCAATCTGGGTGTAAACATGAAAAAGTGAGTAAATGTAGTATTTAAACTAACAATGAGTTTAAATGCAAAGGAAACGACGCAGAAAACAGTGTGTGAGCCACTAAATCCATCGTACGCATAGAAATATATCCCTTAAGTTTGTATTTTTATATATTTGAATGGAAACGTCCCTTCTACTCCGACTTTATTTCTATGCACATTTTGACCAATGGGTTTCCATGACTTTTCACCAAATTTCCATGACCAAACATTTAGTGAAATCTGGGTGTAAACAGTAAAAAGTGAGTAAATGTAGTATTGAAACTAACAATGAGAATACAAAGCATACAGTAAACCTTAAATGACTCAAATGAATGAGACAATAGTTTGATTAAAAGAATAAACATTTATATAGATGCCTGTATGTATGCCTGCTTATATTCTGAGCGTCTTTCTTTTAAAAGCATATTCATTATTTCAAACTCAACGTAAATGAACGACATGAACACATGAATATAACACATTTACATGACTTTTACTAAACTTTTGGGATTTTATTTTTTTCAAGGACTTTTCCAGGCCTGGAAATAACCATTTTAAAATTCCATGACTTTTCCAGGTTTTCCATGACCGTATGAACCCTGTTTTTAGTGTGAACTATTTTACATGGATGAACATCTTAAGTGTATCTCATGAGTCTGTGTGTTCACGGCACAATTCAAACAATTCTTTTCCAAAATAAGGGGTCAGGGTGGGTCGCCAAGAAGGGGCGGGACTTAGGACTTAGTTTTATATATTCTTTTTGCACAATTTAAAAAAATGCACAAACATACCAGAGTAGGAAGAGGCAGAACAACCACTGGCCTATTGAAATATACATATAATATAAAAATGTCACAATATTATGGAGAACGCAAAATGAATAAATGGCCGCTGTGCTTTAAAAAGCCTGGCGACCACGTTGAACACTCCTAACAGTCAGCGATGAGGCTGTCAAGCAGTGTGACCGTCATCCAGCAGACAGCCGGAGCAACAACATCCATGTTTCATTTCCATAGTCTGGTCCACACACACACACACACACACACACACACACACACACACACACACACACACACACACACACACACACACACACACACACACACACACACACACAAGCAACTTAAATAAGTCATCATCAGCACAACCAAAAGATAGCGGGAAACAGACGGAGGGAGAAAATAAAGACAAAGTAAATCGAAGGGGGAAGAAACCAAAAGTTAAAACCAGATGTGGGAACAATAAATATCTGAAGCGAAGCCGCATCAGAATGCAGACAACTGTGGTCGACCGGGAAACCTCAGCAGGGGAATATGACCTTAAAAAGACCTGACACACACACACACACACACACACACACACACACACACACACACACACACACACACACCCTCGAGGGTCTCAGCCTCTAGACTCGTGAGTCCAGAGCGACACAGAAGTGAGAGGGACAGTTTCCAATTGACCCGTTGCTAAGCCCCGCCTCCCGCGAGCTGTCAGAGCTACGTTACCATGGAGCCCACACTGTCACTAACCGCACTCCCTGAATATATATATATATATATATATATATATATATATATATATATATATATATATAGTTTATTTTCCTCATCTCTATTCTGCTCACACAGACAAAACACAGCATGAAGGGACACACAGACACACACACACACACACGCACACACACACACGCACACACACACACACACACACACACACGCTAAATATTAGCCTCACACAACATCCAGGGGGAAACATGGCCGCCCCTTAATTCGACACAATCCGTGCACTGACACGTGTTCACGGCCACTGAGCTGGGAAACAAACACACGAAGAAGAAGAAGAAGAAGAAGAAGAAGAAGAAGAAGAAGAAGAAGAAGAAGAAGAAGAAGAAGAAGAAGCTCGTGACCCTGACGGCAGGAAGGAGGCCGTAACCACGTCTCAGCGCGGCTCGATTGGCTTCTTCTTTGTGTTGATAGTGTTCACAGACGGGAGATGTCATGGAGTTGGCGTTCAGATTTAAATCAAATGGACGTAAAGCGCTGAGCAGCAAGATTTCGTTACTTTTTGGGGTCGTTTCGTCGTAAGGATTTCATCAGGATAAAAACTGAAAGACCGAAATGAATGAAATAGTTGCTCTTTGAAAACGTACGACTCTTTCCTCTTCCTCATCTTCATCATCACTCTTTGATCTTCTCTGTTCTCTCTAAGACTTCTTCTATGGTGTGAATCTCCCGTCTTCTCCTCCATGGCCCTCGTTGCTCCTCCCCCTCTACTTCCTGTTGCTCCTTCCTTCATTCGTCTCCTTGCTTTCCTCCCTTATGTCCACCCACCTCTCCCTCATCCCTCTCTCCGTCTCCACCCCGTCAGCCTGGGCTCCATCCTGTTCTACACCTCCGTTCTGTCTCTTTCTTTCATCCATCCATCCATCCATCCATACACACACACACACACACACACACACACACACACACACACACACAGGTGGATAAAGGAAAGGTGATGAGAGAAAGAAAATGAACCGACGGAGACGTGAGAGTTGATCGTTTGTCTTCGAGTCAATCTGAGATCAGTGATTGGCTGCTCGTCATGTGTGTGTGTTTTCATCGTGTGTGTGTTTTTAGCATGTGTGTGTTTTCATCGTGTGTGTGTCTTCATTGTGTGTGTGTGTGTTTTCATCGCGTGTGTTTTCTTTCCCCCTCAGCTCCGATTGTCAGCTTTACTTTGTACAGGCCTGACGGCCCGACCTCTCTCACTCACACACACACACACACACACACACACACACACACACACACACACACACAGGGCAGGTTTTTGTAGAGGGAGTGATGTGTCTTGTAAACCAGCGTGACGCTGTTACCACACACAGCGGGGCGGCGTCCCGCGGCTCCCATATTCAAGAAAAATATTTTTTAAATCTGGGGAAAAATCCTGCTGCTGTATGTGTGTGTGTGTGTGTGTGTGTGTGTGTGTGTGTGTGTGTGTGTGTGTGTGTGTGTGTGTGTGTGTATTTTCGGTGATGGCGGGTTTGAGCCCCGCGGAGAACGTAAATACAGAAACGCACACGCAGGATTTTCTGCTGGAGTCTTACGGAGGAGTGAAGAAATGTAATAATAATAACAATTCTTTAGTGGCTTATTTTACATTAGTGGCTATTTTTTCGTACTGAGAGTCTCCAGGTGAAAGCAGAGGATGAAAACAAAAGACACACACACACACACACACACCTATAAGTAATCATGTCACCCAATCACAGGGCGTGCATGATTGCTGCACAGATGCAGGTGGGTGTAATTAGCACATGTGTAAATGTAAGCGAGCGCGCACACACACACACACACACAGACAGACAATTATACTGTACAAATGCAAATGAGGTAATTATCACACACACACAGTTATTGCTCCCGGCGTGCTCTTCCTCACTCTCAGTAGATTAGTCGGGTAAACGGCGAGGTCACGTTCCGGTTATCTTCTAAACAGCCGCAGCCCGGCAGCTGCCAGCGCCACCTCCGTTAGCTCCTCACCGCTAATTAGCCGCACTCGGATGCCAATCAGCCGCGCTAATGAGGACAGCTCTGCCTCTCTGGCTTTAATGAGACACACTCTGAAAAGTGTGTGAGGGGGAGTTACTGAAACACACGAGGACACACTCAAAAGGAGTTGTCCACAGATGAGCTACATGTTCTCGTTGTGCGTCATTTTGACGCTCAGGGTTGCGACTCTGGTTGTATAGAAGTCTATGCTTCATGTGTTGAAGCTGCATTCTCTCTCCTGAGGAGGACTCTGCGATCGTGAGATTATTAATCTGACAGGAAACTTCAACAGGAAACCTCCAGACGGAGAACAGGTGGCGATGTGACAACCTGCCAAAAAGTGTGCGACGAAACAGAACAAGAAAGCAGGTGCTGGAAGATGTGGAGTCCACACGGACCGCTGATGGAAGCTGGAGACACAACGCGTGAGACACAACGCGCAGTGCCGTAACGGAAACACATGAGGCCCCCCTGCAGAATAACCCTGAGAGCCCCCCCCCCCCCCCCCCCCCAAGTTTTAGCTTGGAAAATGACCTTCCAGCGCTTGCGACAGTCATGGGTATTGTCAGAAATAATTTGATGGCCGTGGCTACATCAGGCACACTTGATAGTATGGAGTTGTGTTTTATTATTAGCGTGTTCGCTAAATCATAAATTGAGCCAGTCTTAAGGCGAGCACCTGGTCTGGGAAGTCCGCGGATAAGTCGTCAGAGTATTGCTCAGCAAGGGCACTCGCTGACTGGTACATATCATTGTCTGACTTTGACAGGAGTTCTCGTGGGCGTAGGAACCCAAACCTCCTTGCCACCTCTTGCATTCCACTGAACCTACCCAAAGGAAGTTTGGAACGTACACAAACCAGGCATCATTCACATAGCAACTGTCAACTGTCACATAGCAAACTGTGAAGACCCATTCCCCGGGTACTGGGGGAGCGTCTCAAGATTAAGTTTTCAAATAGTCGTATGAACCACAAATGAGTTCTAATACTTGTATTATTTTATATCATTTTTTTCAGATTTTTCTTGTGAAAAAAAAACCTTTATAATATATTTTGATCATAACTATGAACATCCAGCATGATCTAATTAAGAATGGCAGAAAAATGCTTTTCGAGCGGTTTCCGACATGTTCAAAATGTGTGCTTCAGACCCTTACCAAGGT
>JBAMJR010000268.1:67500-402500 GCA_038501785.1 Myoxocephalus aenaeus
AGTAAAGTAGAGTAAAGTAGAGTAGAGTAGAGTAAAGTAGAGTAAAGTAGAGTAGTAGTAAAGTAGAGTAGAGTAGAGTAGAGTAAAGTAGAATAGTAGAGTAAAGTAGAGTAGAGTAGAGTAAAGTAGAGTAGAGTAGAGTAAAGTAGAGTAAAGTAGAGTAAAGTAGAGTAAAGTAGAGTAGTAGTAAAGTAGAGTAGAGTAGAGTAGAGTAAAGTAGAATAGTAGAGTAAAGTAGAGTAGTAGAGTAAAGTAGAGTAGAGTAGAGTAAAGTAGAGTAAAGTAGAGTAAAGTAGAGTAGTAGTAAAGTAGAGTAGAGTAGAGTAGAGTAGTAGTAAAGTAGAGTAGAGTAAAGTAGAGTAAAGTAGAATAGTAGAGTAAAGTAGAGTAAAGTAGAGTAGTAGAGTAGAGTAGAGTAAAGTAGAGTAAAGTAGAATAGAATAGAGTAGAGTAGAGTAGAAGAGTAGAGTAGAGTAGAGTAAAGTAGAGTAAAGTAGAGTAGTAGAGTAAAGTAGAGTAGTAGTAAAGTAGAGTAGAGTAAAGTAGAGTAGAGTAAAGTAGAGTAGTAGAGTAAAGTAGAGTAAAGTAGAGTAGTAGTAAAGTAGAGTAAAGTAGAGTAGAGTAAAGTAGAGTAGAGTAGAGTAAAGTAGAGTAAAGTAGAGTAAAGTAGAGTAAAGTAGAGTAGAGTAGAGTAGAGTAAAGTAGAATAGTAGAGTAAAGTAGAGTAAAGTAGAGTAGTAGAGTAGAGTAGAGTAAAGTAGAATAGAGTAGAGTAGAGTAGAAGAGTAGAGTAGAGTAGAGTAAAGTAGAGTAAAGTAGAGTAGTAGAGTAAAGTAGAGTAGTAGTAAAGTAGAGTAGAGTAAAGTAGAGTAGAGTAAAGTAGAGTAGTAGAGTAAAGTAGAGTAAAGTAGAGTAGTAGTAAAGTAGAGTAAAGTAGAGTAGAGTAAAGTAGAGTAGAGTAGAGTAAAGTAGAGTAAAGTAGAGTAAAGTAGAGTAAAGTAGAGTAAAGTAGAGTAGTAGAGTAAAGTAGAGTAAAGTAGAGTAGAGTAGAGTAGAGTAGAGTAAAGTAGAATAGTAGAGTAAAGTAGAGTAGAGTAGAGTAGAGTAGAGTAGAGTAAAGTAGAGTAAAGTAGAGTAGTAGTAAAGTAGAGTAGAGTAAAGTAGAGTAGTAGTAAAGTAGAGTAGAGTAGAGTAGAGTAAAGTAGAGTAAAGTAGAGTAAAGTAGAGTAAAGTAGAGTAGTAGTAAAGTAGAGTAGAGTAGAGTAGAGTAGTAGTAGAGTAGAGTAAAGTAGAGTAAAGTAGAATAGTAGAGTAAAGTAGAGTAGAGTAGAGTAGAGTAGAGTAAAGTAGAGTAAAGTAGAGTTAAGTAGAGTAAAGTAGAGTAGTAGTAAAGTAGAGTAGAGTAGAGTAGAGTAGTAGTAGAGTAGAGTAAAGTAGAGTAAAGTAGAATAGTAGAGTAGTAGTAAAGTAGAGTAGAGTAGAGTAGAGTAGTAGTAGAGTAGAGTAAAGTAGAGTAAAGTAGAATAGTAGAGTAAAGTAGAGTAAAGTAGAGTAGTAGAGTAGAGTAGAGTAAAGTAGAGTAAAGTAGAATAGAGTAGAATAGAGTAGAGTAGAAGAGTAGAGTAGTAGAGTAGAGTAGAGTAAAGTAGAGTAAAGTAGAATAGAGTAGAGTAAAGTAGAGTAAAGTAAAGTAGAGTAGAGTAAAGTAAAGTAGAGTAGAGTAAAGTAGAGTAAAGTAGAGTAAAGACTCACAGTCGAGACAGGCCTGCATTCTTCTGAAACAGCAGCTCTGGAAGTTGGCTGAGATGATTCTTGTTGAGGCGACTGGGAACAAAAACATGTCGATTAGCCAACGTTACAGTGAAGCACAAGAGAGAGAGAGAGTGTGTGTGTGTGTGTGTGTGTGTGTGTGTGTGTGTGTGTGTGTGTGTGTGTGTGTGTGTGTGTGTGTGTGCGTGCGTGTGTGTGTGTGTGTGTGTGTGCTCTCACAGTCTCTCCAGCTCCTTCAGCTCATCAAAGGCTCCTCTCTCCACGTTACTGATCTGGTTCTCCATCAGATGGCTACAATGTTTAAAAGAGACAAAGAAATTAACCTTAAACATGCAGCCTGAAAAAAAAATATATACATATAATATATACATATATGTGTATATATATATATATATATATATATATATTATTGTTAGATTTTGCCTTTAAACCACCTCAAAATCATTTTTCAAGCATACGCCGTTCATCCCGAGTAAAACATCTGCATCTTTTGCAACAAACATCCAGTAAATTATTATAGTTGTGGCATCAATTTGCATCATTTAGTTAATACAAAATTAAAAAAAAACACAAGCGAGAGCACTGAATTACTATCTGGGGATTTAATCAGCAAAGAATACAGGACACACAATATGTATTTATCTATGTTTTTATGTATTTATGTATTGGACAGTGGACCAGAGTCACCTATAAGCTCATTTATATCTGTTGTCTCCGGGCAGGAAACAGAATAACCTTAAGAAAGTGAACACTGCAGCATAAAAACACAACAACAACAACAACAACAAGCGTTGCCGTTCCTGGAACACGATCGAGTTGATTTAAGCCCCGGTCGCGTCTCGTATCTAAAGCGTGTCGCTCTAACTCAGCGGCTTTGTGGGTCCATTATCTGAGCGGCGTGACGTGAACTCGTTTAATGACCGCACAAAACCGAACAAACACCCTCTCCCTAATCGAAATTGAAAACCCCCAAAGCCCCAACGCACACATTATTCCTCCCACAGTTTGCTGCATTTGACGAACACGCTCCACAGACTCCCGTATAATGGACCAGCGCTGTAACGCTCAATCCCCTCCTGACAGCATCGGGCCCCCGGGGCTCCCAGCGGAGCCGCTAATCTGTTCTGAGCTGTCCGGAGGAGGAGGAGGAGGAGGAGGAGGAGTCATTAGGCGCTGTCCTTTAACGCCTCGTGTCCATCACACCGTCAGGTAAAAACCTCCACCGTCAGCGGCAGGCTGAGTGTATCCGGGTCAAAAGGTCGCCTCCCTGTTGTAAATCTGACTGACACCGACACCCGAAACAAGCGCCTCCGGGTGGCTCGTGTGTCACTGCAGAGCCGGAGCATCGCTCTGCTGCCTTTCCGGCTTTTCTTTTCCCCGCGGCCCAAAACTAGAAAAGGGAACGTGGGGAATAATCTCTGCTGAATAAATACGAGAGCCTGACAGCCGGGAGGGAGAAGGTGAGCGGACTGGCAAATATTGAATTCAACAAATGTTGCATTAATTCAGTGGTTGTCTTTTTTTGTCACGCCCCACTTTGGAGGGAGAAGAATGTTCACGCCCCACCGCCCCAACAATATTCTAACAAATTGGTCCATGCTGAATTTTTATTGAAATAACTTTTTGTGACTCCTCCATCTTTGCTTTTTCAAATAATAGAATAGAGAAAATGAATAACATGTGCAATCACTTTGTTAGAACAATGCAAATAAAGTTCTATCTGTGCAAAACATTACTAATATTTGCCAAATAAATTGCCTATTGTGGCTGCAAATAACCTGTTATGCACTGAATATAATAAAATAACAATAACGTTCAACTTGTGCCAAACAAAAGAAAATGAGTGCAGATATGTGTGAGGATGGGTCAAATGCACTCTGGGATTAATAAAGGATTATAAAAAAAACATTTAAAAAAGGTCTCCCCCCTGCGCCCCACCTGTAATACCTCCGCGCCCCACTAGAGGGGCGCGCCCCACAGTTTGAGAACCACTGCATTGATTTAAAGTTGCTCTGGGTGATAAACGGTGCAGATGAACTGTTCGTGAACGAGTAAACGTGACTCACAGAACTCGGAGGTGTTTGAGACCAGAGAAGTCCGCCTTGCTGATGACCGTCAGGTTGTTTCCGTTCAGGTCGCTGAAAAAAAAGAAGAGAAAAACAAACAGAGAAACAGAAGGTTAGAGAGCAGGAAGTGAAGCGAGGACAAAGGGTCGATATCGGTGCGTTCAAATATAATCAATGACATCTGAGAGACGGACAAGAGAGACATGGTCAAACAGAACAGATGAAAGCTTCATGAGCAAAGGTTGTGGATAGCACCTGTACTCTGTGTGAAGCCGACGAGGAAGTGTCTAAAAGCTGCATTCTCTCTACTGACCACGAGGGGGCGACTCCTCTGGTTGTATAGAAGTATATGCTTCATGTCTTAAAGCTGCATTCTCTCTCCTGACCACCAGGGGGTGACTCCTCTGTTTGTATAGAAGTATATGCTTCATGTCTTAAAGCTGCATTCTCTCTACTGTCACCAGGGGGCGACTCCTCTGGTTGTATAGAAGTATATGCTTCATGTGTTCTATACAACTAGGTAAGACTCCTCTGGTTGTATAGAAGTCTATACTTCATGTGTTAAAGCTGCATTCTGTTTCCTGACCACCAGGGGGCGACTCCTCTGGTTGTATAGAAGTCTAAGAGAAAATGACTACTTCTCTCCAAATGGGTGACATCACAATGATTACGTCCACCTCTTATATACAGGAAATCCGTTAATTTACCGTTAACTTACTGTTATTTATGGAAAGAAGCAACATCTGCCAGCTGTGATTGGTTGTTCCTCGTCACATGACTATTTATATTTCACGGCCTGAAAAATAGTCGCTTACATCGATAACAATTGATCTGAGGGCAAATAATAGAACAGCTGGAACAGTTTGGTGAGCTCAGAAAATTACCTCACTTTTTCTGATATGCAGCACCATATCCCCAAATCACGATACATCTATTTATTGCCCAACCTTTTACTCCAAAGGAGCATCTTTCCTCAAGGACACTTCTCTCTCACAGCACCCTGGAGAAGAATCCGCTCTCTGATTCTGCTCCTTCAAGTCATTTCCTTTCTGTTTCTGATGTTTTTACAGTGGGAGTTCACTTCGAGGACAATCTGCATTTTTTTGTTTTGTTTCACTGTAAAATCCGCCAACGTCAGCTTAAAGCTGAAGAAGAAGAAGAAACTGTTTCCTCTCCGTTCTTCTTCCTTTTCACCCTGCTCTCTGTGTGACCCCAGTGGAGGCATTGCAGAGATTTCGGTAAACACACTTCAGGTGTAAACCGCCGTTTCGTGATATTGTAATTAGGCAGGCGCCGCTTTGGGGAGGGGGTTCAAACCCCCGACCTCATTGTCTGCTTAGATTGACGGCTGCGGAGAAAGAGAGGGGATGATGTCACTCTTCCCACGAGGCTTTGTGGGAGGAGAGGTAAACTGAACCCTGTGTGCGTGTACCTGTGTGTGTGTGTGTGTGTGTGTGTGTGTGTGTGTGTGTGTGTGTGTGTGTGTGTGTGTGTGTGTGTGTGTGTGTGTGTGTGTGTGTGTGGTGTCATGTTCCTGTACTACTGTAAAGGGTGGAGCAGAGTGTGACCTTGTCCTGTCCCGTTTAAAAGAGAGAGGGAAAGACGGAGAAAGAGAGAGTGGACGTTGTGGTTTGTGTGTGTGTGTGTGTGTGTGTGTGTGTGTGTGTGTGTGTGTGTGTGTGTGTGTGTGTGTGTGAGAATGGGATCTATACTTCACTCATGGAAATGCAAAGAAAAATAAATGTTCGTTCCACATGAGTAAAGTTATGTTTTCACAAGAGATATGACGAATTTTTTTAAATTGAACTTCCATTTTTCAGCTTTAGGGTCATATTATCTCTTTACACTTTTGCCTTAGGACAATGGTGCCTCATTATATAGAGAGCTGAGATTGTTCTGCAATTTTTTATGTAACACATGGGTATGTATCTAATATGCAAGTGCCTTTAAAAGGTGAATTTAAGAAATTATGTGAAATCGAGAAAAAAGGCCTAAGACCCTGAAGGGTTAATAGGAAATTAGCTTTATTTTTCCATTTGTTCTCAGTGCAGTTTCTCTTTTTCAGGGGTTTTCTATGATTTATTGTTAAATGCTGGGTTCAAATTGGTTCTTAAGTCAATCCTAATACAGAAGCCACATGCACATTGTGAGAGTTGTTGGTTCCTCTCCGTGCTTCCACCGTAATGCCATCTCTGTTTGTTTTCTTCCAGTGGGAGCAGTGGGACAAGAATGTGATCTAAGGTTTCGCTGAAGATAAACCGAGGCTCCAGCAGTCTGAGTTACATGAATCAAGCGGTTAGAGCTATCGGACCGAACGGCCCCCGATGGGCCGACGTAAGAGTGAAACTATCTGACGATCCATCCAACAACGTTCAAATAGCCATGGATGATCAGTCTACCTTTCCTTTTACCGCCCAGGTCTCCTTTATAGTCACTGTTTTTGTCAAAGGGTTGGATTTCCAAAAGCCCGAGAGCGGCCGGGTTCCACTGACTCAACGCTTTCCACCATAGTTGTTGTGGTTTGTTCATCGTCATCCTGATCCGCTGCAGACCACCGATGACGCAACCGCTCAGTGTGTGAAAGAACGAAGGGCCAAAGAGGTCCGTAAAAGGGAGACTGTCAAGTAAATCAACTCCATAGTCGGAATACTAAAAAACAGCGACCCCGATGAAAACAACCTCGGTATCATTTTGCTGAGCGTGCAGCGTGATCGGGGGATTTGAGCGGCGTCACAACGGGAAGTTCTGCACAGAGAGATCGAAGCCGTCAATGGATTGGTGCAGGTAACCGAGCCCATCTCCTAAAAGTGATCAACCCAGTTGGGTTTCTATTGCTTTGGCTCTGGCAGGAAATAGAAAGACTCCATTAAGACGAGGAAACCCGGTGCCAATATGGTTCTGTTGCACACAGTCCCTATCAGGCCACCTGATGCTTGTGTCGGTTCTTTTCTTTTAAATATATTGTTCATAGTTTGAAGTTAAAAAGTTTGAAGCTGTAGTTTGAAGTCAAGTGTTTTGTATTTATTTTTCATTTATAGTATACTTTAAACAGTTAATATATTGTTCAATTTGAAGAAAATAATGTACATTAAAAAAAAGCCTTTCTTTAATGTCGTCAATAGTTTTTTTAAAGTATCGGTTCAGGCACCGGTATCGTTTTAAAAAGTCCCATTTTTATCATTTTGGTGAAAGGTGTGACAGACCACATTTCTACTCAAAAAAACGATAATAAATAATTTGGTTTTAGACATTTATTTACATGTATCTACCATTGTATTCATATGTTTCACTGCTTGTGTGAACCTAAGACCTTTGGTAAACCAATTTCCATCACCAAAACCACCTGAGTAAAGTTATGTTTTCACAAGAGATATGAAGAATTTCCAAAATCGAGACTCCATTTTTCAGCTTTAGAGTCATATTTTCATATAGAGAGCTGAGATTGTTCTGCAATTTTTGATGTTCTGCAATTTTTTTATGTAAAACATGGGTATGTATCTTATATGCAAGTGCCTTTAAAAGGTGAATTTAAGAAATTATGTAAAATCGAGAAAATGACCTCAGTGTCTGAAGGGTACTCAAGATGGTACTAAGGATTGCAGCACTGGAGTCGAGTGGAATATGTTTGGCGAAATATTGTCATCATATTTTTATATACAAATTTATATGTCGATTAAATGACTCAGAAAATGTAATTATAAAAGTCTTAACTGAGCCAACAAAAAAGTGTCTGTATGTTTTTAACCACGAGTGACTTTTTAACTGCAATGATTATATCTGTGTCCTCGAATGGTATTGTATTTTATATATTGTTGTTGTATTTGTTGTTATATGGATTTTTTTCTTACAGTCTGAGGATGGAGGAGGCAGAAGCAGGGGATTGGCTGGGACGGAGGGAGGGGAAGGATGGATGGAGGCGGGTCGAGGCGGGGGGTCCAGAATCGCTCCCTGGATGTGTGTGAAATCACCCCGACAGTTCGACCGCACGAGGGAGGGAGATGCACCGCGAGGCGACGGCCATATTGTGGCACGCTGTGAGAGCGCGTACGACGCTCACACACATTGATTGTGAAAATCCTCAGAGGATTGGTCTCTGGGGGTACGAGGAGGAGGAGGAGGAGGAGGAGGAACGAGACGAACACGAGCACAGCCCTGACGAGGCGTGGTTAATGCAGTTTTGTTGCAGCGCGGCGGGGTCAGGGGTCAGCCGAGCGACAGACTCCCCTCGAGTGGCGACTCGGCCAAACAATAGCTCATTAAAGCAGAACGCGTCTCACACACACACACACACACACACACACACAACCACAGCCTCGGTGGGCAGTGAGGCAGTTGATCCGCTCTCCACTGTTGGATCTGACATGGGGGATAAAGATATAAGACACACAGCGAGGAGAGGCACTCATCCGGAAGGAGAGCCAAGTATCGAATATCAATACTCTGTTTGAGCGTCGACAGAAATTCGTCAATAGTATCAACTCCTGTGTTGCGTCAGAAGAGCGCAGGTCTTCTTTACTCAGGTGATGCATTTTGCTTCTTTTTCTAAATACATTTAAAATACATTTTAAGTGGGGATTTGTTGAAACGCCTCAAACAGAGGACTGTAGAGTGTAAATGGGGAAGTGGACGAAGACGAAGCGGTTTTCATGCCCCGAGTTTGGCCTTTTGGCCGTCGCCATCGTTTTTTTTTTAAGACACGAGAGGTTGGAGCTTAGTACAACCGAAAAGACGTTTTCAGGCGACCAAAATGAAATTACAATTTACTTTTCATGAAGTAACAAAAAACACACGGTGAAAGGGTTGACGTTGGAAGACTTAACCCCTTGAAGACTGTGGAGCCCATATTGCTATAAAAACTGTATAATTCACTTCTTAATTTACTCAAAACCAGTAACATATAGACTGATATTTACACATAACTCACATTATACTCTTTTATTATAACACCAAGATTATTCAAATAGCCCTAGTGGTTGCAGAGATATACCTTTTTTAGTTTGGGTATGCAATTTTCGAAACAGAGGCCTAAAATTAGGTGGGTTTTCAAAAGGTAAGAACGGACAACGTAGTGCTATCAACCTGTTAAGCTTTAAGACACTTTCTGCATTGGCGTCACTCTTTTTAACACCCAGGTTGCCTCCTGATCCTGATCCTGACCACACGGTCAGGCTGGGGGTGAAACATTTAAACGGCAGTATTTGAAGTCAAACAAACACATTTCTCACTAACCCCTTTCTTTAAATATATCGAATCAGATCCCTTCTGTGTCACCCTGGGTTGGTTTCTGTCTTTTCTTTGGTCACATGACAACAGAGCAGACATTCCCAGACCCCAAAAGAATGGCAGCAAACATTCTGCTGCTCTCAAGCTACTGAGTCAACACCGGGGACTGCACTGCAGATGTAAAAAGCAATCTTAGTTGCAACACCTCTTTCATATCATCATCCTCCCCTCTACCTCCTCCTGTTCACTCCCCTCATCACATCTTTCTCCCCAGATGCAGCAGAGTGGATGTGACTAATACACACACACACACACACACACACACACACACACACATCTAATGACACTTCATTAGCGGCATCTTTCCCTCTGAGGGGCTGCGGGGGAAATGGTAAGATGATTATAAAGAGATGGACAGAGAAAGAGACAGAGAGAGAAGCTGAGGTGGCAGGCACTGCTAATGAAACAATGTGTGTGTGTGTGTGTGTGTGTGTGTGTGTGTGTGTGTGTGTGTGTGTGTGTGTGTGTGTGTGTGTGTGTGTGTGTGTGTGTGTGTGTGTGTGTGTGAGAGCGAGAGAGACAGGGCGATACAAATTGGGAAGTGATAACGAAACGGAGGAAAACGAAAATCATCCGGCTACTTTATAACTCTTTTTTTTTTTTAAAGATACGCCGACTTTCTCAACACGTGGACGGCATTTAGTACTGAAATAAAGAAGCTACATTTATAAGTCTAGCATGTCTTATCCAGAGACAATGTCCAGGTTACTCGGGACAAACCACAGACAGTTTCCAGAGACAAACAGTTCACGGTCTGTGGACAGCTCCAGGAAGTCGTGTCACAAGTAAAATAATAAACTAGGTGAAGTGTACAACGCTGTCATCACGAGGCCCAAAAATACCCCCTTTCTTTAGTGAAATGAAGGAGCTCTCCGGCTCAGTGTTCAACTGGAAAAGAGAAAGATATGAGTACCTATATGCACATTTAACTTGAATATGTATGTAATAAACTAAATCACGTTGCATGGCCCCAACGAAATGGGGAACCATCATTTTTTAGGGTGAAAGACGTTTTGTTTTCACTCTCCAGTGAATGAAGGCCTTCCTTTGGGAAACACTCTGTACACGCGTTGCTCGACTAATACGTCGAAATCGCCGAACTCCAGGCTTCAAAACATCAGTCCAGAAACCAATGGGAGACGTCGGGATGGCTACGTCCACTTCTTACATAAAGTACGTGGTTAGAACCAAGTCCCTCAACGTGTGATGAGCGGTTATCGGCTAAACTAAACGCACCAATCAGATCGCTCCGAACGGGCGCAACAGAAAGGTCCAGGTGATCGTTCTTATAAAGTAGTCGGAAACAACAGATTTTGTTTTTTTACTCATTTTAAAAAGGGGGCCATTACTCATTATTATCAATAGCCCACAATTTCTGATGAAATAATACTTAAATAAAAACTTTTTAAACCCAAACTGTCCTTCTGTACTCCTTGTTTAAAGGGGATTTGTTGAAACACATCACACCGTAGAGTGTAAATGGAAAGTGGCCCGAAGACGAAACGTTTTTAGGCCCCCGAGCTCGACATACTTTTTTTTATTGCAACCACATGGCAACGACATTTTTAGGCGACCAAATTTAAATTACGATTTACTTTCATGAAGTAAAAAAACACACTGTGAAAGGGTTGAAGTCGACTTAAAGACTTACAAAGAAGGGCCAACGTAGTGCTATCAACCTGTTAAGCTTTAAGACTCTTCCGCATTGGCGTCACCCTTTTTAACACCCAGGTTGCCTCCTGATCCTGATCCTGATCACACGGTCAGGGTGGGAGTGAAACATTTAAATGTCAGTATGTAAAGTCTAACAAACACATTTCTCAATAACCCCTCAATGGCCCCTTAACCCTTGAAAACTGTGGAGCCCATATGGGCTCTACGGCAGATATTGCTATAAAAACAGTATAATTCACTTCTTCATTTACTCATAACCAGTAACATATAGACTGATATTTACACATCTGAACACACAACTCACATTATACTCTTTTATTATAACAGCAAAAGCATTCAAGTAGCCCTAGAGGTTGCAGAGATTCACCTTTTTTAGTTTGGGTATGCAATTTTCGAGCAGAGGCCTAAAAATAGGTGGGTTTTCAAAAGGTTAAGACTCTTCCGCATTGGCGTCACCCTTTTTAACACCCAGGTTGCCTCCTGATCCTGATCCTGATTTAAATGGCAGTATTTAAAATCAAACAAACACATTTCCCACGAACCCCTCAATGGCCCCTTAAAAACTAATTTTAAGGGGGGCATTACTCATTATTATCAATAGCCCACAATTTCTGATGAAATAATACTTAATAAAAAGTTTTTAAACCCAACTGTCCTTGTTGCAAGAGCGTCAACAACAGTTTAGAGCGAGCTGAAGTTTCCTGGAGCAGGAAATACACCAAATGATGAGCGGAAACATCCAATCTGGGTGAAAAACTGTTTAAGTTAAAACACACTCAGGAATGCCAAGGCAAAACCTTTGAGTCCAGTCTTTCCTCAGACATCCTCTTCCCCGGCTCAAATAACCAGACTCATCAAGGCCCACGGGGGCCCGCGTTGCCATGACAATCCAACGAGGAGGGGGGGGGGGGTGTTTAGCTCGACTGGTGCAGTCACCTTGATGAATTACCCTCTTATTGCTGCCCGTCTCCCAGGGAATACTGTACACACACTCTGTCTCTCTCTCACACACACCAGTAACGCTCTCCCCCAGCGGCTAGCTGTCCAGCTGACACACACTCTCAGATCACTTTACATGCTAATTGGGCGACAAGCCCTTTAACAAATAGCTGTTTAATGAGTTACTGCAGGGCAGAGGCGGCCTCGGGTCTCCAGGACGGTAGACACACACACACACACACACACACACTGTAGGTTTTTTGAGAAAACAGTCTGTGAAATTGTGATTCCAATCGTGGCGGTCGAAGCGTTGGGAAACTCTTCCAGGAGTGACGTCTCCGGCGCACTGGATGGTTCACACACACACACACACACACACACACACACACACACACACACACACACACACGGTCGTTTTGGGGACCGCTGAGCAGCGTTGATCATCCAGAGGACCGGAGACGTTGTTTCAGAAGAGACGCACAAGGCTGTTCGAAAGAAATGTCGTTCAGCTCCAGGGTTTTTCAGAGGGAAATAATTGCCGGGGACGGATATATATATATATATATATATATATATATATATATATATATATATATATATATATATATATTAAAATTCCAGGAAAAGCGCCATGTTTTACATAGTGGCCAAACGGGGGAATTACAACGTCCTGATCCGTCTCACGATGCCATTGGACCTATAGCCTTTTCCTATAGACTTACATTGTGTAAGAGACACCTGAGAATCAGCAGATTTCTTTAGTTTTTTTTAGGTTAATCATCTTGCCAGTACAAACACTTGAATAGCCCTTATGGTTAGGTCCTAAAATTAGTAAAATGCACTAATAGACACATACGTTCAAATCCAATGTGACGACGATTACGTCGGCTTCTCATACAGTCTGTGATCAGCACAGTTAGTTAGATTAGTTCCAGCCGCTTTTGTTCTTGTCGTGTCACAAAAGGGCTACGACCGACTTCCCGTGTGCATCTCTGAGCTGCATATAAATGATCCGTGAATACGACTTCCCCGGGTCGTGGGTGTCTACAACCGCGGCGTCCGAGCAGCAACAGTTGTGAAACGAGGCGAGACACGGAGACGAAACTCTGGTCCGAAAGTCTTTCCATTCGGGACTTGAAATACATCCTGGATGCAGTTTTGTTTTTCAGAGATAAAATGACAAATTGCCTTGCCAGACGGGACCGGATCCCACCTGTTGTATCGGACCAGTGTCAGGCTGATGTGGATCCGGGAATTAAATGTAAATTGTTATGGTTTAACTTTCACGACATGAATTACATCTTTCCGCTCCACCGAAAGAAAACTAGACGCGCATCGGTGTCAGCAGGTGACGCAATAAAGTGCTTCACCCTTTATCTCAAGTTACGATGACTTGGAAGGGAAACGGTTAGAGAGAAAAAGACAAACGAGCAAGCGAAGGTCTTGCAGGCTCAGAGTTCTTTTCATTTCTCTCTGACCGGGGGCCCCGGGGCCCCGAGGCCTCGTCCCCGATCATAAAGCTATCAGCCTCAGAGGGGAAAACATCCTCCACGCTACAGTAAACCAGAGAGGAGGAAGGATAATGGATCTCTGCCGGCATCCCTGACAATCATCAATTATTTACACACACACGGGCACTCTCGAACCTGAAATAAACACACATATACACACACACATACAGACACACACGTTCAGCCTGCACTGAGAGCCATACAGTAACACACACAACAATGTTCATTCGATTTTTATATTAAAAAAAAGGCAAATCTTTAAGATATTGGCTCATTTATTTGGGTGCATCTTCCTTTCTTTCCTATTCATAATTGTCAAAAGGGTTGAACTATGTTCCGCTGCAGCAGAGGCAGTAAATCACAATCAAACAGCGAGAGATTCAGTTTAGAGAGAAAATGACTGCAGAACAAGTAGAGAGACACCAATTAAGACGGCGGACCAGAATGCAGTGCAGCTACATTATATTTTTGAGAGCATAAAAAATAACCGTCATTTAGTTTTTTTGCGAATTGGCCCGTCGGCATATTGGTTTTCTGCAACCAGCCAATGGATATTTTGAATGTGGAGGAGCTCTGTTAGAGACCTGTCAATCACCTTGTAGCCCCGCCCCTAAAGCGTCCCCTGCTTTATGGTCTGTTTGACTCTAAATGACCATAATTTACTAAATGAACATCATGCTGTATTGAAGAAGACTTGAAACTAGAGATTGAGACATAAACTCATGTTTACAATGTTTACTGAGGGAATACATCAAGAGAAGTAGAGTCATTTATATAGACTTCTATACAACCAGAGGAGTCACCCCCTGGTGGTCAGGAGAGAGAATGCAGCTTTAACACATGAAGCATAGACTTCTATACAACTGAGGAGTCGCCCCCTGGTGGTCAGGAGAGAGAATGCAGCTTTAACACATGAAGCATAGACTTCTATACAACCAGAGGAGTCACCCCCTGGTGGTCAGGAGAGAGAATGCAGCTTTAACACATGAAGCATATACTTCTATACAACCAGAGGAGTCGCCCCCTGGTGGTCAGGAGAGAGAATGCAGCTTTAACACATGAAGCATATACTTCTATACAACCAGAGGAGTCGCACCCTGGTGGTCAGGAGAGAGAATACAAGTTTACCAGGTTGGCACCTTATGCTAATATGAACCTAGTGCTATGTTTGGTGTGCAAGTCAGTGACAATATGTTTATTTTCTGGAGGTTTCATCAGAATGAGATCAGTAGGACAGCGATGACAGTCTTTCAAAATTAAAGAGAGTGACTTGTAATTACAGCCTCGTAGCTAACGGCGCTAACAACGCTTACAGTACAAACTACGACAAGTTAAACGGCGTTTACCAGAGAGGGAACCGGAGGGTTGTAAGGAAGAGAAGGGTGACGTTATGTTGTGTAGTGAGCGCCACACTTTTACTTTCAAAAACAGATACAGGAGGAGAGAGAAGCAACATGCACAAATAAACTGAGTCGTTTTGGTCTCAGTCAACTCAGATTTCTTCCGTCCATTCTTAGTTTCTTTTCATGCTTTTCTCACGCGTGAGTGACATATTTCCAACAGACGTGAACACATCTTTGTCAAACACGAGATTACGGATCGGTTGATTAAATCGACTCATCGTTTAGTCAACTGAGACGGCGATATGCTTGGAATGTCTCTCTAATAGGCGATGAGGAATTCAAACCCTGAACGAAGTGTGAATGATGAAAAGACGGCGATTCAAGAGGCGATGATGCCGCAGACGAGAGTCAAAGAGTGTGTGTGTGTGTGTGTGTGTGTGTGTGTGTGTGTGTGTGTGTGTGTGTGTGTGTGTGTGTGATAGGAAGTTAAACAGACTACGGTAAATGGAGCTGCAAGGAGCATGAAGAGAAGAAGCACTGCAACAAAAGCAGGAACGACACATAAAGCATGCAAACACACACAAAAGCACACGGATAAGTGCACGTTTTAAGATACTTGTGAGGACCTTCACAAACTAAAACCTGGTCCATAAACCATCGAACCCTCAGACTCCTTTAGAGCAGCGGCATGCCGTCACGTTGAAGGATTCCCCTCATCTATACAGCCGTGATCGTTCTAAGCCTAGAATAATATGCACACACACACACACACACACACACACACACACACACACACACACACACACACACGTGCGACTACTCACAGCCTCTCGGTCCCTCTGGGGATGTTTCTGGGCACGGCGTGGATCCCCAGGCCGTGGCAGTCCACCGTGTTCCCCAGGCAGCTGCAGGGAGCGGGGCACGCCTCCACGCGGCCCCGTCCCGCCACCAGCAGCAGGACGCCCCACGCCAGGATCCCCCGCAGCCCAGACGGGTGAGCCGCCGCCGCCGCCCTCCGGCCGCCGCCGTCCCCGCTTCTCCCAGCAGGCGCCCCGCTCTCCTGCGGCACTCGGCCACGCTGCAGAAACCAGCCGGCAGATCCTCCTCCATCCTTCACCATCCTTCTCTCCAGAGGGACGACTGACCGCCACCAGCAGGACAACCAGCAGCACCAGTAGCAGGACAACCAGTAGAAGGACAACCCCTCCAAAAGTGGATGAAAATGCTCAAAAGTCCAAATGAGTAAATGGTTGAAAGAGGCTGAGACCGACGGCAGCACAGCCAGGTGAAGTTCAACTTGATGCCAAGGAAAGAAGACAAGAATATCCTCCTCCTCTTCTTCTCTTCCTCTTCTCGTCTCCGGCTTTAGAGCTCCCTCCAATTGGCTTCTCTTCTTCTACTCTCCTGTGTGTTCTCTCTCTCTCTCTCTCTCTCTCTCTCTCTCTCTCTCTCTCTCTCTCTCTCTCTCTCTCTCTCTCTCTCTCTCTCTCTCTCGTGCAGCCGTACAGTGTGTTTGCCTCTCCCCTCCACTTTTCATTGAGTCATTGTGCACTGAACAGTGAGCCACTAGAAAAAAAAAAAAGAAAGAAAGGGGGGGACTCCCTCACTCCCTCTATCTCACACACACACACACACACACACACACACACACACACACACACACACACACACAGAGCAATCATCCATCAAAAGCTTTTACAAATAACAGCACCGTGACTCCTCCCACGCCGCCCCCCCAACCCCTCCAGTCACACACACACACAAACACACACACACACACACACACACACAGCACCCGGAGTGAACTCACATCTATTCAGTGACAGCAGTAGCGGGAGCCGCCACCTCCAGTGACGGCAGCCTTTTTCTCTCTCTCTCTCTCTCTCTCCTCGTCTATCTCTCTCGCCCACACACGCGCGCTCTCTCTCTCTCTCTCTCTCTCTCTCTCTCTCTCTCTCTCTCTCTCTCTCTCTCTCTCTCTCTCTCTCTCTCTCTCTCTCTCTCTCTCTCTCTCTCTCTCTCTCTCTCTCTCTCTCTCTCTCTCTCTCTCTCTCTCTCTCTCTCTCTCTCTCTCTCTCTGGGGCGAGAGAAGAGCCCAAAGGCTGCATGGACACAACGAGGAGGGAGGAAGGAAGGGAGGAGGAGAGGAAATCGTGATCACACTGAAGAGAATATTGTAAATGTGAAATAAAGAGAGGAAACTGTGTGTGTGTGTGTGTGTGTGTGTGTGTGTGTGTGTGTGTGTGTGTGTGTGTGTGTGAGACTGGCATAACTGGAATGCCATAAGCTGCCACAGAGCTTACTCAGAGGTCTATTATGAATTCACTGGCAAGGCTCTGAAATTCAAATTCTTTTTTTTTGTTGGTAATCTCCACAGAAATGCTGCCTTGGGCTTTCTTTTTTTTTTTGCAATTGCCATTTTACCAAGAAGAAGAAGAAGTGAATCATCAGGAATGTGGTGGAGGGTGAAAGAGTTTACTGCCTTTACGGATATAACAATCTAAATCTGTATCGGTGCAAAGAAATAATAATAAATAATGTCATTATTCATGAATCCCTCCCAGAGAGGATGGTGAAAACTGACACAATTTCCCAGAGCTCAAAGTGATATTTGCTGATTCTGTGTCACCAGATACAAAAAAATATATATATTTTTCTGCTGAATAAATGACTTTCTGCCATTTGATTGCGTTGTTACCAACCCTATACATATTTTTGTGCAATAATGTCACTATATTTTGTGCCTTATTTTTATTTATGTATTTTTTCCTTAAGTTTATTTCATTTCTTTCCTTAAAGTTTATTGTAATTCTGTGTTAGGAGGACCCAGCAAAATAAGCTTTTCATTGTACAGAATAACTGTCTGTTATCTGTGCATATGACAATAAAAAAAAAAACACATCTTGAATCTTGACAAAAAAACAACCAAAAGAACATTACGATTGATGAATGGAAAGCAGGACAGATGAAAGCCTTCATGGACACATTGTTTCTTTTGGGGTTCTGGTTTGTCGCGGTTGTCATATTTAAAACGACGTCATCGGTGATCTGGAAAAAAAAAAAAATAATCACGAGGAGAAGAGTTCCATTCGGACATCAACAACTGGAGGGCGCTTTAATTTCCCGCCACACACACACACACACACACACACACACACACGAGTGATTATCGCTCGTGGCCTCACTCTTTTTTTGTGTTCATTTAACCCGGCGCTCTTCAGAAGTGACGGGAAACAAATTGGCCACAGGCGGAGCCGCTGAACTGAATGAGTCATCCGGGCGATAATCTGCAACAAAAGGAGGGACGGGGACGGGGACGTCTCCGTGGGGGTGGACCCCTCGTATCTGGGGCCTTAATAGCCTTCTGGGTGGGTGGGTCTTTTTTTTATTTATTTTTTTATACTCCAGACGCGTCTGAATTGATTTCTGGATCGACGGAGCAGATGCTTTTGTCTGAAAACGCGTCGATTCACAAAACCTTCCAGATGAAGTCCCTGAATTTCATGTCATGTGGTGCATAAAAACTAGACTTTTCTGTTGCGAGAATTTAACCAATACAGCTCGATAGACCCCCATGGGGGTCTGCACCGCTTTCCCCCGTGATCCAGTAGTCGTAGGAACCCCCAATGAGTTATAATACTCGTGTTATTTTAGATGATTTTTTCAAAATCTTCTTGGGAATAAAATATATATATATATATTTTAAAAAAACTGATATAACATATTTTGATCATAACTATGAACATCCAGCATGATATGAGCAACATTTCCCCAAAAATGCGTCCTTGAGCGGTCCCCAAGTTTTTCAAACTGTATGGTTCAGGGCCTTAACAACAGCCCACATACTAATAACACACCTTTTTAGAAAGATTAGGACATAAAGAATCAGAATCTGCAACAAAAATAAAGCAAAGCATTGGCATGTTAGGAAGGATATTCAGTCAAAAAACTGTGTCGTTCGGTTAAAAAATTTAGAAATTACTTATTTTATGGCAAAACATTGTCCGATTTGGGCATGCTGGGTATCGAAATGTTCAGCAGCTAGAAATGTGGGCGGACCAGGAAGGCTTCAGGCCGTTTTGTGACTTTACAGGTACTAATAGGGGTTTATAAGGATGCTTTGTTAGACTCCCACACGCCCGTAGGGTTACGGGGATGTGTGTTTTATTCAAATCAGACGTTGTAGGAATACTTATTAAGGGTTTAGTGAAACGTTACGGCCGCCGCGGCAAGTTTACGGATTTTAAACTTAACGGTTACTTTAACTTTTGTTTTAACCATAGGTCTCTTCTCACAAGGGTTATGGTATTGTAGCAATGCAAATGAAGTTAAACAACCATGTGGTTGCCGAGATAATGAAGGTGCCGTTTTTTAAAAACTTTTCGTTTTCTTTGTCCGAAAATGAGTCGCCGGGGGCTCGGGACGCACAATTTCAGCATTCGCTGCAATATTCGCACATCCGACGGTTTTAGAGCGCAAGATGTTGTGACGTTATAACGTTCCTCATTCATTCAGCAGAACGCTCTGCTTCTATACCGGAACGGGTTTCATCGCCTTTTGTTTATCAAACGGGAGAAGTTGCTGCTTTTTCGTCAGTCCTTCATGAACGGAAATATCTCCCCAAAAAAAAAGTGGGAAGTTGCGAAAGTTCAACCGATAATAAACACACAAGATTGAAAATAAATGTATATTATTTTAGATTTCTGCTGAATTCATTTGAGTGTTTTTAGTTGCACTGAGCCTAAGCAACCGCCCCAAAAAACGGAATTAATCTAGCTATGGGCCCAAGGGTCCCCTAATCAGGGTACCCTTGTATTTCGCTTTTAATTTGTGCCGTTTGCCGTCTTCTTTACTCTTAACCAGTAACATATACAGTGGTAATAACACATCTGAACAATATCTCACAAGTGTTACTTTTTATTTTGATAGCAATATTATTAAAATAGATATTGTGGTTGCAGACATACTCCTTTTTTAGAGTTTGGGCATTCAACTTTACCCAATGAAAGAAAAATTCACTCTGTTTTTATAAACGGGTCATGTTGAAAAAACATAAATGCCTAAAAGGAGACGAGGGGAATTAATATCACAACAACGTTTTTGCAATTGATGCTCTATGTCGTGAAATCTGATGCCGTCATTGCTTCTCGTTCTCTGGAGATCGTGCTTTCCTTTCATAGATGACACGTAGAAGTCGGCTGCTATCGGAGAACCTTTGAGGAACCGGCCTGCCTGCGGCCCTGACCTCTGACCTTCCTGCAGGGAGGAGAGGAGTTTCTCAATGGGCGCCATTAAATAAGATATTACTATCGTTATTATCAAGATGGGGAACAGAGTCAATTTAAACAGCAACATACTGTATGAACTCTCTGCATCCTGCTGGTACGGACCTACACCTGTGTGTTGTTTGATAGCTCCCTCTAGTGGGCAAACACGAGCACTGCATTTGTGTCGTTCCCCTCATGGTTTTGTGAAAACGCTGGAAAATTAACAAAACAACCAATTGACACTTCAATTAAAAGAGACGTTCTGTAGGAAACAGTAAAAAGTTTTTAATCCAAAGGCGGCGGGTTTGCCAAGGAATCCAATGTGCTGTATGTACAAGGGGAACTTATTTTACAGTAAAATACAAAAAGAAAAAGGTTTCCACAGATGAAACCAGACGGAGGAACACTCATCGTGACCCTGGGACAGAGATCAGTAACTAAAGGATTCACATTTATGTAAAAGAGAACGACAAAGACACACACAGACAGACTTGAACACAAGAAGGGGGGCGTTCCAATATAAAACAACTCAGAATGTAACGTCTCTCTACTGAGGAACAAAAGTAAACAAATTGAAAATGAAAAAAAAAAGAATCAATGTAGCTTCAATCTCGCTCATGACAAGACAAAAAGAACTGTGTGTTTCCCAAACAGCAATAAATACGACATAATCCAATTTAGCGCTCCTTTAAAAAAAAAAACAGGACGAGGAGACGTCACGAGAAGAGGGATCCAGTTTCAAAAGGAATCCCGTCACGTTCATTTAAAAATAATAAAAAAGGTCCCGTGTGAAAAAATAAATTAAAAGGCATTCCAGCGTCACGTTCACTCACTTTCAACAAACCCATCGTTACGACGTCCACGACACCCTCTTCAAGCCGGACCACCGGGAACAGACTCCTCACACAGGTGTGTGTGTGTGTGTGTGTGTGTGTGTGTGTGTGTGTGTGTGTGTGTGTGTGTGTGTGTGTGTGTGTGTGTGGATCTGGTACCGGTGCATCCGTCCGCGCTACACAACTAAATGAGCAGAAGTCAGTTCCGTCAAACCCTGAAGAGTAAAGCTGAAGGAACAGAGAATATATATATAAAAAAAAAAAAAGGGTATTAAATATAACTTCCTGTCTGTAAAACAAGACGACAATGCAAATGATTTCTTCACTGACACACTTGTTACGTAACGGCAATCTAAAGAAACGAGTAAAGTCTTTTTCTTCGTGAGATTTGAGTCACAATGTTGTGATTTTTCAGACACATTACTCAGGGCTTTAAGTGCAGCTCGACCTTCACGTGACCTTCTGTGCCTGAAGACCCAACGACCTTGAACTCGATCCTAAAAACAAGTGGCTGTCTGTGGAGTCCGCACAGATAAACGGCTCCTTCGCCTCACAAGGAGAGACGACTGACTTCTGCTCATTTCAAACCTCGTGCGAAAACAAACTTTCATTTAAACCGTCACCACAAACAAGTCTTCCACATCTTCCCACCACGTGACCATCCAGACCAAGGAAAAGAAATCAAAATGTTAAAAAAAGTCCCGTGAGGTTTGATTCACAAAGTTTGTTTTAAGATGAAAAGTGATCATCAAGCAACAAAAAAATAATCCTGATTTTCATTTCAGGATGAAGTTTTGGGGAAATAAAGTGACCGGCTCACTGATTCTGAGTTAAGACACATCGTACCAACAAACAACAACAACAAACAAACAAAACGCAACATCACAGTTTCCAAATGAAGACATAAAGATACAGAAATAAAAACCTGTACAACATGAATACACGCTCCACAGCAGACCGTTAGCTTAGCTTGCTAGTCGTCACAGATTCGGATACAGTCGCTGATAAAACAAGCGATGACTGAGCCAAACCAAAGCAGAGGCCCCGCCCTAAAGCAGAGGCCCCGCCCCAAAGCAGAGGGCCCGCACCAAAGCAGAGGGCCCGCCCCAAAGAAGAGGGCCTGCACCAAAGCAGAGGGCCCGCACCAAAGCAGAGGGCCCGCCCCAAAGAAGAGGGCCCGCCCCAAAGCAGAGGGCCCGCACCAAAGCAGAGGGCCCGCACCAAAGCAGAGGGCCCGCACCAAAGCAGAGGGCCCGCACCAAAGCAGAGGGCCCGCACCAAAGCAGAGGGCCCGCCCCAAAGAAGAGGGCCTGCACCAAAGCAGAGGGCCCGCACCAAAGCAGAGGGCCCGCCCCAAAGCAGAGGGCCCGCACCAAAGCAGAGGGCCCGCACCAAAGCAGAGGGCCCGCCCCAAAGCAGAGGGCCCGCCCCAAAGCAGAGGCCCCGCCCCAAAGAAGAGGGCCCGCCCCAAAGCAGAGGGCCCGCCCCAAAGCAGAGGGCCCGCCCCAAAGCAGAGGCCCCGCCCCAAAGCAGAGGGCCCGCCCCAAAGCTGAGCATCGACCCCACCCCAAAGCAGAGGGCCCGCCCCAAAGCAGAGGCCCCGCCCCAAAGCAGAGGGCCCGCCCCAAAGCTGAGCATCGACCCCGCCCCAAAGCAGAGGGCCCGCCCCAAAGCAGAGGGCCCGCCCCAAAGCTGAGCATCGACCCCACCCCAAAGCAGAGGGCCCGCCCCAAAGGCTAGACTTTATTAGACCTTATTTCATAATGCTAACGCGTGAACAGTAGAAAACAGACCGTCATACCGGGCGGACTTTCTGGTTCTGTTACATCAAGGTTATTAAACCAAATTATTGTGAGAAAAAAATAAATATATAAAACAAATTCAGAAAGCTGTTTAAAAAGAGAAATTTGCATTGACTCGTATTCTCAGGAACTAAATGCTCTTTTTCCGTACGAGTCTGAGTGCATTCATTTTTATCCTCATCGTGTAACTCATCGTTTGTAAAGCTCACGTCGTGCCGACTGTCGGGTGGAGAGTTCCTGCCTTTGGTTTGGCCGCCGTTAAAAGCTGCTGTTTATTAGTCACAGTAAACAAATAAAACATAGACACTACGATGAAAACACCAGGAGTTATTGTAATAATAATACTACTGTGGAGACGAGGAGTTATTGTAATAATACTGTGAAGACGAGGAGTCGGGTTTCACTACAGCGAGATCTCCTGAGCGGGAGAGAAACACATCCTGGTCACACAGGGGGAGTCCTGCTGAGAGAGAGAGGGGGGGGAAGAGAGAGAGAGAGAGAGAGAGAGAGAGAGAGAGAGAGAGAGAGAGAGAGAGAGAGAGAGGAAGAGAGAGAGGGGGGGAGAGAGAGAGTGAGGAAGAGAGAGAGAGAGAGAGCGACAGCGAGAGAGATGGAAAAGTGGGTGGAGAGGGAGAGAGAGGTGGGAGGATGGGGAGAGAGAGAGAGATAGGAGGAGAGAGAGAGGGGAGGATGGGAGAGAGAGAGAGAGAGAGAGAGAGAGAGGGGAGGATGGGGGGAGGCACTCATTAATTCGGTAAATCCAAAATCGTCACGTGAAAAAGATCAAACATAATGTGAGTCTCCAGTGCAAAGAAAACTGACAACCTGAGAAATAAATACATGAACAAAAAACTAATAATGGACTCTAACAAAATGTAATGTAATAAAAACTAAATTAAGTCGTGATTGATGTCTATATTTTTTCAAATAATAACAACAACAAATGAAAGTCTCTTGTGAGTCGCAGTGGGTTCAGAGTGTAAGTCCTGGAGTGAGTTTAAAGAGACTGAAGCCTGTAGTCTAATGAAGGAACGGTGGAACAGGTGAGCGTACCTTAGGAACCTTCAGAGCTTTGTCCTTCTTGAACGTGAAGTCTGGGTTTCTGACCACAAGCCCCGCCTTCCCCAGCATGCGGCCATTCAGAGGGCTGTTCACCTGCAAGAGAGGATACACTTTCATCCACTGCAGCAAATACTACACATGTATTACATTTTAGGAGTGCACGTCTATAAGTCGTGATTGATTTAAAAAATAAATAATATATGTATAAAATTTTAAAGTTTATATATTTTTTTTTATTTATATATGTATATATATATATATATAAAAAAATATTATATGAATATAATATTTAAATATGATATATATATATATATATATATTTAAATATGATATATATATATATATATTTAAGTATTTTATATATACGTGTGTATGAATATTTAACTTCAGTCAGGATTATAAATAAATATTATATTTAAATATGATATATATATAAAAAAAATACACACACACACACACACACACACACACATATATATATATATATATATATATATATATATATATATATATATATATATATATATATGCACAACGGAAACCCTTACTATCGAGCCCGGCACAATCTCAGAGGCAAAAGAGTCGATAATACAAAACCAATAAGAGAAAAAAGCACAACAAATATATAAAGTGCACTAGATTTCGTCTTGTAAAAACATTTAAATATAAAAAGCGTACCTCTTGCAGGACGACGTTCTCTTTATCGTGTTTTCTTCCTGCCTTGGTGACGAGATCAGGGGAGACGTGTCGGCCCCGCCTCTCTGCCGTCAGCTGCTCACCGCGAGCTCTGCGCTGTTAGCGTAGCATCGGGGGGAGGGAGGGGGAGGGGGGAAACGTTAGAAACGGATCGTTGGTTTAAGTTTAAGTGACAAGTAAAAAATAAAATAATAATCCCTGTGAAATCCTTCAACGACAAAATAAACCCAGCTGTGCAGCATTAAGGATTGGCTCTCAAGACGGGAGGAAATTAAAATAACTGTATCGCACAGCGCACTGCGGTAGTTTTGGTTAATCCTGACTGAAGTTAAGTATTCATTTTTTTTACAGCCCTACTACTGACGTACGTCACAGGATTTCTTGATATCAAAATATTATTCAAACATCTTTCTAGCTCTAGATACTCAACATTTTGATATTTGTGAGGCTAATGCTGCGTTCACATCAAAAGCGTTGCGAATTTTCGCAACGCTTTTGATGTGAACGCAGCATTAGCATTAAAAAAGTTGCCGTTCATGGGACTTTTGAAGCGTCTCTGAAGAAAGAGACTCAAGTATATCGACTAATTGCCAAAATAAATAGGTTGCTGTTAAAAACATGGCCAGTTACAGTCACTTCTATCCTCAAAGGCCTCATAGATCAAATGCATGGTGAGTATTTCATGATGCAGTAAGTACGACCCTCCTTTGACTCCATGTCCTTTAAGGTTACAGTACATGAAATGTGGAATATTCAGGCTCCTTTCTACTCATTGTGTCGTTCCGCTTGGTTTAGCACCTTGATGAGGCCGCCGAAGGACCGGGAGCGCGGGTGTTTCTTGCCGGGAGCCGGGGCCGCCTGCTGCTGCTCGTCCGTGGGCGTCTCCGACGTCGTCTGCTTGACTAACTGCACATCGGACAAAGAGAAACAATCGCTTACGTATTCACGTTTAAAAAAGTTCAACCATCCGTGCTGTTTCCAAACGAACCTGCCGGACGAGTTTCTTCTTCTTGGCGGAGTCCGGCATGTTGTGGTGGACGTGCCTGAAGAGCTCCTTCAGAGCCTCCTCCGTGTACTGCTGAGCCGGCGACTGGTACTGCTCTTGAACCGCCGTCCTCTTCAGGGGCAACGGTGCCCGCCGGGCGGGGGAGCCGCTCGGCGCCAGCAGCTCCAGGTCGTCCTGAGAGGAGAACGGGCGAGTCAGAGACTGGTAATTTCCCTTATTTTTAAACAGTAGTTTCAACATGTTTTTTTCTAAGTGGTAGTGAGTGAAGCGGGGAAGAGTTCACGCTTATTAAGCCAGAGATGAGACCAAATGAGCACAGAGGGATATTGGGCATCCCTGTGCCGTGTCCCTAAAGATTGACTTGACATCACATCACAGTGTCATAAGAATTGTAAGAAGCAGTCAGAGTGCAAGCGGAGAGTAAGTTGACCAAAGAAACAAGTCTCTTGCTGAAGCAGAATTTCTCCAAAGTACGGAAGAGGCAACCCAAAAATATACAATTTCAAGGTCTTTGGCTGTGTACCGTAAAAGTCGGGTTACAAGCCGCTACTACCGTCGGTCAGTGTCCCTGTTTGCTCCCTGACAACCACCGACGGTAGCGGGACCAGTCCCGGCTCGACACCTGACTTGGGCAGAAGGGACGCGGGCAGTAGCAGCAGCATGGGGGAGCTAGCAGCAGCAGCAGCGGGGAGCTAGCAGCAGCAGCGGGGAGCTAGCAGCAGCATGGGGGAGCTAGCAGCAGCAGCGGGGAGCTAGCAGCAGCGCTAGCTAGCTACAGCGGGACACTGACCGGAGGTAGGAGCGGCTTGTAACCCGACTTTTACGGTACTTAAAATGAAAATATTCCGTGCGTGTGTGTAAATGACATGTTGGCGTAAAAAAAGAAACACTGTATTTGGAATTGATCCCTGTGTTGTTTAAATTACACCATTGGTAAACGTTTCACTCTTTTTTTAAAGGAGAAAAATTAGATTTCTACTCAGATTTGACGTCCGTGATGCGTCTTCTCTTAAAACTGCATTTGATTGGAAGTTCAGAGTAAAAGGAAGGAGGGGGAAGTGAAGGCTGACCTTGGTCTGCAGAGCGTTGGTCCCAGTGAAGTGCATTTTGGCATAATCCCGCAGGTAGCCTGGAGCCTGAAGGAGACGCAGCAGTCACTCACCCACTGTGTTATCCATGAAACCCTCACAAAGTACGTTTCTACAGCCTATTTACTGTCTTTATCATCAGAAAACAATGAAACCAATCAAGTTGAACTTCTAGTTGTTTGATTGTCCGGTCTCGTGTCGTGCCAATATTCACCCTGAAGAGCTTCTGTGAGTGTTTGATGAGGAAGGCCATGCTGCTGTTCAGTTTCTTCAGATTGTCTTTCAGGTCCGTGGCCGTCATCTAAAAAGGAGAACGACAGTCAGACACACATTTAATCACTTAGAGCTGCGTTCAGGACATTTTAACCACGATGGGACAGAAGGACGATGTCACTTAAAGGGCTCAGTTCAGCCCAAAATCTAAAATACACTTTTTGCTTCTTACCCATCTACCCAATATAATGGGACTATATGGCGCTCTACATCTCACGATAAAACAATAGAGTGATAAATAGCACTAAGAGGAAAACATATGTATGCAAGTAGGTTTCAGCAACAGCTCACAATAAATATCTTTCATTTCTTTCCTGTACAGAATGTAACCGGTTCTTTTCAAGTCTACACATAGTGGCTTCAAGCATAATGTTTAAGTAGACAGCAGTTTTCTTTAGGTGGATGAATAATTGTTTGTGATCCTTACGTCACGCATATGAACCGCCGATTCATTTTAACGTTAACCATCACAGTGTGAACTAAAGTTATCCTCCAATATTCAGTAGAACATGTGATCAGGATGTCATGGATGTTCCTCTGATCATGTGACTTTTTAAACAACCAATCAGTGTTTAGACCAACAGGAGGAGAGCTAGTAACGTTAGCAGCACCGCTAACGCAGAACCAGCAGGAGGAGAGCTAGTAACGTTAGCAGCACCGCTAACGCAGAACCAGCAGGAGGAGAGCTAGTAACGTTAGCAGCACCGCTAACAGAGAACCAACAGGAGGAGAGCTAGTAACGTTAGCAGCACCGCTAACGGAGAACCAACAGGAGGAGAGCTAGTAACGTTAGCAGCACCGCAAACGGAGAACCATCAGGAGGAGAGCTAGTAACGTTAGCAGCACCGCTAACAGAGAACCAACAGGAGGAGAGCTAGTAACGTTAGCAGCACCGCTAACAGAGAACCAACAGGAGGAGAGCTAGTAACGTTAGCAGCACCGCTAACGGAGAACCAACAGGAGGAGAGCTAGTAACGTTAGCAGCACCGCTAACGGAGAACCAGCAGGAGGAGAGCTAGTAACGTTAGCAGCACCGCTAACAGAGAACCAACAGGAGGAGAGCTAGTAACGTTAGCAGCACCGCTAACAGAGAACCAGGAGGAGGAGAGCTAGTAACGTTAGCAGCACCGCTAACGGAGAACCAGCAGGAGGAGAGCTAGTAACGTTAGCAGCTCCGCTAACAGAGAACCAACAGGAGGAGAGCTAGTAACGTTAGCAGCACCGCTAACGGAGAACCAACAGGAGGAGAGCTAGTAACGTTAGCAGCACCGCTAACGGAGAACCAACAGGAGGAGAGCTAGTAACGTTAGCAGCACCACTAACGGAGAACCAACAGGAGGAGAGCTAGTAACGTTAGCAGCACCGCTAACGGAGAACCAGCAGGAGGAGAGCTAGTAACGTTAGCAGCACCGCTAACAGAGAACCAACAGGAGGAGAGCTAGTAACGTTAGCAGCACCGCTAACAGAGAACCAACAGGAGGAGAGCTAGTAACGTTAGCAGCACCGCTAACGGAGAACCAGCAGGAGGAGAGCTAGTAACGTTAGCAGCACCGCTAACAGAGAACCAACAGGAGGAGAGCTAGTAACGTTAGCAGCACCGCTAACGGAGAACCAACAGGAGGAGAGCTAGTAACGTTAGCAGCACCGCTAACGGAGAACCAGTGGAGGTTCACTTCGGTTACATTATGATGCGTTCAGGCTCCGCTCAGTGAAAATGAGTACTGGCTGAAGGTAAATGATAACTTTCACATGTAATCTAGTAAAATTAGATTTTGGTGATGAAACTAATTACAGTTGAATAAAGGAGATATTCTCACAATATAAATAGATATTAGAGATGAATTATGAGCTTTTTACACTAAACTCTAAGATTACGTCACAAAAAAAAACTACTAATGACCAGATTTATTTTTATAAATCCAATCATTTACTTCGTAAAAACTTTAATTGTGTGTTTTTATGAAGTAATAATGTTATAATCAAACCACAAAGTTATCTGTATCCGTCCGTATGGATCGCTTTCTTCTTTCCTGCAGATCCGATCCGTGAGTTTTATGATCCGTTTCGCCGCAAATAATGAAAGTAAAAAAATAATTGTGCTCCCAAATTGAGCAAAACATTCTTCCCCCATGATTCTGTCATACGTTAAAAGCTCCCGGTCCTCGCCCCCCCCTCATCCTCATCCACTCATAAACTACAACACCTACATGTCTGGGCCAGACGACGTGCGGCGCGAACATGAGCGACAGGTTGAAGGCGGACATCTTGTTCTTGTCCTGCTGCCTGGCGGTGTGGTAGAGCAGGTCCAGCAGCAGCTTGAGCAGCGACCGGTTGGCCTGAGGGAGCAGCAGGAAGAGCAGCTGCAGCGCCTCTATTTGACGCTCCTTGTTGGGTATCGCCGTCTTGTTGCCGCGCTCGTCAAACAGAGTCATATCTGGAGGCGGGGCAAGGAAGTGAAGACGTGATTAGATTTACTAAAATCGCGACAATAAAGGGTTAAGCAACTGTCTGCGAGCAACACGGTTCATGCACATTGTTAATGTCCATGAGCAAACATTTAGTGAAGTCTGGGTGTGAACATGAGAAAGTGAGTAAATGTAGTATTTAAACTAACAATGAGAATACAAAGCATACAGTAAACCTTAAATGACTCAAATGAATGAGACAACAGTTTGATTAAAAGAATAAACATTTATATAGATGCCTGTATGTATGCCTGCTTATATTCTGAGTCTTTCTTTTAAAAGCATATTCATTATTTCAAACTCAGCGTAAATGAACGTCATGAACACATGAATATAACACATTTACATGACTTTTACTAAACTTTTTGGATTCTTTTTTTTTTCAAGGACTTTTCCAGGCCTGGAAATAAACATTTTAAAACTCCATGAATTTTCCAGGTCTTCCATGACCGTAAGAACCCTGAATTTAAGAATTTGATTGGCATCTTTGAAGATGAATTTCAGAAGTCCTGCTTTGTAAAATGCAACAATTTTTCTTGCTATAATGTCCAGCGAACGTTGCTTTTCTTTTTAAATCGTCCAGTATTCCTACCAGCTATCTTGAGGTGTGCGTGGAAGTGTCTGTGTGTGAGCAGAGGCTCGGGCAGCTCTCCCAGGAACGTCTTGAGCAGCGTGGCCACGTCGTTGGGGTGGAAGTCTCCGGACTTCAGGTCCACGTCGGCCCCGCTGTTGAGGAGGTCCTTCAGGGTCTGCTGCCGAACGCTGTTCCCCGGCACCCGGAACAGACCCTCGACGTGCAGATCTGAGTGTGCGAGATAAGATAAGAGAATCCTTTATTAGTCCTGCAGTGGGGATATTGCAGGATTACAGCAGCAGAGCACACAAGAGACACATGGTAAATAAAAATCTAGTCATATAAATAAACAGTAAAACAGTAAAGAAGAATACAGTAGCAATATTAAATATACAGACGAAATAAAAAAGTATATAAAAGTACTTAAATGTATTATATATTGCACCAGATGAACGTAATTAAAGTGGCCAAAGTGATTACAGTGTTCTCGGTGGGTGTCAGCAAGTAAGAGCATAAAACATTTGATAATTCCAAACCAGTTTGGGTTTAATTACACGTGTGCTCACTCATTCTTGTCAATTTTTATTTTTTTATTCCAGCTAAAAGTAATATGCTGTGGTAGTAAGAAACTGATGGCAGACTAAAAAGGTTGTTCATGGTTTAAAAGCAATCATTGGTGTAATATTTATTTTATTACTTGAGGATTTTGTTCTTTTAACACCAGCAAGCGGTTACGAACGTTCGCTCTGGAGATAATTAACATTCACATATATTTTGAGTGTTTAGATGACTCACTTTTGCTGAGGTACTCAATGAGCTGGTAGATCTGTGCAATGCAGCTCTCAGTCAGCGGGGTTCCAAACACAACACCTTTATCTGAAAGGATTAGGAGGAGATGAGGGTTAATATTAAGTTACTGTCAAAGCGCCGCCATTTCTGCTACATTCAGGGTTCAGACACATTTTCCATGACTTTAAACCAAATGTCCATGACCAAACATTTAGTGAAATCTGGGTGTAAACATGAAAAAGTGAGTAAATGTAGTATTTAAACTAACAATGAGAATACAAAGCATACAGTAAACCTTAAATGACTCAAATGAATGAGACAATAGTTTGATTAAAAGAATAAACATTTATATAGATGCCTGTATGTATGCCTGCTTATATTTTGAGTCTTTCTTTTAAAAGCATATTCATTATTTCAAACTCAGCGTAAATGAACGTCATGAACACATGAATATGACACATTTACATGACTTTTACTAAACTTTTGGGATTTAATTTCTTTCAAGGACTTTTCTATTTTAAAATTCCATGACTTCTCCAGGTTTTTCATGACCGTAAGAACCCTGAACATTTGCACTACAGTCGGTCAGTCTCATCACAAACAAAGAAAACACAGATTTACACCTGATATTAAGGCTAAGAAACTAATCTGACGGGATCTCATAGGTCACGTTTAGGAACGTATCGGTACACAAGATCAGACATCCTTCAGCGTGTTGAAAATCAAATTGTAAATATCAAATCGTGGACAAAAGCAGAGGGCGATGTTCACTGTGGCTGGTGGTGATTTCTAGACGTCATCTAGTTGACCTCTGACCTTTGCGTTTGAGGAAGTTGAAGGAGCGAAAGAAGCCTCCGTTTCCGCCTGTTGGGGTCTTGGGGCTTTCCTCGCCAAGGAGCTGCGCGAACTCCGTCCCGGGAAGATCGATGAGGCGAGTGATGTTGCTCAGCACCAGCTCCAGGAAGACATCGGGGTTCTCGTGGCGGAGTTTTTCCACGAAGAAGTCCGGGTTGAAGATGACCGGCGGTCGGCCAGCGCGAGAGCCCCCCGGTGATTCCTCATGATTGATCACCATACTGCACACTGTACCTCTGAGGACACACACACACACACACACACACACACACACACACACACACACACACACACACAAAGATCTTTAACTGTTTCCCCCTCGTATTGGAGATGACGTCATACAGAAATGATTAAAAAACACATGCTACTTAATCTTAAAAATCCACAGATTTGTGAATGCTTCCAAAACTAGTGGATCTAAATAATGAGGGATATTTTATTAAATTGCATATGAATTCAAATGTGTGTGTACACAGAATACATGCTGTGTCAAATAGCCCAAGAGGATATAACCATGATGACGTTGTCATTGGGATTATTTTTCCCTTAGACTTTAATAATAATAATAATAACAACTTTATTAAGATAGCGCCGATAAAAACAAAGTTTACAAATTTCTCTACAGATAAGAAAAGCATAGTCATACATAACTTATATACCGGTAAACAAAAAGGACCATGAATACAACAAAACCAAACAAATAACCAAAAAGAGCAAATGGTGTAGAAAACAAACAAACAAATAAATAAAATAAACAAACAAAAAACAGGGGAACAGAGGAACTGCATAATAGATCATAAAAGGACATAACAAAACATTTAAAAAGCTGCTTCCATCGCTACAAAAAGACAACATTTAAATTGTCTAATAATCGTTATAACACCCCTTTAAAAGTTAATTTCAGCTCATCTTAAACCACTACAAGCTGAACAAAGACAGGAAGTGATGCAGGGCTTATTGATGTACCTGTAACGTACACACAGTTATGCAAAACACAGGAGCAGTGGTTTAATTCCACAGCACTGCATCGCTAACCTAATGTCAGTGAAATGATCCTAGCTAACGTAAAGTGTTCTTAGATGACGCGCAACGACGTAACGTCAGTTTGCCCAAACGGTAGCTGACGTAAAGACCCCTCAGCTAAGCTAACAGTGGTGACGTCGGCCAACGAAAGCTGATAACTCCCACTTAAAATAAATACATAATATAAATGAACATTAAATCGCTAGTTTGGCCCGTTACGTTGTAGATAACTGACCTAACGTCCAGCTCCGTTACCGTAAAAATGACGGCTGACGTCAGAGAGGGACAGCGCTCGTCAAGCAGCCTCGCTAACGTAACGTACGTTCACCCGGCTTCAAATGCCGAAAAAGCTACGCTTTAGCCGCGAGTCAAGCTCCCACCGTGTGAACGTCCATGACCTTTAAAACGTACGAACGAATAAACGCGAGCCTCCATTCGTTCTTACCTTCTGTTGTGTGTGTTTTCGTCCACATCTTTACCCGCAGCCATGTTCCGTTTGAATCCTCCGCTGTTGTCCCTCAGGCCCCGCCCACCTCGTTGGCCATTGGTCGTTCTTCGAACGTTGGGGCTGATTTGCACGCCCCCGCGCTGTGATTGGTCGGTTTGAACTCGGTAGCTTCATCGGGAGGAAAGGACATAAACATAAAGAAAAAGTGCTCATGAATAACACTCAACAGCACCACATGCAAAAGCACATTTCATCACATTTATTTAGTAATAAAAAATGAATTAAAACACATTTATTTCATCATGTTGTATCATGCAGAGAAGAAGTAACTAAAAGCTACAAAGTTGCAGAGCTCCAAAACTAAAAATGCCCTCAAAATATCATTTTTTTTTTTTACAAATTTGGATTGTCATTATGGTGAATGCATCTATGTACTAATTTAATTGAACTGGAAACATAAGAAATTAAGAAAGCTTAGAAGGCTTCAGATAATATTGTCTAATATGTGTGAAATGTCCCATGTAACTTAAAGGTTAATTATTGTTACATTCTAATTAAGTGATCATATCTTTAGGCATACTTGTTATGTCCAGTCTTGTTATGAAGAAACATTTGTCATATCTTTCCAAAACACAAATGTGAAGCGGACAAAATGAGGAAATAATGGTGTTACAACAGGTAAATGTTATGCAAGATTTTAGAGTGAATCTTTCGGATTAAGTCCAAAACATAGAATAAAAAAGTTCATATTACTATTGTGAACATAAGCCCACCCACCATATCACTGATGATTATACGAAATAAAAGCTTCACATAAAAACAGCTACTAGTGAACATTTTAATATGAATGAGTATTTTAGCAATTGTGGCACCTCCCTGTGGCCAGAATAGGTAGTGCTGTTCTGAGCAGGTCGCTGTACACTATACTGTACATGATTGCATGTCAAGACCTTTGTGTTCTCTGGAAGGTGAATCCTACTGACTTTAGCGGCCACCTGACTTTTAGAGGGTCATGAGATGACATCCTGTTATTTCTATAAACTATATTTTCAGAAGTTGATGCATCGTTGACATCATTAATAAAGAAAAGAGGAAGGAAGCCAGGCCGGTTTTAAATAGCCTGATAACTGTTCAACATAACCACAGAAGACAGAAGCTGACTTCAAGACAACACCCTCCTTTTTAATGTAGAAATGTTCACGGTGACTTAAGACATAAAGTGTTTTAATCTTCCTGTGATTCAACAGAGAGGAGCAGCTATGAGTTCAACAGCAGCCAGTGGATTCGTTTTCCTCCTTCTCTCTGTACAAGGTACTGTACATCTATATTTATATGTGAGGCCGTTAGTGCAGCTCAGAAAAACAGAGGAAGCTGTGTTTTTAGTTAAGAAACTGATTTTATATTATAAAATGTGGTGCAAGATTCACTTTTCTTTCTTTAGATTGAAGTCTTGACAGGACGACCAACACAGAGCTGTTTTTAACTCCAGCAGCATCTCTGTACACTTTAACTTTAACATTATAAACTTTATAAACTGAAGAATTGTGCACCATCAAAGACAGTAAAGTTGTGTTTATGTGGATGAAAGTAATGACTGTACGAACATTAACAAAGAAAACATGCTCTGAATAATTAGTTTAGTAAAATTCATCCTATTGAGGAACTTCCTACAATCGTTCAGCCAGCGTCTCCATTCATGAGACAGAGAGGCTGTAACAGCGTCTCTTAAAGGGGAAGTAATGTTTCTTTCTTGTCATTCTAAGGGTCAATTCCAATCTCCACCCTTACGGACTCACGGACTTTGAGGCGCGCTCCCGCGAAGTCCGTGAGGGTTTAGGGGTGTCCCATTGTCACATCGTAGAGTGCTCGAGGCTCTCTGGCAGACATTTTGAGCCCTTTATGATCCCTTTCCGTAAGTCAGCATTAGATGCTGACTTCGCCTAAGGGAATTACCCACAGTTCATAGCAATGTGACGTTAAACACGCAGTTCCCAATGGAAGCATGAAGACGTAAAAAAAAAAAAGGTAAACAAAGAGACACGTGGGCGTTTAGCTCGATAAAATACACTATAACATTACGGATTAAAGATGGAACATAAAAATACATGAAATCAGAGGAATGCAAGCAGAACATATATTTATAAATATTTTGTTTACATTCATCAAACATTTCGTTTTGACAAAAACAAGTAAATATATCATCTAAAATGACTTCTCATCTCGTGAGGAAGACGTTCAAATCAGTGAATAAAAAGTATAAAATAAATACACAATATGTTTTATGTCGTCACGTGATATGTTGCAGCAAAGTGCTGTCCCATTCATATTCACACCAGTTCAAGCCCTCACAGCCTCTCACACTCAGCCACTTAGCAGCTGACGTCAGTGAGTGCCTGAGGGTTCAGGGCTTGAGGGTTTAGGGTGGAGATTGGAATTGACCCTAAGTCTCTTCCTGGTTGGTTTGTGTCTCTTTGAGTGACAGTTTGTCGGCTCCTCAGAGGCCCAGGGGCCCAAAGAGGAGCCATGTCGGTGATCTTCTCATAGAAATAGAAATCCTTTTTATTTGTCATAGTACATACATACATGAAATGTGTTCTCTGCATTTAACCCATCCTTGGTATCTTAGGGAGCAGTGGGCTGCCCTGAGTGGCGCCCGGGGAGCAATTTAGGGTTCAGTGTCTTGCTCAGGGACACTTTGACATGTGAGCTATGGGGGGACTGGGGATCGAGCCGGCTGCCTTGTGGTTGCGGGACGTCCACTCATCCCCCTGAGCTACAGCCGCCCTCAACAATCACCATTAAACTCAGTGAACAACAACAGAGACTTCAACCTTCAATAGTTTCCCACCGTCAAGCACCAACCAGCAGAGAGCGCTGCTGGAGCTGATCTCTCTCTCTCTCTCTCTCTCTCTCTCTCTCTCTCTCTCTCTCTCTCTCTCCTGTATTCTTTTAGCAGATTACTGGAGTGTTACAGTTCATTAATTCACTGCCAGATGTGGAAAAGTTAGATTTGGGGGTTTTAGAAGAGTAATTTAATCTGAAGTGTGTGTTTGTGTCGACTTTTTAAAGTCTTTACCAGTGAAATGTTTAAAAAAGCCCTCTGTCAGAGATCTGTTATCTACATTTCACACCTCAGAGTTCTTCATTTCTCAGCAGCAGCCTGACCACAGACAGAAAACCACAGAGCAAAAAGACTCTTTTTCCCATGAACTGCACCCTTCTAATATTTAATCTTCAGCTTTTTAAAATCATATTAACTGTGTTTAAGTTGACAGGTTCAATACATTGCTGTTCTTTCCACCTGCAGAGATCATGTGTACACCGTTGACTCTTTCTTTACTTTATACATCTTTATCTACAGTATAACCCTTTTTAAAACAGACAAAAGTCCCCAACAAAGAAGTAAAGATATATAAAGAAACGTGACACAATAAATCTTCCTTCAGATAAACTTTGTCTCTCACTGACTTAAAGTGGGATGTTCTGAGTAACGTAGCTTCACACACTGAAGCTCCTTCACTACATGAGAGTCTGTCCTCTGATGTTGTTCTGAGTGTGACTGGTTCCTGATGTGCTCTGTTGTGTTACAGTGATACAGAGTCAGGGTGGATGGGGAGTGACCTACACTCTTCCTAAGGTCTGTGGTGTGAAAGGATCAACAGTGGAGATAGACTGCACCTTCACATACCCATCTAGAATAAAGGCCGGTGACATCAGAAACAGATTCTGGTTCACTAAAGAGAAAGATGGTGAACCTGTGGATCTGATGACAGACTCTGAGTATTCAGGTCGTGTGGTGAACAGATGTTATGAGAAGACTTGCATTCTGATCATCACAGACCTGAGAGAGAGCGACTCAGCTGAGTACAAGTTCATGATCACAACAAACCAACCAGGAGAGAAATATACTGGTTCACCTGGAGTCACTTTGTCTTTAACAGGTAACATTTTAATTCACATGTTAATCATCTACAAAGGTTCAACTAGAAAAATAGAATATAAATGTTTTGTTTGTATGTGAAAGCACGTACTAATTATTGGATGTCTAGAAGAACTTAGTCAAACAACTTCTCTCGTTCTCCGAATTTATTTATTTATTACACATTGCACATAGTGCACATTATTTATTATTTTAAGTAAAGTAACAAGTGCTGCAGTCTTGATAGCAGGGAGTCGTCCAGTCAACACGCAGGTTGACCGTCCAAAAAAAAAAGAACAGCCGGAAGTTCGGCTCTTTAATACACGGTTTTCCGTCATGAACATCTAACATTTAATTGGCTCTAACATTTCTAAGAGGAGGAGAATCGTGTCCTCATCTTTTCTCACAGGACTGAACGTGCAACGACCAGTCTGCTTCCCTAATGTCAACATACTGATAAACAGGTGTGAGTGTTGTGGTGCAGAGCGTGGAACCTTGAGGAACGTTTCTCACAGAAACTTCTCACAGACAGTATCTGTTAAACTGACCTCGCACAACCTGAACTCTAATAGACAGAAGAATAATGAAATGAAGAATATCTACAGAATATAACGATTTGTATTATCAATCCCCCTTTTTACATAATTTATTATGTAAACTAAACAATAATATAAATCTACAAGAATGGACTGTATCAGTTCATAACTATGTGTGTTAATTATTTAACAGAGTGGAAATCTCTAACACCTTAAACTCATACCGATATTCTAAAAAAGTTATAAAAAGCTACAGCCGCCCCTCAAGTTATGTTATCAACAATCATCAGGAACCAATTGTTGATTTAATTGATCCTTCTACCTGTAAACATTGATTGGATTATTTATTCTTTATTACACCACATCTAGGAAAAACCTGTAATAACCTGGATTATAAGCATTATTACACAATAATCACTTTACTATCCCAACCCCTTCATCCATGGGAGGAAACCAGTCAGCATAGTGTTGCTGCAAACTATGAATATTTATGTTCCCTTAATTAACAACTAATTTGAATACTTTGATATTCATATTATTTAATTTTCCCGCAAAATTTGAAATCCTATAAAGAGTTATAAAATGTTCTAAAACGTTTTTATTATCTGTATCTAAATGTTGCTTTTATTTGCTTTGATGACACCCCTAAATCTTAATGACCAGTTGAACAAAAATAATTATAATCTGCATTGAACAGTTACTCAAGTATTTAGATTGAATCTCTCTTTTATCACTGCGCTTTTTGCTGTCTTTTAGAGTGCCGTTTACTAAAAGAACTATACAAAATGTCTATCTTTATAATAACCTACATATACCTATTCTTACAATGCCCTATATATACATATTCCCCCTTTGATAATATAAATCGTTATATTCTGTAGATATTCTTCATTTCATTATTTTTCTGTCCATTACAGTTCAGGTTGTGCGAGGTCAGTTTCTGTGAGAAACGTTCCTCAAGGTTCCACGCTCTGCACCACAACACTCACACCTGTTCATCAGTATGTTGACATTAGGGAAGCAGACTGGTCGTTGCACGTTCCAGTCCTGTGAGAAAAGATGAGGACACGATTCTCCTCCTCTTAGAAATGTTAGAGCCAATTAAATGTTAGATGTTCATGACGGAAAACCGTGTATTAAAGAGCCGAACTTCCGGCTGTTCGTGTTTTTTTGAACAGTCAACCTGCGTGTTGACTGGACGACTCCCTGCTATCAAGACTGCAGCACTTGTTACTTTACTTGTGATCAAGGACAATAAATTCAGAGAACGAGAGAAGTTGTTTGACTAAGTTCTTCTGGAGGCTACACCAGGCATCCAATAATTAGTACGCACTTTCATATGTTGACAGTTTAATAAAATAACTTTCCTGTTCCTTCTTCTCAGATCCAGGTCTCCAGGTGAAGGTGAGCAGGTCAGATTCTAACAGGGTGAATCTGACGTGTCTCAGCAGTTATGTTCTGCCTGATGATCCGTCCTACATCTGGTACCTGAATGGATATACGATGAATACAGAATCTTCTTCTATTTCAGTCCCCTCTGGTTCATCAAACAGATATTCCTGTGCTGTAAAAGCACAAAAGAATCAGTGTTCTCCTCCAGTGTGTAAGTTTCCTCCACTGTGTCAGTCTGTGAGGTTAACAGTTAGTTTAACATTTTTAATGAGACAGAATAGAGACTGTTGGTCCGTAACTTTTAATTTTTCATGGTAATTATTTTAAAAGATTCCAGTTTCTGAAGATTCATTTTGATGACAGACATTCATAATGTTAGTGGGTGAATCTGAAAACATGAGTGCTGCTACGACCTCAGAGGAAAATGATATTAAAGTGACCGGTAACATTTGAAAACAGTTGATGATGGAACAGCTTTATATCAATAAATATTAGAAAGGAGTTTGTTGAGGACGACCAAATGAAAATATCAATACAGTTATTTATTTATTACCGCAGAAAATAAACTAAAGCTTCACTCCACATAATTTAATACAATCTGTTCTGTAGACTCAACATAATTATTTATCAAACATAACTAGAAGTGATCTTGCAGCTGGTGGAAGAAAGGATGAATAACTCCTCCAGCATCTAGACGTGAGAGGACAGACTCAGCTGACGACACAAGCAGCCTCTAAAGAGAAGAATGTGTGGAGTTGTTGAGGATTAAATGATTAAAGGCTTGTTATTGTCAGTTCCCACCAGCAGGAGTCTCACCTGTGAAGAGCTCCAGGATCAGCACTCTGGACTGCTGCTGTGATCAATAATAGGGATAGTCTGAAAGAAAATAGTTAATTGTCTTTAATAACATATTATAATCTTTAACTATGTTTATTAATTTCTCCTCCAGATGTTACAAATCCTCCCTCTGTGTCAGTGAGTCCCTCTGCTGAGATAGTGGAGGGCAGTTCAGTGACTCTGACCTGTAGCAGTGATGCTAACCCAGCAGCTAACTACATCTGGTGGAAGAAGGATGGAAAGGAACCTCTCAATAAAGAACCTCAGCTTGTCTTCAGCTCCATCCAGTCCTCTGACTCTGGACAGTATTACTGTGAAGTTGTAAATCAGCTGGGGAGGAGGAGGTCTGAATTCATCTCTATTGATGTGAAATGTGAGTTGAACAGTTTATTAAAATATAACAAACCTCTTAAATGTGTTCAGTCTTTGCAGGAGAAGACTTCACTGATCATAACTACTTTCTTCAGCTCTACTTGCTTCACATTCAGTCTGCTGGAATTCACTGAGCAGCTTCAGGAGATTTTAGGGTTTTATTCTGTTTTGAGACCCATATTCACACTGTTACATCCATATGTCAGATCCCCTTTAAAGACTGAAATGCTGATACACACAGCTATTCACAGTTTTGCATTAAAATACCACATGTTCTCCTGTAACAGTCTTAACCTTGAATAATCTCTGTTAACTCGTCTCCTCCAGATGCTCCAAAGCTTCTCTCTGTGTCAGTGAGTCCCTCTGCTGAGATAGTGGAGGGCAGTTCAGTGACTCTGACCTGTAGCAGTGATGCTAACCCAGCAGCTAACTACACCTGGTACAAGGAGAACCAACCACTGCTTCAAGGACCAGAAGGTGTTTATCGTTTCACCTCCATCAGCTCTGAGGACAGAGGGATCTACTACTGCAAGTCTGAGAATCCACATGGAGAGATCATGTCACCGTCTCTATCAGTAGATGTCCAGTGTGAGTATAAAGCATCAGCACATCTGGTGTATCTCGTATTGACAATCACAAGACAAGTGATCTGAAATTAGTGCTGACAGTGATCTATTTGTTTCGGTTGACAGACAAAATACATGCCCTTAATCCAACATGCAACATGTGACAATGCCATGCTAACATTTATTAATACATCCATCTAATGTTAATAACATGAGTCTCTCTACGTCTCCAGATGCTCCAAAGCTTCCCTCTGTGTCAGTGAGTCCCTCTGCTGAGATAGTGGAGGGCAGTTCAGTGACTCTGACCTGTAGCAGTGATGCTAACCCAGCAGCTAACTACACCTGGTACAAGGAGGATGAAGACTCACCAAAAGCATCAGGACAGATCTTCATCATCACTGACTTCAAAGCTGAACACAGTGGGAATTATTCCTGTGAAGCCCAGAACACCAGAGGACGTAGTAACTCCATCTTTTATCTGATCACTGTGTCAGGTCAGTCATTCTCATCAGGACCATTCACTGACACATTATCTTAACAATCAAATTAAACAAGCAAAACACAGCAAGCGCTCCCTTTAGTTCACACTTTTCTTTGAAGTCACAGATGGATAAAGAAGTATATCATCTGCATAGAGCAGATCTTGGGGTCCTAAAGACTCTGTTGCAAAAATCTTATTTTTGTTCTGTTGGTAAAATTATTTTCAAATTATGGGGCAAAAAATGTAAGCAAAAGTTGATTTCATAAACGTCTTCACTTAAAATGATTCCGAACAGATATCATTGTATTTCTAATGATCAGTTTCTAATGGAAACAAACAACATGTCATTCAATAATTATTTTCTCAATGACAGCAGTAACTGTTGGACCAGCTGTTGGATTAGCTGTTGGATTAGCCGCTGCTATTTTCCTGGCTATCATAATCCTCGGTGCCTTCCTATTGATGAGGTAATCAGTTCAACTTCACTGTGATTATGTGCAGAAATACATCTTATATTTGCTCAGTTGTTGAGTAACATTACTGAATCAATAATTTGTTATTTCATTATTTCTTCTGTCCAGAAGAAAGAGGTCCTCAAACCAAACCAGCCAGCCTGCAGAGAGACCAGACAACAACGCTCAGGTGAGGAAGAAGAACTCAGGTGTCACAAAGAAATCACTCTCACCTGAAAACACATTTGAATAGTCATGGAAGATAGCAAGAGAGTGCCCAAAGAATATAGAAACATTGGGAAAATCAGTACTTGCTTTAGTAAAAACATCAGTCCCACACTTTGTGCAGGCTCATGTTTTTTTCTGGTGTGGAAACACTGGTTTTCCTCGAGTGTAACTGGTTGAAAACTAGATATTTACTAATTTTAGCCTTTTGACTCCAAATATTTTTTTGTTTATGACCAACATTCAATTATCCAGTCTCTCTTTTGAACGGTAAGGTGCTGAGCCAGAGACACTGTTATCAACACTGAGTGATGTGCTTTGGCCCTTTCATTGTTGGGGGATGTACAGCTCTCCATCCACAGATACATGTGAGACGTTTGTAAATGAAGGGGAACTTCATTACCCCCTGTTGGTGACCAGGATACATTACAAACAACAAAAACCTATTTTTTTAACTTTGAAACTAAAGTTTGATGCCACAACATCAGCATTTTGAATAAATGTTTGATCTGATGAAGTAATTGCAGAACAAGTCCATCACTTTAAAACCTGAAGATGTTTTACTATTTGCTTATTTGTATTACAGGCCAACAAAATAATTACTAATCCAATATGTACTTAAGCTCTCTTGTTTATTGCTGCAGATTGCACCAGCGGAGCAGCAGGAAGATCTTTGCTATGCCAGCGTGAACTTCTCTAAAAACCAGGAGAATCTTCTGTACTCCAACATCAGGCAAGCTCAGCCCCGCAGACGCAAGGAGGAAGAGGAGGATGTGGAGGAAGAGGAGGAAGAGGAGGAAGAGGAGGATGTGGAGTACACACGTGTCAACTTTAAGAGTGCCACTGCTGCCAAAGAGTGAGTCTGTTACAATCTTTCTTTGCCACACAAAGTTTATTCCCACTGTTTTATTGCCGTTTAAACCTGTTCTTGGTTAATATTGTGAGTTTACTGTCTTTCTTTCACAGATCAAGACGCCAAGAAGCTGTGGATGATTCACTTGCACTGTACAGCTCAGTCAGCAAACCACCAAGAGTATGAACACAGCACATATCTGGGGTCTGTTACTTTACAGTGTTTTAGCAGGTTCAACACATGCATGAATATCAGGTTTGACAAACCGTATTAATCATGGTTATGACTTCCAGCAGAGTATCAGTCAGCCAATGGGTGGTCAGCTTGTAATATATAAATAGCCTACCAGGACAGAATTAGCTTCAACATGTTAGAAAGGAGTAATATTTTTATTTTGTCGCAGAGTTAAATATTTAATTAAAGTTTTTCAAAGAAATTCAGTAATTTCATCTCGGCTCCATGTCCTGGGCATCGGACTAAAACAATTAAATGAGTTTTGACTCGGTGGCAAGGCGCCGGGGGTGGATGAGATTCGCCCTGAGATGCTGAAGGCGCTGGACATTGTTGGGCTGTCTTGGCTGACACGCCTTTGCAGTGTCGCATGGGGGTCGGGAACAGTGCCCATGGACTGGCAGACCGGGGTGGTGGTTCCCATCTTCAAGAAGGGGGACCGGAGAGTGTGCTCGAACTATCGTGGTATCACACTGCTCAGCCTCCCGGGAAAAGCTTATGCCAGGGTGCTGGAAAGGAGGCTCCGACCGCTTGTCGAACCTCAGATTCAAGACGAACAGTGTGGATTCCGTCCCGGCCGTGGAACAGTGGACCAGCTCTTTACCCTCGCAAGACTACTGGAGGGGTCCTGGGAGTTTGCCCAACCAGTCTACATGTGCTTTGTGGACTTGGAAAAGGCTTTCGACCGGGTCCCTCGGGGGGTTTTGTGGGGGGTGCTGCGGGAGTATGGGGTGCCGGACCCGTTGGCACGGGCCATCCGGTCTCTGTACGCCTGCAGTAGGAGCTGTGTTCGTATCCTCGGTAGTAAGTCAGACACGTTCCCGGTGGGTGTTGGTCTCCGCCAGGGCTGCCCTTTATCACCGGTCCTGTTCGTGACTTTCATGGACAGGATATCTAGGCGCAGCCAGGGGGCGGAGAAGATCCGGTTCGGGAATCTCGGGATCGCATCTCTGCTGTTCGCGGATGATGTGGTCCTGTTTGCTTCCTCGGACCGTGACCTCCAGCATTCACTGGGGCGTTTTGCAGCCGAGTGTGAAGCGGCAGGAATGAGAGTTAGCACCTCCAAATCTGAGGCCATGGTGCTCTGCCGGAAACCGGTGGACTGCTCCCTCCAGGTGGGGACAAACTGCCTACCCCAAGCGAAGGAGTTCAAGTATCTCGGGGTCTTGTTCACGAGTGAGGGTAAGGTGGAGCGTGAGATCGATAGGCGGATCGGTGCGGCTGCAGCAGTAAAACAGGCGCTGTACCGGTCCGTCTTGGTGAAGAGGGAGCTGAGCCGGAAGGCGAAGCTCTCCATTTACTGGTCGGTCTACGTTCCAACCCTCACCTATGGTCACGAACTCTGGGTCGTGACCGAAAGAACGAGGTCTCGGATACAAGCGGCCGAAATGAGCTTCCTCCGTAGAGTGGCCGGGCTCAGCCTTAGAGATAGGGTAAGGAGCTCGGACATCAGGAGGGAGCTTGGAGTCGAGTCGCTGCTCCTTCGTGTCGAAAGGAGTCAGCTGAGGTGGTTCGGGCATCTAGTCAGGATGCCTCCTGGACGCCTCCCATTAGAGGTTTTCCAGGCACGTCCAACTGGTAGGAGGCCCCGGGGAAGACCGAGGACACGCTGGAGGGATTATATCTCCCGGCTGGCCTTGGAACGCCTCGGGGTCCCCCAGGATGAGCTGGAAAGTGTTGCGGGTGAGAGGGAAGCCTGGGTCGGCCTGCTGAACCTGCTGCCACCGCGACCCGACCCCGGATAAGCGGTCGAAAATGGAAATGGAGTTTTGACTCAAAAACAACATGCACCTTAATTGATATTGTGAAGTAGAGTTGAGATCCCAGAAGGGCTGCCCTGAGTGAAGAGCGTATAAAACTAATGAGTATAATCTAAAAGTTGATTTTGCATGTGTGTAGTATGATTTAAGGCCCATAGGGTAATGTGTGATGTTATTTCTATGTGTGTGTGGGTTGACCTTTGGCACAGATGCTTTTGCAAGGAGGTTGTTGTGACTACACTATCAGTCACTCTCTCTCGTCTGTGCATGAAGGAAGAAGGCCTTAGCTTTGCTAAAATAGTCTTTGCTTTATAAGAATTAATCAAAGTTCCTCTTATTATAACGAAGAGTGTATTCTGTCAAAATCAGATATGTGTGTTAAGCTGTGATAAAGAATGAGGTCATTGAGCAACTAGGATGAACGACCTATCAACTGGAATCCTGAATATTGCTAAATACTCCTTGCTTTATAAGAATTAATCAAGTTCCTCTTGTTATAATGAAGCATGTATCCTGCTGAAGTCAATGTGGGTGTTAAACTGTGATAAGAAATGATGTCATTGAGCAACTGGTAGGAGGATGAGAGGGGGGAGGAATGAATGACTCAGCTCAGCTAGAGGATAAATAGAGATGAGCGGAGCTTGTTCTGGGGATTCCGCCTCGGACGTGGCCTCGTCTGGCCAGGGAAGGCCATGGTCCGGTACAAGCGGTTAAAAGGACTCTGTTTTTCTGGGACTCTGTACGGAGTTTGGAGGATTTCAGATGGATTTCTATGAGTTGGGTGACCCGGCCCGGACCGGACGGGTCATTTTCCCTCCGACTAACACCACTGGACTTTTCCATCCAGCCTCGAATCAGCAGGAATTTCATGTTATGACCAAGCGGTAATGTAATCAAATGAAGTAGAGAATCACGCTGTCGCTATGCCGCTGCTATTAATCCTGTAATAAATATATCATCTGCATTTAAAGCAAAGCAGTTCTGGAAGTTTGTCACGAAAGGAGTAAAGTGTATTTCATGGTCGTAAAAAGCTAAGTACTGCTGTGTGCCTAACATCAATATAGTTTTATTCATAATTATTAATTATAAAATAGCTATAACTTTGTGATTCTGTTTAGGCCAGCAGAGAAGGCTTAGCAGGCCCTGACGGCCCGCCACTGGGAGAACGTTCAGGTACATTTTATTTTAGACTCAGTTTCCTTAAGTTGTTATTATATGAAGTTTGTAAAGTAAGCTAATGTTAGCTAACGTTCAACACAGAAACCTATAACCTAGGTCCTTCTCAGGAGCTGTGTTGTGTCTTAACACCACGTTCACACAACGCCACAGCGCATTTATAAGCGTCACGTGGAATGCCGATGTTAGATAAGGTAAGTCAGCTAACGTTCAACACAGAAACCTATAACCTACGTTACATTGACGATGTTAAGGAAAAGTAAACACGCTCAACTATTAGATAGCCAAGTTAACTTACTCTTGACGTCCAAGAACTGCAGTAAACCAAGCCTCAAATTCAAATGTAGCTAACCGCTGGCTAACATAACGTTAGCTCAGGCCCTTACCAGAGCGGTTAAGCTAACGCTACTATCACCTGATGTAGAAAACCTAAGGTGTCACTAACGTTGACCGTTCAAGAAAGCTTTTACTCCCTGACTAATACATTATGTTGGTATTCTTACCTCAAGAAGAGGTGTCATGTTCCCAGGAGTCCGGCTGTTGTTCCTTCAGCAGCGTTTCGGAGAAGAAGGGGAGCGCAGTGCGCAGCGTGTAGAGCTGGCGCTCAACTGGGTTCAAAAGTTACATTTCACGGAACACGGAATAAGATATACTAAAACGGCAAGATATCAAAATATATATTTTAAAAAAGTGCTTTCGGTGCATTTTCACAGTAATACATTTTAACACATTCCAAAAGAATAATATCATTAATATATGGAAATAATAGCATGAATAAGTGTACTTGCTAATTGCACTAAAATATTACTTAAAATATAAAAAATGTGGTATATTTATGGATATATGCTACAGTACAATTATTGTAAAGTGTGTTCAAAGTTGAATTTTTTAAATAGGTGAAAGCGTGACTTTTGTATACTTTTTATATATTTTCAGAAACTACACTTCTCAAATATTACTTAAAATATTTAAAAAATGTGGTATATATAAAATCTGTATTCATCACTGTAGAAAACCTAAGGTGTCACTAACGTCGACCATTCAAGAAACCTTTTACTCCCTGACTATTATGTTGGTATTTGTGGTGGCAGGGGCGTGGTTAGCTCAGCTGGAGAGGGGGGAAGGGAGAAGCGACTCAGGGAACAGGTGTCGGGACGAGACCTAATTGGCCTCAGCTGGAATAGATTGGTTGTGTGTGTGTGTGTGTGTGGGTGGGTGTGTTTTGGGTGTCTTGGCTATATAAGCCAGAAGATGGTCAGAGGAGGGGGAACGAGGGCCAAGGAACGCAGGTCCCAATAAAAGTCATTGCCAACCAGAATCGACGACTGCGTGTGTCATTTGGGCTGGGGGGGGGACCCGGAGGTAACGAATCCTGTTACACTGGAGCCCAACGTGGGGCCCCTTAGAAGAGCACAAATGACCAGCAATGACCATTACCCAGATCCGACCCAGCCGATCATCATGCTGGGGCAGATGCTGGGGAGGATCGCGGCGATGCAGCGGGACCAGGCGGAGGCAAACGGGCAGTTTATGGAGGCGCTCTGTGCCCAGGCAGAGAGGCAGACTAACGCCCTTGAGCAGCTCGCAGCCCAGGCAGCGGCAGCCCCGTCGGCGCCGAACCCCTCCACCTTGGCGGGGGTGGCGCTGCACCAGATGGCGGCGGAGGACGATGCTCAGTCCTTCCTGGAGACGTTCGAGGTGACGGCGGAGACGTGTGGCTGACCGGCGGAGGAGTGGGCGGTCCGGCTCCTGCCGCTTCTTACCGGGGAGGTGCAGACAGCGGCCATGGGGCTGCCACCGGCGGCCCGCCGACACTATGCGGACGTGCGTAAAGCCGTAATGGATCGGCTGGGTCTAGCCCCGGAGGACCACCGACGGAGGTTCCGTGAGGCTACGCTGGGACCCGTTGACCGGCCCTTCGCGCATGCGCAGCGGCTGAGGGACGCCGCGACCAGATGGCTGCAGCCCGGGAGTCCAGGAGGGGCGCAGGGGGTGGTGGAGAAAGTCGTCATTGAGCAGTTCGTGGGTGGCCTGCCGGCCGGAACGTCGGGGTGGGTCCACTGCCACCGCCCTGCGTCGCTGGAGACCGCCGTCACCCTGGCAGAGGACCACCTAGCGGTTCACCCCTGCGGTCCGGGGGGCAGCGATAGGAGGACCCCAGCGCAGCCCCGGGCGCGTCCCGTGCCGACCCCGCGGCCGGCGCTACCCCCCCCGGGTCCCCGAGCCCCGACCCCAGCGAACGCCGGCACCCTTCCCAACCCACAGGGGGTCCCTCAAACGCCAGGGCAGGAGTGTTGGAGGTGCGGGCAGCCCGGACACTTCCGGAGGGAGTGTCCCTTGATGGAGGTGGGCCAGGTGATTCGGGTTGCCGGCTCCTCAACGCCCTCCCCAGGTCCGGGAGCGACGTACCGCATTCCGGTAAGAATCCAGGGGGGTACACATCAGGCAATGGTGGATTCTGGCTGTACACAGTCTATGATCCACCAGAGCCTGGTTCGACCCGGGGCATTGGTGGAGGCATTGTGGGTGAGGATTAGGTGTGTGCATGGGGATGTTCACGAGTATCCCATAGTATCAGTTGAGATTAGACACGGGGGGAAAAAGCATAGTATAAAGGTTGCGGTTAGCTCCCGCCTTACGCACCCTCTAATCTTGGGAACCGATTGGCCCGGGTTTAACGAGTTAATGGGGCAGGCAGCGGGGGTGCGTTCACGACAGACAGGGCCATGCGATATGTGCGCTGTGCTCAGCGGTGACGCGAGTTTGTCCGACACTGCAGACGGGGAGGAGGAGGAGGAACCGGCGGAGCCTCCCGTGGAGACTCCGCCGGCTCCCGAGTTCCACTCCATGGAAGATTTTCCACTCGAGCAGTCTCGTGATGATACTCTGCGGTCGGCCTTTGACCAAGTGATCCGAGTTGATGGTCAGCTGCTGCGCCCTGACGCAGCGCAGTCATATCCGCACTTTTCATTGATTAGGGACGGGCTGTATAGAGTGAGTCGTGACACTCAGACAGGGCAGGAGATCACCCAGTTGCTGGTGCCGAAAAGCCGTCGGGAAATGATTTTCCAGGCGGCTCATTATAACCCGATGGCTGGTCACATGGGATATGAAAAAACACTAGACCGGATAATGACCCGATTTTATTGGCCGGGCATCCGGGCGGATGTGCGCCGTTGGTGCGCGTCCTGCCCGGAGTGTCAATTGGTAAATCAACCGGCCATTCCGAGGGCGCCTTTGCGTCCTCTGCCATTGATGGAGGTGCCGTTTGAGCGAATAGCCATGGACCTCATCGGGCCATTTCACCGGAGCGCACGCGGATATCGCTTTGTGTTAGTCCTGGTGGATTACGCAACACGATATCCGGAGGCAGTGCCGTTGCGCAACATTTCTGCAAAGAGTGCTGCGTCCGCACGCTGCATATGCTGCCGCCTACATAGATGATGTAATCATCCACAGCACCACCTGGGCGGAGCATGTGCGGCGGGTGGGCGCGGTGCTGGAGTCCCTGAGGCAGGCTGGGCTCACCGCCAACCCGGGGAAGTGTGCAGTTGAACGGAGGGAGGTACGGTATCTGGGGTACCACTTGGGCGGCGGGCATGTGCGCCCTCAGGTGGACAAGACCGCCGCCTGCCCGCGGCCCAAGACTAAAAAAGAGGTGAGGCAGTTTCTGGGGCTGGCGGGTTATTACAGGCGCTTCATCCCGAACTTCGCTGATCTGACCAGCCCCTTGACTGACCTGACCCGGAAAGGTGCCTCAGATCCGGTCCAGTGGACGGAGCGGTGCCAGTTGGCGTTTGAGGAGGTAAAACACGCTCTCTGTGGGGAGCCGCTCCTTCACACCCCTAACTTCTCTCTTCCCTTTACTCTGCAGACTGATGCGTCGAACAGAGGGCTGGGGGCCGTTTTGTCCCAGCAGGTAGAGGGGGTTGACCGCCCTGTCCTTTACATCAGCCGGAAGCTGTCCGAGAGGGAGGCCAGGTACAGTACGGTGGAGGAGTGCCTGGCCATCCGGTGGGCGGTCGACTCCCTGCGCTATTACCTCTTGGGACGCTCTTTCACCCTCTGGTCGGACCACGGCCCGCTCCAGTGGCTACACCGCATGAAAGATATTAACGCCCGGATTACTCGGTGGTATCTGGCTTTACAGCCTGTTAATTTCAAGGTGATCCATAAGCCGGGGACACAGATGGTTGTGGCCGACTTCCTCTCCTGCTCTCACGGGGGGGGGGGGAGTAGGTTAGGCCGGATGGGTCCCCGGCCTAAGTCGGGCGGTGGAGGTATGTGGTGGCAGGGGCGTGGTTAGCTCAGCTGGAGAGGGGGGAAGGGAGAAGCGACTCAGGGAACAGGTGTCGGGACGAGACCTAATTGGCCTCAGCTGGAATAGATTGGTTGTGTGTGGGTGGGTGTGTTTTGGGTGTCTTGGCTATATAAGCCAGAAGATGGTCCGAGGAGGGGGAACGAGGGCCAAGGAACGCAGGTCCCAATAAAAGTCATTGCCAACCAGAATCGACGACTGCGTGTGTCATTTGGGCTGGGGGGGGGACCCGGAGGTAACGAATCCTGTTACAGTATTCTTACCTCAAGAAGAGGTGTCATGTTTCCAGGAGTCCGGCTGTTGTTCCTTCAGCAGCGTTTCGGAGAAGAAGGGGAGCTGGCGCTCAAATGGGTTCAAAAGTTACATTTCACGGAACACGGAATAAGATATACTAAAACGGCAAGATATAAAAATATATATTTAAAAAATTTGCTTTCGGTGCATTTTCACAGTAATACATTTTAATCCATTCCAAAAGAATAATATATTAATATATGGAAATATTAGCATGAATAAGTTTACTTACTCCTGTCTCTCTCTCTCTCTAGTTCTACTGTCCAATAAAACAAGAATAAAAAATTAAAAAAGTTATCTTTAAAAACAAAAACTGCTGGCTTTTGCCATTTAAATGGATTAGAAGCTTACCGTTTTCCTGGGTGTCGTAAAGGCCAGCAAGTTGTTCTTATCCAAGTCCAAAACAAAGTTGGATTGCAATGTCGGTGCATTTTCACAGTAATACATTTGAACACATTCCAAAAGAATAATATAATTAATGTTTGCATCCATTCACTGGACAGCTCACCGCGTCCTTCCACAAGAAGCTCCTTCTCAGGAGCTGTGTTGTGTCTTAACACCATGTTCACACAACGTCACAGCGCATTTATAAGCGGTCACGTGGACAGCCGTCCCGACAGTCACGTCAACAGACAGGCGGAGATGTTAATGTCATGCCTCCGGTATAAATTAGCCTTAAACCTCAATATCTAACACTTGTCTGCTTACAACCGGCTTCAAAGCAGTGCAATAAAATCGTGTTTAATAGATGACGTTTGTAAAGTAAGCTAATCTTAGCTAACGTTCAACACAGAAACCTATAACCTACGTTACATTGACGATGTTAAGGAATAGTATACAGTCAACTATTAGATAGCCAAGTTAACTTACTCTTGACGTCCAAGAACTGCAGAAAACAAAGCCTCAAATTCAAATGTAGCTAACCGCTGGCTAACATAACATTAGCTCTGGCCCTTACCAGAGAGGTTAAGCTAACGCTACTATCACCTGATGTAGAAAACCTAAGGTGTCACTAACGTTGACCGTTCAAGAAAGCTTTTACACCCTGACTAATACATTATGTTGGTATTCTTACCTCAAGAAGAGGTGTCATGTTCCCAGGAGTCCGGCTGTTGTTCCTTCAGCAGCGTTGCGAGAGAAGAAGGGGAGCGCAGTGCGCAGCGTGTAGAGCTGGTGCTCAACTGGGTTCAAGTTACATTTCACGGAACACGGAATAAGATATACTAAAACGGCAAGATATCAAAATATATATTTAAAAAATGTGCTTTCGGTGGATTTTCACAGTAATACATTTTAACACATTCCAAAATAATAATATAATTAACATATGGAAATAATAGCATGAATACGTTTACTTACTCCTGTCTCTCTCTAGTTCTGCTGTCCAATAAAACAAGAATAAAAAATAAAAAAATCATCTTTAAAAACAAAAACTGCAAGCTTTTGTCATTTAAATGGATTAGAATCTTACCATTTTCCTGTGTGTCGTGAAGGCCAGCAAGTTGTTCTTATCCAAGTCCAAAACAAAGTTGGATTGCAATGTCGGTGCATTTTCACAGTAATACATTTGAACACATTCCAAAAGAATAATATAATTAATGTTTGCATCCATTCACTGGACAGCTCACCGCGTCCTTCCACAAGAAGCTCCTTCTCAGGAGCTGTGTTGTGTCTTAACACCACGTTCACACAACGTCACAGCGCATTTATAAGCGGTCACGTGGACTGCCGTCCCGACAGTCATGTCAACAGACAGGCGGAGATGTTAATGTCATGCCTCCGGTATAAATTAGCCTTAACCCTCTGAGGTTGGCGCCCGCGTCGAAGCGTTACACCAGGTGTCTAAATGTTTAATAAAATTATATCATCACAATAATACGTCACATAAATATGGTTAAAAATCTGGCGGATAGATATGGTTTCCACTTCCGCGTCTGAGCATCTAAACATGGACATGTATGAGGCGTGCAAAGCTTCCCTGTGAGTAAGAAGGTGCCAAGCAAAGAGTCCTGAGCAGAGCTATATTGGAGGGGACGGACGGAGCAGCTTCAGAGCCTGAAGGATTCACTAACAAGGAGCTAGCCGGAGCTAACGGGCCAGATAGCTGGCCACAGCGTTTCTGTGAGACTGAACGGTGAGTAATCAATTGTTGTCTCTATCACCGTTAACTTTCTTACAGTGAACATAGTACGACCAGTAGTGTTGGACCTCCATTATATGTTTGTAAGACAGTAAATAACGTGTGTTGACGAGAGCTACGAGCGGTTAGCACGTCAGTAAATAGTTCCGTGTTGGCTGTTATCATCCGTATATATGACTGAACGGGGCATAATCAATTGTTGTCTCTATCACCGTTAACTTTCTTACAGTGAACATAGTACGACCAGTAGTGTTGGACCTCCATTATATGTTTGTAAGACAGTAAATAACGTGTGTTGACGAGAGCTACGAGCGGTTAGCACGTCAGTAAATAGTTCCGTGTTGGCTGTTATCATCCGTATATATGACTGAACGGGGCATAATCAATTGTTGTCTCTATCACCGTTAACTTTCTTACAGTGAACATAGTACGACCAGTAGTGTTGGACCTCCATTATATGTTTGTAAGACAGTAAATAACGTGTGTTGACGAGAGCTACGAGCGGTTAGCACGTCAGTAAATAGTGCCGTGTTGGCTGTTATCTTCCGTGTCTATGACTGAATGGTGCATAATCAACTGTTGTCTCTATCACGTTAACTTTCTTACATTGAACTCATACTGACTGTATTAATGTATTTTACAGAGTGGATTCAGAGCTGTGAGGGTCCAGAGGACAACATGTAGCATCGCTGCAGCAGTCTCCCTGTCCGTCTGCCTGCCTGAACACATCACCTAGCAGGCCGCAAAGCCAGCCACAGCTCATCATCCCCACCATATAATAATACATTTTTTTAGACATTAAATTACAAGTGTCTACCATTTTATTCATATATTCCACTGCTTTTGTGAACCTAAGACCTTTTGGTAAACCAATTTCCATCACCAAAACCGATATCCCACCGGAGTAAAGTTATGTTTTCACAACAAATATGAGACATTTCCAAAATCAAGATTCAATTTTTCAGCTTTAGTCATATTTTCATATTTACACTTGTGCCTTTGGGACAATGGTGCCTCATTATATAGATAGCTGAGATTGTTCTGTATTTTTTGATATACAACACATGATTTTGTATCATATGCTAGTGACTTTAAAAAGGGGAATTTAAAAAGTATGTAAAATCAAGAAAATGACCACCAGACATCCAAGTGTTAAACCTCAATATCTAACACTTGTCTGCTTGCAACCGGCTTCGAAGCACTTTAATAAAACCGTGTTTAATAGATGAAGTTTGTAAAGTAAGCTAATGTTAGCTAACGTTCAACACAGAAACCTATAACCTACGTTACATTGACGATGTTAAGGAAAAGTAAACACGCTCAACTATTAGCGAGCCAAGTTAACTTACTCTTGACGTCCAAGAACTGCAGAAAACCAAGCCTCAAATTCAAATGTAGCTAACCGCTGGCTAACATAACGTTAGCTCAGGCCCTTACCAGAGAGGTTAAGCTAACGCTACTCTCACCTGATGTAGAAAACCTAAGGTGTCACTAACGTTGACCGTTCAAGAAAGCTTTTACTCCCTGACTAATACATTATGTTGGTATTCTTACCTCAAGAAGAGGTGTCATGTTCCCAGGAGTCCGGCTGTTGTTCCTTCAGCAGCGTTTCGGAGGAGAAGGGGAGCGCAGTGCGCAGCGTGTAGAGCTGGTGCTCAACTGGGTTCAAAAGTTACATTTCACGGAACACGGAATAAGATATACTAAAGCGGCAAGATTTCAAAATATATATTTAAAAAATGCGCTTTCGGTGCATTTTCACAGTAATACATTTTAACACATTCCAAAAGAATAATATAATTAATATATGGAAATAATAGGATGAATATGTTTACTTACTCCTGTCTCTCTCTCTCTCTCTCTCTCTCTCTCTCTCTCTCTCTAGTTCTGCTGTCAAATAAAACAAGAATACAAAATTAAAAAATCATCTTTAAAAACAAAAACTGCTGGCTTTTGCCATTTAAATGGATTAGAATCTTACCGTTTTCCTGTGTGTCGTAAAGGCCAGCAAGTTGTTCTTATCCAAGTCCAAAACAAAGTTGGATTGCAATGTCGGTGCAGTTTCACAGTAATACATTTTAACACATTGCAAAAGAATAATATAATTAATGTTTGCATCCGTTCACTGGACAGCTCACCGCGTCCTTCCACAAGAAGCTCCTTCTCAGGAGCTGTGTTGTGTCTTAACACCACGTTCACACAATGCCACAGCGCATTTATAAGCGGTCACGTGGACAGCCGTCCCGACAGTCACGTCAACAGACAGGAGGAGATGTCAATGTCATGCCTCCGGTATAAATTAGCCTTAAACCTCAATAACTAACACTTGTCTGCTTGCAACCGGCTTCAAAGCACTTCAATAAAACCGTGATTGATAGATGAAGTTTGTAAAGTAAGCTAATCTTAGCTAACGTTCAACACAGAAACCTATAACCTATGTTACATTGACGATGTTAAGGAAAAGTAAACACGCTCAACTATTAGATAGCCAAGTTAACTTACTCTTGATGTCCAAGAACTGCAGAAAACCAAGCCTCAAATTAAAATGTAGCTAACCGCTGGCTAACATAATGTTAGCTCAGGCCCTTACCAGAGAGGTTAAGCTAACGCTACTATCACCTGATGTAGAAAACCTAAGGTGTCACTAACGTTGACCGTTCAAGGAAGCTTTTACTCCCTGACTAATACATTATGTTGGTATTCTTACCTCAAGAAGAGGTGTCATGTTCCCAGGAGTCCGGCTGTTGTTCCTTCAGCAGCGTTTCGGAGGAGAAGGGGAGCGCAGTGCGCAGCGTGTAGAGCTGGTGCTCAACTGGGTTCAAAAGTTACATTTCACGGAACACGGAATAAGATATACTAAAACGGCAAGATATCAAAATATATATTTTAAAAAAGTGCTTTCGGTGCATTTTCACAGTAATACATTTTAACACATTCCAAAAGAATAATATAATTAAAATATGGAAATAATAGCATGAATAAGTGTACTTGCTAATTGCACTAAAATATTACTTAAAATATAAAAAATGTGGTATATTTATTGGATATATACTACAGTACAATTATTGTAAAGTGTGTTCAAAGTTGAATTTTTTAAATAGGTGAAAGCGTGACTTTTGTATACTTTTTATATATTTTCAGAAACTACACTTCTCAAATATTACTTAAAATATTTAAAAAATGTGGTATATATAAAATCTGTATTCATCACTGTAGAAAACCTAAGGTGTCACTAACGTCGACCGTTCAAGAAACCTTTTACTCCCTGACTAATACATTATGTTGGTATTCTTACCTCAAGAAGAGGTTTCATGTTTCCAGGAGTCCGGCTGTTGTTCCTTCAGCAGCGTTTCGGAGAAGAAGGGGAGCGCAGTGTGCAGCGTGTAGAGCTGGCGCTCAAATGGGTTCAAAAGTTACATTTCACGGAACACGGAATAAGATATACTAAAACGGCAAGATATAAAAATATATATTTAAAAAATTTGCTTTCGGTGCATTTTCACAGTAATACATTTTAATCCATTCCAAAAGAATAATATAATTAATATATGGAAATATTAGCATGAATAAGTTTACTTACTCCTGTCTCTCTCTCTCTCTAGTTCTACTGTCCAATAAAACAAGAATAAAAAATTAAAAAAGTTATCTTTAAAAACAAAAACTGCTGGCTTTTGCCATTTAAATGGATTAGAATCTTACCGTTTTCCTGTGTGTCGTAAAGGCCAGCAAGTTGTTCTTATCCAAGTCCAAAACAAAGTTGGATTGCAATGTCGGTGCATTTTCACAGTAATACATTTGAACACATTCCAAAAGAATAATATAATTAATGTTTGCATCCATTCACTGGACAGCTCACCGCGTCCTTCCACAAGAAGCTCCTTCTCAGGAGCTGTGTTGTGTCTTAACACCACGTTCACACAACGTCACAGCGCATTTATAAGCGGTCACGTGGACAGCCGTCCCAACAGTCACGTCAACAGACAGGTGGAGATGTCAATGTCATGCCTCCGGTATAAATTAGCCTTAAACCTCAATATCTAACACTTGTCTGCTTACAACCGGCTTCAAAGCAGTGCAATAAAATCGTGTTTAATAGATGAAGTTTGTAAAGTAAGCTAATCTTAGCTAACGTTCAACACAGAAACCTATAACCTACGTTACATTGACGATGTTAAGGAAAAGTAAACACAGTCAACTATTAGATAGCCAAGTTAACTTACTCTTGACGTCCAAGAACTGCAGAAAACCAAGCCTCAAATTCAAATGTAGCTAACCGCTGGCTAACATAACATTAGTTCAGGCCCTTACCAGAGAGGTTAAGCTAACGCTACTATCACCTGATGTAGAAAACCTAAGGTGTCACTAACGTTGACCGTTCAAGAAAGCTTTTACTCCCTGACTAATACATTATGTTGGTATTCTTACCTCAAGAAGAGGTGTCATGTTCCCAGGAGTCCGGCTGTTGTTCCTTCAGCAGCGTTTCGGAGGAGAAGGGGAGCGCAGTGCGCAGCGTGTAGAGCTGGTGCTCAACTGGGTTCAAGTTACATTTCACGGAACACGGAATAAGATATACTAAAACGGCAAGATATCAAAATATATATTTTTAAAAAGTGCTTTCGGTGCATTTTCACAGTAATACATTTTAACACATTCCAAAAGAATAATATAATTAAAATATGGAAATAATAGCATGAATAAGTGTACTTGCTAATTGCACTAAAATATTACTTAAAATATAAAAAATGTGGTATATTTATTGGATATATACTACAGTACAATTATTGTAAAGTGTGTTCAAAGTTGAATTTTTTAAATAGGTGAAAGCGTGACTTTTGTATACTTTTTATATATTTTCAGAAACTACACTTCTCAAATATTACTTAAAATATTTAAAAAATGTGGTATATATAAAATCTGTATTCATCACTGTAGAAAACCTAAGGTGTCACTAACGTCGACCGTTCAAGAAACCTTTTACTCCCTGACTAATACATTATGTTGGTATTCTTACCTCAAGAAGAGGTGTCATGTTTCCAGGAGTCCGGCTGTTGTTCCTTCAGCAGCGTTTCGGAGAAGAAGGGGAGCGCAGTGTGCAGCGTGTAGAGCTGGCGCTCAAATGGGTTCAAAAGTTACATTTCACGGAACACGGAATAAGATATACTAAAACGGCAAGATATAAAAATATATATTTAAAAAATTTGCTTTCGGTGCATTTTCACAGTAATACATTTTAATCCATTCCAAAAGAATAATATAATTAATATATGGAAATATTAGCATGAATAAGTTTACTTACTCCTGTCTCTCTCTCTCTCTAGTTCTACTGTCCAATAAAACAAGAATAAAAAATTAAAAAAGTTATCTTTAAAAACAAAAACTGCTGGCTTTTGCCATTTAAATGGATTAGAATCTTACCGTTTTCCTGTGTGTCGTAAAGGCCAGCAAGTTGTTCTTATCCAAGTCCAAAACAAAGTTGGATTGCAATGTCGGTGCATTTTCACAGTAATACATTTGAACACATTCCAAAAGAATAATATAATTAATGTTTGCATCCATTCACTGGACAGCTCACCGCGTCCTTCCACAAGAAGCTCCTTCTCAGGAGCTGTGTTGTGTCTTAACACCACGTTCACACAACGTCACAGCGCATTTATAAGCGGTCACGTGGACAGCCGTCCCGACAGTCACGTCAACAGACAGGTGGAGATGTCAATGTCATGCCTCCGGTATAAATTAGCCTTAAACCTCAATATCTAACACTTGTCTGCTTACAACCGGCTTCAAAGCAGTGCAATAAAATCGTGTTTAATAGATGAAGTTTGTAAAGTAAGCTAATCTTAGCTAACGTTCAACACAGAAACCTATAACCTACGTTACATTGACGATGTTAAGGAAAAGTAAACACAGTCAACTATTAGATAGCCAAGTTAACTTACTCTTGACGTCCAAGAACTGCAGAAAACCAAGCCTCAAATTAAAATGTAGCTAACCGCTGGCTAACATAACATTAGTTCAGGCCCTTACCAGAGAGGTTAAGCTAACGCTACTATCACCTGATGTAGAAAACCTAAGGTGTCACTAACGTTGACCGTTCAAGAAAGCTTTTACTCCCTGACTAATACATTATGTTGGTATTCTTACCTCAAGAAGAGGTGTCATGTTCCCAGGAGTCCGGCTGTTGTTCCTTCAGCAGCGTTTCGGAGGAGAAGGGGAGCGCAGTGCGCAGCGTGTAGAGCTGGTGCTCAACTGGGTTCAAGTTACATTTCACGGAACACGGAATAAGATATACTAAAACGGCAAGATATCAAAATATATATTTTTAAAAAGTGCTTTCGGTGCATTTTCACAGTAATACATTTTAACACACTCCAAAAGAATAATATCATTAATATATGGAAATAATAGGATGAATAAGTTTACTTACTCCTGTCTCTCTCTCTCTCTCTCTCTCTCTCTCTCTCTCTCTCTCTCTCTCTCTTTCTCTAGTTCTGCTGTCAAATAAAACAAGAATAAAAAATTAAAAAATCATCTTTAAAAACAAAAACTGCTGGCTTTTGCCATTTAAATGGATTAGAATCTTACCGTTTTCCTGGGTGTCATAAAGGCCAGCAAGTTGTTCTTATCCAAGTCCAAAACAAAGTTGGATTGCAATGTCGGTGCATTTTCACAGTAATACATTTGAACACATTCCAAAATAATAACATAATTAATGTTTGCATCCATTCACTGGAACAGCTCACCGCGTCCTTCCACAAGAAGCACCTTCTCAGGAGCTGTGTTGTGTCTTAACACCACGTTCACACAACGTCACAGCGCATTTATAAGCGGTCACGTGGACAGCCGTCCCGACAGTCACGTCAACAGACAGGAGGAGATGTCAATGTCATGCCTCCGGTATAAATTAGCCTTAAACCTCAATAACTAACACTTGTCTGCTTGCAACCGGCTTCAAAGCACTTCAATAAAACCGTGATTGATAGATGAAGTTTGTAAAGTAAGCTAATCTTAGCTAACGTTCAACACAGAAACCTATAACCTACGTTACATTGACGATGTTAAGGAAAAGGAAACACGCTCAACTATTAGATAGCCAAGTTAACTTACTCTTGACGTCCAAGAACTGCAGAAAACCAAGCCTCAAATTAAAATGTAGCTAACCGCTGGCTAACATAATGTTAGCTCAGGCCCTTACCAGAGAGGTTAAGCTAACGCTACTATCACCTGATGTAGAAAACCTAAGGTGTCACTAACGTTGACCGTTCAAGGAAGCTTTTACTCCCTGACTAATACATTATGTTGGTATTCTTACCTCAAGAAGAGGTGTCATGTTCCCAGGAGTCCGGCTGTTGTTCCTTCAGCAGCGTTTCGGAGGAGAAGGGGAGCGCAGTGCGCAGCGTGTAGAGCTGGTGCTCAACTGGGTTCAAAAGTTACATTTCACGGAACACGGAATAAGATATACTAAAGCGGCAAGATATCAAAATCTATATTTAAAAAATGTGCTTTCGGTGCATTTTCACAGTAATACATTTTAATACATTCCAAAAGAATAATATAATTAATATATGGAAATAATAGCATGAATAAGTTTACTTACTCCTGTCTCTCTCTCTCTCTAGTTCTGCTGTCCAATAAAACAAGAATAAAAAATAAAAAAATCATCTATAAAAACAAAAACTGCTGGCTTTTGCCATTTAAATGGATTAGAATCTTACCGTTTTCTTGGGTGTCGTGAAGGCCAGCAAGTTGTTCTTATCCAAGTCCAAAACAAAGTTGGATTGCAATGTCGGTGCATTTTCACAGTAATACATTTGAACACATTCCAAAAGAATAATATAATTAATGTTTGTATCCATTCACTGGACAGCTCACCGCTTCCTTCCACAAGAAGCTCCTTCTCAGGAGCTGTGTTGTGTCTTAACACCACGTTCACACAACGTCACAGCGCATTTATAAGCGGTCACGTGGACAGCCGTCCCAACAGTCACGTCAACAGACAGGCGGAGATGTCAATGTCATGCCTCCGGTATAAATTAGCCTTAAACCTCAATATCTAACACTTGTCTGCTTGCAACCGGCTTCAAGCACTTCAATAAAACCGTGTTTAATAGATGAAGTTTGTAAAGTAAGCTAATGTTAGCTAACGTTCAACACAGAAACATATAAACTACGTTACATTGACGATGTTAAGGAAAAGTAAACATACTCAACGGAATAAGATATACTAAAACGGCAAGATATCAAAATATATATTTAAAAAATGTGCTTTCGGTGCATTTTCACAGTAATACATTTTAACACATTCCAAAAGAATAATATAATTAATATATGGAAATAATAGCATGAATAAGTTTACTTACTAATTGCACTCAAATATTACTTAAAATATAAAAAAATGTCATATATTTATAATATATTTATTGAAAGTATACGACAGTACAATTATTTTAAAGTGTGTTAAAAGTTGAATTTTAAAAATAGGTGAAAGCGTGACTTTTCTATACTTTTTATATATTTTCAGAAACTACACTTTTACTTATATTACTTAAAATATTTAAAAGATGTGGTATATATAAAATATGTATTCATCAAATGTGCTTTAAATACATTGTTTCAATGGTAATTTAGAGCATACATTTTGAAATATAAAAAAAAAATGTTTGAATACAAAGTTCAAAGAAGTACATTTAAGTAATTGCACAGAACTTTCACTTAAAGTATATTTTCTTATAATATATTTTTTTAAAGTATACTACAGTACAATTATTTTAAAGTGTGTTAAAAGTGTAATTAAAAAAATGGATGAAAGCGTGACTTTTGTATACTTTTTATATATTTGCAAAAAGTACACTTCTTTGATAGTATATTTGCAATATACTATTGAAAATGTAAGTATATTTTAAATAGAAAAGTTGCCTGGGTCTCTTTACACTCCTGTTCATTCATAATCTCTCAGTCTCTTTTTCTCCCTGTGATCACTCCATCAGCTGATTGGGGACATTCACTTTAAATTAACCAACCAGATTCTGCACAGTTTCCTTACATCAGATCGTTGCTGCCAAATTTAAAAAAAAAAGGTTCTCTGCTGCTGTCAGTTGTCACAGCTCGTTGTCACAGCTCGTTCTATGTTATATTTATTATTTATGTATTATTAGTTTTGGAAGCTGGGATGTGTTAGATACCAACCTCACCGTAACATCCGCGCTCCACACTGATGAAAACCTCTGTGCACTTTTCCTTGAGACTCATGTTTACCATAGTACTTTATGTACATCATGTCTCTATTCATGGACAGTTATCCAGCATACAGCCCAGTATCACAGTTAGACTGGGACTGTACTTGAAACTTGAAATTTGGAGGAAAAAGGAGTAATTCAAATTAAGATTGTGTCAGACGCACAGTGACTCTTTCACTGTCATTTTCATGCAACATTATTTCAGGAAGTTCATGCTTTGTTTGCAAAACATCATTTCCTAATTTCAACATGAGGATTTTCAATCATTGGTCTGCTCATGAATATTAATAATGTAAAGAGGAAGGAAGCCAGGCCGTTTTTTTTAAACATCCTGATAACTGTTCATCATAACCACAGAAGATACAATCTAACTTCAAGACAAGATCTTCCTTTTTAATGTGGAAATGTTCACGGTGACTTAAGACATAAAGTGTTTTAATCTTCCTGTGATTCAACAGAGAGGAGCAGCTATGAGTTCAACAGCAGCCAGTGGATTTGTTTTCCTCCTTCTCTCTGTACAAGGTACTGTACATCTATATTTATATGTGAGGCCGTTAGTGCAGCTCAGAAAAACAGAGGAAGCTGTGTTTTTAGTTAATAAACTGATTTTATGTTATAAAATGTGGTGCAAGATTCACTTTTCTTTCTTTAGATTGAAGTCTTGACAGGACGACCAACACAGAGCTGTTTTTAACTCCAGCAGCATCTCTGTACACTTTAACTTTAACATTATAAACTTTATAAACTGAAGAATTGTGCACCTTCGAAGACAGTAAAGACGTTTATGTGGATGAAAGTAATGACTGTACGAACATTAACAAAGAAACAATGCTTGAATAAAATTCATCCTATTGTCGCACTTCCTACAATCGTTCAGCCAGTGTCTCCATTCATGAGACAGAGAGGCTGTAACAGCGTCTCTTAAAGAGGAATTGTGTAGGATTTGGCGACATCTATTGGTGAAGTTGCAGATAGCAGTTGTTTTTTAATCTCTTTGTGATCGCTTTGCCTCTTTGTAGTCGTTTAATGTTTCTTTCTTGTCATTCTAAGTCTCTTCCTGGTTGGTTTGTGTCTCTTTGAGTGACAGTTTGTTGGCTCCTCAGAGGCCCAGGGGCCCAAAGAGGAGCCATGTCGGTGATCTTCTCACCAATCACCATTAAATGAGGAATTTAACTTTTGGAAATTTAATTCACATCTGAAATGTGTGTTTGTGTGTTCGACTTTTTAAAGCCTTTACTTGTCAATTATTTATTTTTTTTTAAACAATTGTCAGTGATCTGTTATCTACATTTCACACTATTTGCCAACGCCTCAGAGTTCTGCATTTCTCAGCAGCAGCCTGACCACAGACAGAAAACCAGAGAGCACATAGACTCCTTTTCCCATGAACTGCACCATTCTAACATCTAATCGATCTAAAATTTAAAGAAGAAATGTGGCACAGAATAAGACTTAGTTCAGATAAAGCTACAGTAAAAAAGTGTTCTTATATTTGTTCCATGACCCAAAAACTGTTTGGTGCTTTAAAATAAACTTTGTCTCTCACTGACTTAAAGTGGGATGTTCTGAGTAACGTAGCTTCACACACTGAAGCTCCTTCACTACATGAGAGTCTGTCCTCTGATGTTGTTCTGAGTGTGACTGGTTCCTGATGTGCTCTGTTGTGTTACAGTGATACAGAGTCAGGGTGGATGGGGAGTGACCTACACTCCTCCTAAGGTCTGTGGTGTGAAAGGATCAACAGTGGAGATATACTGCACCTTCACATACCCATCTAGAATAAAGGACCGTGACATCACAGACACATTCTGGTTCACTAAAGAGAAAGATGGGGAACCTGTGGCTCTGATATCAGACTCTGAGTATTCAGGTCGTGTGGGGTACGGATGTTCTGAGAAGAGATGCTTTCTGTTCATCACAGACCTGAGAGAGAGCGACTCAGCTGAGTACAAGTTCATGATCACATCAAACCAACCAGGAGAGAAATATACTGATTCACCTGGAGTCACTTTGTCTTTAACAGGTAACATTTTAATTCACATGTTAATCATCTACAAAGGTTCAACTAGAAAACTAGAATATAAATGTTTTGTTTCTATGTTGAAAGTTTAATAAAATAACGTTCCTGTTCCTTCTTCTCAGATCCAGGTCTCCAGGTGAAGGTGAGCAGGTCAGATTCTACCATTGTGGTTCTGACGTGTCTCAGCAGTTATGTTCTGCCTGATGATCCGTCCTACATCTGGTACCAGAATGGAGAGAAGATCAGGAGAACATCTTCTTCTATTTCAGTCTACTTTGGTTATTCAGACAGATATTCCTGTGCTGTAAGAGGACAAAAGAATCAGTGTTCTCCTCCAGTGTGTAAGTTTCCTCCACTGTGTCAGTCTGTGGAGGTTAACAGTTCATTTAACATTTTTAATGAGACAGAATAGAGACTGTTGGTCTATAACTTTAAATTTTTCCTGTTAATTATTTTAAAAGATTTCAGTTTCTGAAGATTCATTTTGATGACAGACATTCATAATGTTAGTGGGTGAATCTGAAAACATGAGTGCTGCTACGACCTCAGAGGAAAATGATATTAAAGTGACCGGTAACATTTGAAAACAGTTGATGATGGAACAGCTTTATATCAATAAATATTAGAAAGGAGTTTGTTGAGGACGACCAAATGAAAATATCAATACAGTTATTTATTTATTACCGCAGAAAAGAAAAGAAAGCTTCACTCCCCATAATTTAATACAATATGTTCTGTAGACTCAACAGAATTATTTACCAAACATAACTAGAAGTGATCTTGCAGCTGGTGGAAGAAAGGATGAATAACTCCTCCAGCATCTAGACGTGAGAGGACAGACTCAGCTGACGACACAAGCAGCCTCTAAAGAGAAGAATGTGTGGAGTTGTTGAGGATTAAATGATTAAAGGCTTGTTATTGTCAGTTTCCACCAGCAGGAGTCTCACCTGTGAAGAGCTCCAGGATCAGCACTCTGGACTGCTGCTGTGATCAATAATAGGGATAGTCTGAAAGAAACAGACATGTTAGTTAGAATAGTTAATTGTCTTTAATAACATATTATAATCTTTAAGTATGTTTATTAATTTCTCCTCCAGATGCTCCAAAGCTTCCCTCTGTGTCAGTGAGTCCCTCTGCTGAGATAGTGGAGGGCAGTTCAGTGACTCTGACCTGTAGCAGTGATGCTAACCCAGCAGCTAAATACACCTGGTACAAGAAGGATGGAAAGGAACGTCTCAGTGAAGAACCTCAGCTTGTCTTCAGCTCCATCCTGTCCTCTGACTCTGGACAGTATGTCTGTAAACCTGAGAACCAGCTGGGGAGGAGTAGATCTGAATTTATCTCCATTGATGTGAAATGTGAGTGAAACATTTATTTAAGCAATAAGGTACGAGAGGCAGTACTGTGTCGTGCAATAATGTTCAAGGGAGTTGTTAGGGCCGACGCACAGCGGAGACACAGTACTGCCTCGAGTACCTTATTGCTTTTATAATACGGGTACCTGCGACTTTATAAATAGTAATAGTAAGCTGCCTTTCAGCACAAAATGGTTGTAGCCGGCCAAACGTTGTGTATCGCATTTCAGCGACAGAGAAAATAGTCCCGGGACGCACGGGACGCACATACGTTCTGCGATTTACTCACCAGGCCGGTTGAAAGCAGGGTGGAGGATGACGCTCAGCCACCAATGTAAAGAAGTGCTCTCGCTGCTTCTGTCCGTCTTTTCTCCGTCATTTTTCTCCTCCATGATGTTTAGAGAACTCGCCTCGCGTCGGGAATTTACCGACGTAATTATCTCTCACTGGAAATTATCAGGATTTTGTGATCAAACCCTTTTCATTCCTCATCTTTAGGTTAGGGAGGAAGTGACGTGTGTGTTGTCGTTCGTTATGCTAGTGTGGGGGACGCTACGTGAGCTTGTTAGCTGTTCCGTTTGAGCTAACTTACTGTCAGCGAAGAGCCCCGTTGCAATACTGTGAACACTCAAGCAATAAACCTGCAAGTTAAGGAAACCAACGTCTACGAGTCGTTACTGCGGACGTGACAATATCAAAGTTTACACAAAACATGTTTGGTAACTGTCAAGCTTGAAATGACAACTAACGGTCGCGCAATTTAAATCTAGCTGTTATTTTAAGTGCGCACTGATATGGAACGCTCTAAATGTAAACTGGCTGTACAGTACTTTATGGCTGAATAAAGTACACCCCGTGACTCACTCTCAACCAATCAGAATGCTTGATTTGATCTACCCGTATTATGAATGAATGAATATATACTTTATTAATCCCCGAGGGGAAATTTGGTGTCGGGGCAGCAGCAACTTACAACAAAAATAAATATATAAAAACAGCAGGATGAAAGATAAAAGATATATACAATAATTAAAATTAAAATAATAAAATTAAAATTAAAATAGCTGGGATGAGAGATATGTGTTTTCTTTTGTGCAAAATATATATATACATGTGATTAGTCAGAGGATCTGGCAAGCGGTGACTTATTATAAAGTCGTAATGCCGTAGGCAGGAATGTTTTCCTGTAGCGGTTCTTGTTGCAGCGGAGCGTGAGGAATCTCTTGGAGAAAGTGCTCCTCTGACCCTGCAGTAGGCGGGGGAGAGGGTGGTCCGGGTTGTCCAATATGGACAAAAGTTTCTTCAGCGTCCTCCTCTCCACCACCTGTTCCAGACACTCCTGCCTGCAGCCGATGATGGAGCCGGCTTTCTTAACTAGCTTGTTAAGTCTGTTGGTGTCACCGGCTCCAATGCTGCTCCCCCAGCAGACAATGGAGACGTACAGGGTGCTGGCCACAACCGACTGGTAGAACATCTCCAGCATCTTGCTGCACACATTGAAGGATCGAAGCTTCCTCAGGAAAAAGAGTCGACTCATCCCCTTCTTGTAGACAGCGTTGATGTTGGCCTTCCAGTTCAGTCGGCTGTCGATGGAAACACCCAGGTACCTGTACTCCTCCACCATGTCCACTTCCTCTCCCAGAACACTCAGAGGTCTAGGAGCCGTCGTCTTCCTCCTGAAGTCCACCACCATCTCTCTGGTCTTGGTCACGTTCAGAAGCAGGTGATTCTCGCCGGCCCACTCCACAAAGTCACTCACCACTGCCCTGTACTCCTCCTCCCGTCCATCCCTAATACACCCGACCACTGCAGAGTCATCAGAGTACTTCTGCAGATGGCATGACTCCGTGTTATACTGGAAGTCAGTGGTGTACAGGGTGAACAGGAAGGGAGACAGAACAGTTCCCTGTGGGGCTCCAACATCACTGACCACCGTTTCAGACAGCACACGGCCCATTCTGACAAACTGTGGTCTGTCTGTGAGGTAGTCAGTGATCCAGGAGATGGTGGACGAGTCTACCCCCACCACCCGCAGCTTCTCACTCAGTAGCAGGGGTTGGATGGTGTTAAATGCACTGGAGAAGTCAAAGAAAGTGACTCTCACAGAGACACCGGCTCCATCCAGGTGCGACTGAGCTCGTTGCAGCAGGTATAGAGGATCCAGCGACGATTTCACCTGCGGTCGGAGGTGGGCCAAGACCAGCCTCTCCAGCACCTTCATCACATGGGAGGTGAGGGCAACCGGTCGGTAGTCATTGAGGCCAGATGGAGATGACTTCTTGGGGACAGGGACCAGGCACGACGTCTTCCACAGCACCGGGACCTCCTCCTGCCTCAGGCTCAGGTTGTAGAGGTGCTGCAGGACACCAGACAGCTGGGTGGTGCAGATCTTTAGGACCCTGGGGCTGATGCCATCAGGTCCTTCAGCTTTGCGTTGGTGGAGTTTCTCCAGCTGTCTTCTCACTTGGTCAGTCGTCACAGAGAGAGGGGGGAGGGTGGAAGAGCCCATTGTTGTTGTTGAGGGCTCAATGGGAGAGCCATTGGATGTTGAGGGCTCAGTGATTGTGCAGCTCAACAGGGGGGACAGAGGTGGAGGAGTTTGGGAGGTATGTTGTGTGGGGGAGACGGATGAGGGCTGTGAACTAAACCTGTTGAAGAAACAGTTCAGCTCGTTGGCCCTCTCCAGGGAGCCCCCTGGTTGTCTCCCTCCCACCTTGAAGCCGGTAATCTGCTTCATCCCGGTCCACACCTCCCTCGTGTTGTTCTTCTGGAGTTTGGCCTCCAGCTTCCTCCTGTATGAGTCCTTGCCCTCCCTGAGCTTCACCTTCAGGTTGCGCTGGACTCTCCTGAGCTCATCCCTGTCCCCAGACCTGAAAGCAGCTTTCTTCTTGTTAAGAAGAGCCTTCAGGTCCCTGGTGATCCAGGGCTTGTTGTTGGGGAAGCAGCGCACAGTCCTGGATGGTATGGTGGTGTGTTCACAGAACTTAATGTATTCTGTGATGCAGTCAGTCATGCTGTTGATGTCCTCCCCATGTGGTCCACACAGCACATCCCAGTCCGTCGACTCAAAGCAGTCCTGCAGGGCGTCATTAGCTTCCTGAGACCACCGCCTAACAGTCCTGGAGGTCGCAGGCAGCCCCTGCACCAGAGGAACATACCTGGGTGTCAGCAGGACCAGGTCATGATCAGACCTGCCGAGGGGGGGAAGGGCAGTGGCCCTGTATGCAACCTTAGTATTGGCATACAGGAGGTCCAAAGTTGTATTGTTCCTTGTGGGGCAGTCTACATACTGTAGAAAAGTAGGTAGAGCTTTGTCCAGTGTGGTGTGATTAAAGTCACCAGTTATTGTCATAAAAGCACCAGGCTGTTGACTCAGCAGTCCAGACACAGTGGAGTGGATGGTGTCCACTGCTTCCTCAGCATCAGCTGATGGTGGCACATAAACGGCGACAACAATGGCCGACGTGAACTCCCTCGGCAAATAATACGGGCGCATCCCCACGGCTAACAGTTCAATGTTCGGGCTGCAGAAACGCTCCTTCACACACACATGGTCGGATTTGCACCACCTCTCGTTCACATACACTGCAATCCCTCCCCCTCTCTTTTTACCGCTCAGTGCAGCGTCTCTGTCCGCCCGTACAGTCCTGAAGCCGGGCAGCGACGCGCTGTGGTCCGGAAAATCCGCATGCAGCCATGTCTCTGTGAAGCACAAGATGCTGCACTCACGGAAGATCCTCTCAGTCATTACCAGCGCGCCGAGCTCGTCCGTCTTATTCGCCAACGACCTCACGTTCCCCGTTATAATCGCCGGTACCGAGGGTTTGTATTTCCTCGTTTTAGCCCTCCTCTTAGCACCCGACCTGCAGCCCCGAGCCCTTCTCCGTAGCTCCAAAGGGATCACAGGCCCGGCTCCAGGCTGCGGTTTGCACAGCGCGATCAGCTGAGCGCATGAAAAAACAATGGTCCCAGTCATTGTTTTGTTTGTGGCTCTCCGTTACAAACGGAAAAGTAATCAAAAAAGCCACGAGAAAGTTGCGAAAAAGTTACGGTCAGTTGTCCACGCGTAATTTAAACCAAACATGAAATAAAAGAAAAAGAAGAAGAGAGGAAAAGTGGAAAAAATACAGTAAAAGAGAAAACATACAGGCATCTACTGCGACAGGCAGCCGCTGGCACGGCGCCATCTGTTTTGAGACCCAGATTCAAAGTCTGAAATGCTGCAACACATTAATTCACAGTTTATTATTAAATGTTATTTCGTAGTCACACAGTCTTAACCTTGAATAATCTCTGTTAACTCATCTCATCCAGATGCTCCAAAGCTTCCCTCTGTGTCAGTGAGTCCCTCTGCTGTGATAGTGGAGGGCAGTTCAGTGACTCTGACCTGTAGCAGTGATGCTAACCCAGCAGCTAAATACACCTGGTACAAGGATACCAAACACATCCTCATGGAGAAGGAGACATCTATCGTTTCACCTCCATCAGCTCTGAGGACAGCAGGATCTACTACTGCAAGTCTGAGAATCAACATGGATGGATTGACTCTTCAGATCAATACATAAATGTTCAGTGTGAGTATAAAGCATCAGCACATCTGGTGTATCTTGTATTGACAATCACAAGAAAAGTGATCTGAAATTAGTGCTGACTGTGATCTATTTGTTTCGGTTGACAGACAAAATACATGCCCTTAATCCAACATGCAACATGTGACAACGCCATGCTAACATTTATTAATACATACATCTAATGTTAATAATATGAGTCTCTCTACGTCTCCAGATGCTCCAAAGCTTCCCTCTGTGTCAGTGAGTCTCTCTGCTGAGATAGTGGAGGGCAGTTCAGTGACTCTGACCTGTAGCAGTGATGCTAACCCAGCAGCTAAATACACCTGGTACAAGAAGAATATAAATGCAAACCTTCGTCTTGTCAGTCAAGAAACTCAGCCTGTCTTCAGCTCCATCCAGTCCTCTGACTCTGGACAGTTTTACTGTAAAGTTGAGAACCAGCTGGGGACGAAGAGATCTGAATTAATCTCTATTGATGTGACATGTGAGTAAAACAGTTCATTAAAATATAACAAACCTCTTAAATGTGTTAAGTCTTTGCAGGAGAAGACTTCACTGATCATAACTACTTTCTTCAGCTCTACTTGCTCCACATTCAGTCTGCTGGAATTCACTGAGCAGCTTCGGGAGATTTTAAGGGTTTTATTCTGCTTTGAGATTCAAAGAATTTCTGCAACACATTCATTCACCGTTTTGTATTCAAATGTTCTTCTATAGTAACACAATCTTAACCATAATCTCTGTTAATTCGTCTCCTCAGATGCTCCAAAGCTTCCCTCTGTGTCAGTGAGTCCCTCTGCTGAGATAGTGGAGGGCAGTTCAGTGAATCTGACCTGTAGCAGTGATGCTAACCCAGCAGCTAACTACACCTGGTACAAGGAGGATGAAGACTCACCAAAAGCATCAGGACACATCTTCATCATCACTGACTTCAGAGCTGAACACAGTGGGAATTATTACTGTGAAGCCCAGAACACCAGAGGACGTAGCCACTCCATCTTACATCTGCTCACTGTGTCAGGTCAGTCATTTTCATCAGGACCATTCACTTACACATTATCTTAACAATCCAGTTCAACAAGCAACACACAGCAAGTGCTCCCTTTAGTTACACTTTCCTTTGAAGTCACAGATGGATAAAGAAGTATATCATCTGCATAGAGCCGATCTTGGGGTCCTAAAGACTCTGTTGCAAAAATCTTATTTTTGTTCTGTTGGTAAAATTATTTTCAAATTATGGGGCAAAAAATTTAAAGTTGATTTCATACATGTCTTTACTTAAAATGCTTCTGAACAGATATCATTGTATTTCTAATGATCAGTTTCTAATGGAAACAAACAACATGTCATTCCATAATTGTTGTTCTGCTTGATCACTGTTTCCCAGGTTCAATGACAGCAGTATCTGTTGGATCAGTTGTTGGATCAGTCACTGCTATTTTCCTGGCTATCATAATCCTCGCTGCCTTCCTATTGATTAGGTGAGCAGTTCAGCTTCACTGTTATTATGTGTACAGTGTTTCCCCTACCGTTATAATAGGGGGGCGGGGCGCCCCCCTGAAGAAACCCCCCACCACCCTGTAATTTTCTCGACAGCGCCAGATCACAAGTCGTCATTTAAGGTTTCCTTCCCTATAGAACAGGTCTACACCTTGTTCTGTTATTAAACAAACTAAACGGCCGTATTGTATTGATCTAGTCCACAAGACAGCTCGTCATTTCTGTCTCTAAATGGTCGCGTTAACACTCCTCTGATCTCTGTATCGCGCATGGCGGAGTTCCGCTCCGATGTGCACTGACACTTGCGCGCCACACACACACACACACACACACACACACACACACACACACACACACACACACACACACACACACACACACAGGTGAGCACTGAGCACACAGCAGCGGACAGAGAGCGTCGAAAAATATGTCGCGTGAAAAGCAGACCGCTATATCTGCGTTTTAAACGCTCCCAGGGTGAAGATGGCGACAGCAGCTCTCCTGTGAGGAACACCGGAGCAGCTCTCCTGCTCCAGGTGAAACAAGCCGAAGTGCTAGTGTCTTCAACAATGAGCTGCTGGCTTCACATAGTACAAAAGTACAAAGTACACGGACATAAATCTAAGTCATTAATAAATACATGGTGAAATGCCTGTACTTCCGGGTAAATGTTTACGTTAAGCCGTTAACAGGTTACGCTTGCGCATGCGCGACTCGACGTTTTTTGGGAGTTTTGCCAGAAGTCTCCGTGACTCAAAACAGAAAACAGATCTCAGATCAACGTTGAACATGAATTGTATTAAATCTACAACCCCGTTTATAAAAGATATGTAGAGGCTCACTGCTCCACTAATACTGATGCAACCTGATGCTCACATATCTGCACTCATTCTGTTTTGTTTGGCAAAAACTAAATAATAGCTTATTGTTTTCCACAATGAGCTATTTAGTAGTAACTACATATTAGTTATTTTTGCATTGTTCTAAGTGATTGCAATGGCTTTTTTTTATTGTCTGATGGACCAATCTGATTTACTTGAAAGTGATTGCAATTTTCTTTATTCTGTTACTTATAAAAGCACAGATGGAGTCACAAAATGAAGTTATTTACAGAAAAAGTTTGAGAACCACTACTTTAAGTGTTTGTGTCGCCGCCGCCGCCGCCGCCGCCCCTGAAGCTGTAAACCTAGGGGAAACACTGGTGTAGAAATGCATCTTATATTTATTTAATTATTTCTTCTGTTTAGAAGAAAGAGGTCCTCGAACCAAACCAGCCAGCCTGCAGAGAGACCAGACAACAACGCTCAGGTGAGGAAGAAGAGCTCAGGTGTCACAAAGAGTTCACTCTCACCTGAAAACACATTTGAATAGTCATGGAAGATAGCAAGCGAATGGCCAAAGAATATAGAAACATTGGGAAAATTAGTACTTGCTTTAGTAAAAACATCAGTCCCACACTTTGTGCAGGCTCATGTTTTTTTCTGGTGTGGAAACACTGGTTTTCCTCAAGTGTAACTGGTTGAAAACTAGACATTTACTAATTTTAGCCTTTTGACTCCAAATATTTTTTTGTTCATCATCAACATTCAATTATCCAGCCTCTCTTTTGAACGGTAAGGTGCTGAGCCAGAGACACTGTTATCAACACTGAGTGATGTGCTTTGGCCCTTTCATTGTTGGGGGATGTACAGCTCTCCATCCACAGATACATGTGAGACGTTTGTAAATGAAGGAGAACTTCATTACCCCCTGCTGGTGACCAGGATACATTACAACAACAAAAACCTATTTTTTTAACTTTGAAACTAAAGTTTGATGCCACAACATCAGCATTTTGAATAAATGTTTGATCTGATGAAGTAATTGCAGAACAAGTTCATCACCTTAAAACCTGAAGATGTTTGACTATTTGCTTATTTGTATTACAGGCCAACAAAATAATTACTAATCCAATATGTACTTAAGCTCTCTTGTTTATTGCTGCAGATTGCACCAGCGGAGCAGCAGGAAGATCTTTGCTATGCCAGCGTGAACTTCTCTAAAAACCAGGAGAATCTTCTGTACTCCAACATCAGGCCAGCTCAGCCCCGCAGACGCAAGGAGGAAGAGGAGGATGTGGAGGAAGAGGAGGAAGAGGAGGATGTGGAGTACACATGTGTCAACTTTAAGAGTGCCACTGCTGCCAAAGAGTGAGTCTGTTACAATCTTTCTTTGCCACACAAAGTTTATTCCCACTGTTTTATTGCCGTTTAAACCTGTTCTTGGTTAATATTGTGAGTTTACTGTCTTTCTTTCACAGGTAAAAGCGCCCTGAAGCTGTGTATGATTCACCTGCACTGTACAGCTCAGTCAGCAAACCACCAAGAGTATGAACACAGCACAGATCTGGGGTCTGTTACTTTACAGTGTTTTAGCAGGTTCAACACATGCATGAATATCAGGTTTGACAAACCGTATTAATCATGGTTATGACTTCCAGCAGAGTATCAGTCAGCCAATGGGTGGTCAGCTTGTAATATATAAATAGCCTACCAGGACAGAATTAGCTTCAACATGTTAGAAAGGAGTAATATTTTTATTTTGTCGCAGAGTTAAATATTTAATTAAATTTTTTCAAAGAAATTCAGTAATTTCATCTCGGCTCCATGTCCTGGGCATCGGACTAAAACAATTAAATGAGTTTTGACTCAAAAACAACATGCACCTTAATTGATATTGTGAAGTAGAGTTCAGATCCCAGAAGGGCTGCCCTGAGTGAAGAGCGTATAAAACTAATGAGTATAATCTAAAAGTTGATTTTGCATGTGTGTAGTATGATTTAAGGCCCATAGGGTAATGTGTGATGTTATTTCTATGTGTGTGTGGGTTGACCTTTGGCACAGATGCTTTTGCGAGGAGGTTGTTGTGACTACACTATCAGTCACTCTCTCTCGTCTGTGCATGAAGGAAGAAGGCCTTAGCTTTGCTAAAATAGTCTTTGCTTTATAAGAATTAATCAAAGTTCCTCTTATTATAACGAAGAGTGTATTCTGTCAAAATCAGATATGTGTGTTAAGCTGTGATAAAGAATGAGGTCATTGAGCAACTAGGATGAACGACCTATCAACTGGAATCCTGAATATTGCTAAATACTCCTTGCTTTATAAGAATTAATCAAGTTCCTCTTGTTATAATGAAGCATGTATCCTGCTGAAGTCAATGTGTGTGTTAAACTGTGATAAGAAATGATGTCATTGAGCAACTGGTAGGAGGATGAGAGGGGGGAGGAATGAATGACTCAGCTCAGCTAGAGGATAAATAGAGATGAGCGGAGCTTGTTCTGGGGATTCCGCCTCGGACGTGGCCTCGTCTGGCCAGGGAAGGCCATGGTCCGGTACAAGCGGTTAAAAGGACTCTGTTTTTCTGGGACTCTGTACGGAGTTTGGAGGATTTCAGATGGATTTCTATGAGTTGGGTGACCCGGCCCGGACCGGACGGGTCATTTTCCCTCCGACTAACACCACAAAGACTTTTCCATCCAGCCTCGAATCAGCAGGAATTTCATGTTATGACCAAGCGGTAATGTAATCAAATGAAGTAGAGAATCACGCTGTCGCTATGCCGCTGCTATTAATCCTGTAATAAATATATCATCTGCATTTAAAGCAAAGCAGTTCTGGAAGTTTGTCACGAAAGGAGTAAAGTGTATTTCATGGTCGTAAAAAGCTAAGTACTGCTGTGTGCCTAACATCAATATAGTTCTGAATGATTAATTAATTAATTGTAAAATAGCTATAACTTTGTGATTCTGTTTAGGCCAGCAGAGAAGGCTTAGCAGGCCCTGACGGCCCGCCACTGGGAGAACGTTCAGGTACATGTTATTTTAGACTCAGTTTCCTTAAGTTGTTATTCACTATTGGATGTGAATAACAACAAGAAAAGAGAAGAATCAGTCAAGTGACGTTACCTAAAGGATCTCCGGAACCACAACGTTGATTAACTTCATTTAAATTGATGAAATACAGTAAAGCCTTGTGGGAAGAGTTCTATCGGTTCAGATCTTTTCTTATCTTACCGTTAAGTTTATGTAATTTACATAAACCCCGTATCTTTGCCGTCATTTCCTGGCGGCGGCCGTAACGTTTCACTAGATCGTTAATAAGTACACTTTACAAAGTCAGATTTAAATAAAAGACACTTATCGTAATCCTACAAGCTTGTAGGAGTCTAATAAAGTATGATAGATCCTTGTGTGTAGTATATTAGTACCTACAAAATCCAAATTGTGTCAGAGACATGCAACATAATTTCAAGAAGTTACAAAACAACTGTCTAGGAATAGACGTTAGGAGACTTTTCTGACTTTTCAAACGCAGCCCAGGTGTGCGGGCAGGCGGGCAAGGTCAGGTGAGGTCACCGCAGGGAAGGCTCTGAAATGGCAGGAAAGCAAAGCCGCCGAGGTCATGTGAGCTGGAGCCGGCTGGCATGGTCTCTCTTTTATTTGTAATTTTTTTGTACAGTCTACGGTATATTAGGAAGTTCGTCCTTTTTTTGCAAAACATTTTTTCATTTCAACTCGGGGATTTACAGACGACCAGCAGCTCATGCATGGTAATTATCTAAAGAGGAAGCAAGACTTTTTTTTTTTTTTTATCAGCTCATATGGTGTCTCTAAAAAGTTTTCTTTCAAGACCACATCCCTCCTTTGAATAACTGACAACGCTCAGGACATTTTTTAACAGAAATGAGCGGAGCGGCTATGAGATTAACAGCAGCCACGAGTGGGTTTGTCATCTTCCTCCTGTCTGCATCAGGTACTGTCTACATTTATATTCATTACATTTATATTTCTGTTGCAGGGCTTTGTTGCACCAACAAGGATTCACTTAAAAACCCGATTGACTTTAAATAATGCATCAAGACTAGCTTTATATGAAGAAAGATTACATTTAAACTCCAGTTTAAAATGTGATCCAGTGTTATCTTTACATTAAAGGAGGTTTAACTTTCAAAATGGCGGTTTCCTTGAAGAAAGTTAAGGGACCGACTCGACCCAGTTGAGTTTTATAGTGAATTTCTCTCAAGAAAACCGGTTCAGAAAGAACATTTTTCTGGAGCTGAACAGTAAGATTGGACCTTTTTTCCTTTCTGTACTTTTTTATGTTGATTTTATCTTTTATGATTTTGCCAAATTGCTTCATTAAAGAAAGCACACACGTCTTTTTTATGTGTTTACAAGTGTTTTAAATTCAGAGCCAAGTGATGTGTGAAGACGGTCTGCCGCACTAATAGAGAGAGAGAGAGAGTTGATGGAGCAAGCAGAGAAATATGAATCCTGGCAGTGCCGTTGACCCCAGAGTGCCACCAATACGACTTTATATTTACTTTATATTGGTTTAGAGTTTCACTTCCGTCTTCTACATTTTCTCTGCCCTGTCACACGCCCAACCTGACCACAGACAGGAAGCCAACCAAGCAAGCAGATCGTTTTTCTCACTCTGCTCATAATTCATATTCAGTTTCCTCTTCTCCTTAGAAGTACAGTACATTTTCTTCACTGCGCCTTCAAACATGTTTTGATGCTTTACTGTTTACTTTCCTGTCATGTGTCTTCTCTCAATTACTCTCACAAATATAAATATAAATATGTACATAAATAGATATAAATAGATGTATCACATGATCAGACTTATCGTTGGACAATATGACACCAAGCCCCGTCACCAAAGTGTGTTTTTAAAATGGCACCTTGCATATCTCCACAACGACAAAGCCGATTAAATTCATTTAAATTGCTAAAATACCGTAACTCTTGTGAGGTGAGGTTGTGAAAAATTAAAAAGATCGTTAAGTTTAATTATTTACATAAACTCCCTAACTTAACGTTTCACTAAAACCTTTATAAGTACCCCTTACAACGTCGCATTTCAAAATCCATAGCTGACCCCTATCAGTATCTCTACATTTACAAACACCGCCAGAGTTAGATTTTTTTCCTCTCCGCGTGCGCTTCAAAATCCTACGGTCTCATTGGTCCGTTTACTGCTGCTTAGACCGCGTCATACGGCACATGCGGAAACAGGTGATCAGTTTGATACTAAAGATCGAATGGATCAGACACTGTCTTGGCACAAAGTAGGTCATTTTTTCATTTTTTGGACCGAAAAACACGTTCTTTTTTTTTACTGAACATGCAAAATGCTTTCCTGGATTGTGTTTATTGTTGCAGATTTCAATGCTTTAGGCCCTAATATTTCTAAATAGGTTCACTATTAGTCTGTGGGTTGTTGTTAAGGCACCGAACAATACTTTTTTTTTTAACTCTGGAGCTCTCGAGGACTCCTTTTTGATACTCCTTGCTCATACTCATGCTGGATGTTCATAGTTCTGATCAAAATATCTTTTGAAAGTGATTTTTTTGCAGACGTACAATTTTTTCCCCCAAGACTTTGCTGAAAAAATACATACAATAAACACAAGTATTGGAATTAATTTGCGGTTCCTACGATGACTCAAACACAGGGGAAAAGAGGTCTAGGATTCACTCTTCAGGCCCAGAGGTTTCCGCCCGGTTAGCCTACAAAAATACATCATCGTGGCAGCAATTTATTGTCTCAGTTTCAGGAAGTGACCTCCACACATTCACCTCTGTCCTCTGATGTTATGACTGATCGTGGTTTCTGGTTTCTCTTCCAGTGATTCAGGCTCAGAATGACAGGAGAGTGATTTACAATCCCACTCAGATCTGTGCCTTAAAAGGATCAACAGTGACCTTACCCTGCAGCTACACACCCCCCTCCAGAATAAATGACGGTGATACAACAGTTGAGAGAGCGTTCTGGTTTACTAAAACCAAAACGCTGGCTCAAGAACCGGTGGATCTGAGAACAGACCCAGAGTACGCAGGTCGAGTGCAGTACAGTCATGGCAACAACGTCTGCACTCTGACAATCACTGACCTGAGAGAGAGCGACTCGGCAGTGTACAAGTTCAGGTTCATGACGAACCGACCGGACTGGAGGTATACCGGTGAACCTGGAGTCACTTTGTCGGTCACAGGTAACACTTATTGTTGTGTAGGTCAGCTCCAAATGCTCAACATTTGGGAAACACTAATGGTGTCTCCGATGACAGTTCATGTTTTTCGTTTCTTCACTAATCTAGGTTTCCAGGTCCAGACCATCAAATCAACATCATGTGTAAGAGACCCCTGTGTGTATGCAGACCTGACGTGTCACAGCAGTTGTCTTCCAACATCTCCAACTTCCTACAGCTGGTACGAGAACGGAGGGGAAATTTTGAGAAAAAATAAATCTTTTCGTGACTACTTTTATCCTGCGAACAGCTATTCCTGTGCTGCGAGAGGATATGAGGCGTTCCCGTCTCCGTCAGTGTGTGAGTTTCCTCCACAGACTTCCACTCACATGACGCCGAGCAGCTACAAGCTTTCACGTGTGTTTTTACAGCGATGCAATTACTGAAGTGAAGCGTTTAATAATAGTTTTAATAATCACAAATGTTTCATTTTTTCAGGTGTTACTGGTCAATACTGCAACAGAGTGACGTACGCTGACAGAAGAATCTGTGCCTTCAAAGGCTCGTCAGTGGACATTTCTTGCACATATAATGGTTATGAATATATCCGATCTAAATTCTGGTTCAACCCTGAGCGTAGTCGTCTTTTGCCGTATCACACTCAATCTGAGGACCTTCGTAAAGACCCCCAGTATGAAGGTCGTGTTCAGGTCGTAGAAACAGAGAGAGGACGCTCCACTCTGACAATCACTGACCTGAGAGAGAGCGATTCAGCCGAGTACCGCTTCAAGTTCAAAACAGGAAGCTTTGACTGGAGGAGCAGTTTACCTGGTACAACTCTGACCGTCACAGGTACAGATGAACACAAACGGATCGTACAGTTAATGTAGCAGAAGAGTCAGTATTCATCACAATGATTATGTGCTTTCTGGTGGAAATTGTTAAACATCTTCAGATTTTTGTTGTTGTTATATTTGTTAAAATAATCACTATATCACCACAGCAATCAATAACATTAATGCTTTGACAAACTTTTTTTTACGATGAAATACTGGAGCTTGGGGAAGCGGTGGCCGTCCCGTAATTCCCCAAGTTAAAGTGAAAATAACTGCACACTTACATTTTTAAGCATTGAACTAAATGATATTACTTCTCTGTCATGAAACACATCAATGTTGGTGAATGCATATCAACATTTCTTAGCAAATTTATAAAACATATGCAGTTAAAAATGGCTCAAAATACAAACCCTAACCTGAGATAGAGTTCATTGTTTGGGACTAATCTACGTCATGAAATAAAAGCATGTCAACGCCCTCCAATCTGACCCCCGTCCTGGCCTCAACACAGAGCGTCTATTGCTTATATTTTATCAGTAACCTCTGTGTAGCATTACAATCACAGCAAAGCTCATGTAGCGGCCGGTTCATCAGCTAGCTAACGTGAGCTTGCTAGTCTCACCATGTTATCATGCTAATGTTATACTGCTCCCCGCCGCTGGGAGACTACAGCCAGAAGGAGAGCAGACGGCCGCTCCGGACATGGAGGCGCCATGGTTAGCGCTAGCTGAAAACCAGTCGCTACCGCCGCGACAGCCCTCTCCGAAGCTAGCACCCGCTCTCCTCCAGGCAAACTAGTTTATCAGCGGTGAGGAGTGAGACGGACGGCACTCTTGTAAAAAAAATTGTCTGATAAACAGTAAATCCATCAAATTCAGCGCCCCATGCCATATCGTAATTATTTTAAGGTACTGTAGCTGTCATATTGGTTTTCGCTGCATCAAGACTTTGGTCTCTTTTGCTCAGCTTTCAGCTCTAGTGTGGTGTTGGATAGACCAATCACAAGGTCGGAAAAGAGATTCAAATGTACATAAGAAAGTGGTAGATTGTGCACGGTGTCATTTCATATCACATTGCTGTTCCTCGTTCACAGATCCAGATGTACAGGTGCAGGTGATCTGGTCTTCTACTGGTCCAAAGCTGATTTGCCACAGCAGCTGTCTTCTTTCTGGCCGTTCGTCCTTCGTTTGGTACCAGAATGAAACAAAAAAGATTCCGGATGAAACATCTCCTTCTTACGGAGGATACGTTGATTCCGCCGACAGTTATTCCTGCGCTTACCAGAGCTACCACTCCCCTCCAGTGTGTGAGTTTACTCCACTCTCTCTCAAACAGAATGTCGACAGGTGGAAACTTTAAACTAGTAGAATTAATACATAATACAGTTTTTATTTTTTACAGAAACAACCTCTTTAATGTGATGTGACAAGTATTAACTGTTAAGGACAGATATGTCCACCAGGACCGTAGACTGTATATATGAAGTGGACGTAGTCAGTTTATGTGGAACCCCAAACAGAGCTAAATGGAGAGCGAATATTGGACTTCCGGTGAACACAAACACAACTCACAATGAACACTGTTTGGTTTGTGTCGACTGGACGTGTAAAGAGGCATCAGCTTGTCAGCTATGAGGTGATCATACCAGTCTTGTGTTGACAGCTTGTTCCTACTGCCACCAAGTGGCCAAAAGATGAACATTTTGTGTGAATATCAGTCAATGTTGAACTCATCATATGCTCATTACATCACAGCCTCCACAGTCTCACGACACATCACGCTACTTTAAATACGCACAGCAGAATCATCTACTATCAACACGTCTAAATTAAACACACACTAATGCTTCCAAGCTCCTTTCATATAAATATAATAATCCATAGGTGGAAGAAGAAGTACTCTTTTAAGATATTTTACATGAGTTAAAGTAGTAATACCACAGTTTAGAAATACTTTGTTACATGTTCAAGTCCTGCATTTAAAACTTATAGGAAAAACGCACCATTACAGTATTATTGGATTATAATTATTGATGCAGTAAGGTGGTCATCACTTTACTATTTTAGCTGAACCTATAACAGTAAATTAGATTGTATTACTTAATTTTAGACGAAACAATTGTCTTATAAAGTACCTCAAAATTGTACCTACACTAAAAGTATAAATTAAAGGTACCATGTGGAGCTTTTGACCACTTGTTGCGCTAAAGAGCAAACTTCTTTTACGAGGTCGTCCTTGTGCAAATGCAAACAAAACAACATGCAAACACGAACGCTGGCTTCTCGATGCACACCGTGCCCGAGGTAATACTCAAACGAGTGTAATAAAAAGATAAAGCATTGATGTAAAGATGTTTTTATTAAGATGAAAGTATTAATATGTGTTCACATTGTCTCCAGATGCTCCGAGGGTTCCCTTAGTGGTGACGAGTCCCCCTGGTGACATCATGAAGGGCAGTTCAGTGACTCTGACCTGCAGCAGTGATGCTAAACCAGCAGCTAACTACATCTGGTACAAGGAGAACCAACCAGTGCTCCGTGAAAATCCTCAGCTTTTCTTCAGCTCCATCCAGTCCTCTGACTCTGGACAGTATCACTGCACAGCTCAGAACCAGCTGGGGAGGAAGTCGGCATACGTCTCTATTGATGTGAAGTGTGAGTAAAAAAGAGCTCATTTAAAACAGCTTCAATCTGTATAATGTGTTTCAGATGCTGCAACACATCTTAATTCATAAAACTCTCTGTTAACACGTCTCCTCCAGATGCTCCAAAGCCTCCCTCTGTGTCAGTGAGTCCCTCTGCTGAGATAGTGGAGGGCAGTTCAGTGACTCTGACCTGTAGCAGTGATGCTAACCCAGCAGCTAACTACACCTGGTACAAGGAGAACCAAACACTGCTTCAAGGACCAGAAGGTGTTTATCGTTTCACCTCCATCAGCTCTGAGGACAGAGGGATCTACCACTGCCAATCTGAAAATCAATACAGACGGATCAACTCTACGTTTCTCGTCTTAGACGTCCAGTGTGAGTACAAAACATCACCAAACCCATTTGACACTCGAGTGTTTGTAAAAATAGAGACGGCGGATGTAAAACAAAATCTGATGCATTTACGTCCCATCATAAAGAAGCAACACTTTAACAGTCCTACCAGCTGCAGACCACAGAGAGTCCTGGACCCTATTCCCTGTGTGCTTGTGCCTAAATTACCAATAACAACAATTTATGAGATTGGTCCAGTCTGGAGCGAGAGCGCTGTAGACAGTGGCGTTACCTTCAAGTAAAAGTGTTTGTTTTCACCTCGCTAGGCTGTGATTGTTAATAAAAGTGTATCTTGCTCCCCGTTAGTCACTTAGACACTGAAACACGGGAGAATATAGGTTTACAAATACTGAAGAAACCTGCAGTTACGTGCTTCACACGGAGCAACCATTGTGGCCGACTTCCTATCGGCCACAATAGATTTACATTCACGGTGGTAAAAAAGGTGATAGGGTCACCTAAACTTGTGCATACATGTTGCCATTGTATATCCTGCCCAAATTTGCACAATTATTTATTCTGTAATTTTCTCCAGATGCTCCAAAGCTTCCCTCTGTGTCAGTGAGTCCCTCTGCTGAGATAGTGGAGGGCAGTTCAGTGACTCTGACCTGTAGCAGTGATGCTAACCCAGCAGCTAACTACACCTGGTACAAGGAGGATGAAGACTCACCAAAAGCATCAGGACAGATCTTCATCATCACTGACTTCACAGCTGAACACAGTGGGAATTATTCCTGTGAAGCCCAGAACACCAGAGGACGTAGTCACTCCACTTTCCATGTGACTGTTTTAGCAGGTAAATCATGTTTACTCACCTCAATACATCTTATTGGCAGAAGACCCTCACACAACCTTTTTTCCCCTCATTGTCAGTGTTTCCTCTTGATTTTCCAGGAGCATGGAAGTCAGCAGCCGCGGGGACAACCACTGTTGTTCTCCTGGCTATCGTGCTCCTCGCTGTCTTCCTGTGGATCAGGTGAGCAATTCTGTGGCACTATGATTGTGTTCACTAGTGCATATACAATATTGCCATCTGTTGCCTGAATCTAGCAGTTCATCCGTTCTGTTGCTGTTGCTCGTCCTCCTATATCCAGGAGGAAGAAGTCCTTCACACAGCAGTCTAATGGTGGCGAGAGGGCCGACAACAGAGCACAGGTGAGAAAAGAAGAGTTCAAGCACGTCAGAGCAAAAAGAAACTGCCTGCAAAGCGATTCTGTCCCTGCCACTCGCTCAGTGCTCTGGGTGTTATTTCAACACAATCTCACAGCAGTCATGAAATGCAATCTATTGTTTTCTTTTACAGGATTACTTTTTGTTCAGGACAACATTACGTTAAAAATGAGGTTTAGGCAACAAAAGCACTTAGTCAGGTGAAGGAGAAACATCATGGTTGGCCTTAGAATAACCATGTACTGTTAGGTTTAGCCAACAAAACCACAACCATAGAGCCACAACGTCCATCTCCCCTCAAGGCCACCAATAGTAGTCTTTTTAAGATATTAGTCTGTTTGGTATTATAAAATACGTAACGTTGCTCTGACTGTTGCTTTGTCAGGTGGATGAATTTTAAATGTGTGTCCATCACGAATAAGGCTCCTAATTTACTTAGGTGACACGAATGAAAAACCCAGTGTGTGTCCATGTACACAAAACCAATCGACTATTACATGACCTGCCACATGACACTGGGCTGGTTATTTCAGCCAAAAATCCCTATTTAGTAATGCTGTTGATGAATTAAAGTGCAAATTGGTAATGTGCACAGTGATGTCCCTCTACTGGGTGGAACATGGCTATTGCAATTGGATATTGTTATTAGCTGATCCGGAGCCAGGTGACGTATATGGAGCATAGACTGTATACAAGAAGTGGACGTAGTCGCCATGACATCATCCGTTGGTTTATGGACGGCGGTTTTGAGGCCTCGAGTTCAGCATTTTGGGCGCCATCTTGTTTCTTTGCAACCAGTGAACAGGAAGTGACCATATTTGGACTAAGGAGGAGTGACGTAGAGACGCCGTATACGTCTCTGGTGTCGACCTGTCAATCACTTTGTAGCCCCGCCCTAAAGCGTCCCCGGCTTTATGGTCTGTTTGACTCTAAATGACCATAATTTACTAAATGAACATCATGCTGTATTGAAGAAGACTTGAAACTAGAGATTGAGACATAAACTCATGTTTACAATGTTTACTGAGGGAATACATCAAGAGAGAAGTAGAGTCATTTATATAGACGTCTATACAACCAGAGGAGTCACCCCCTGGTGGTCAGGAGAGACAATGCAGCTTTAAGACACATTTCAGAATCGGAGGTTGCTGTCTGATATGGAGGCAGCTTTGGTCACCAAACAAATATAAAATGTATGTAAAGCCCAATCATGGTTTCGTTGCCTAAACCTAACTTTTGTTTTGTAGCGTTCGGTCGCGTCTGCTCCACCAGCAGAACACCTCCACTACTCCAGCGTCCGCTTCGCCCAGAAGCCGGAAGAGGCCCTGTACGCCAACATCAGGCCAGCTCGGCCCCACGGACAAACCGAGGAAGAGGACGAGGAGGACGAGGTCGACTACACCACCGTCAACACTGACAGTGCCAGTGGCGCCCCGCGGTGAGCAGCACATTTTAATCTCTATCTGATTTACAAAAAAAGGAAACACACATCGGGTTATACGTTTTCAATGTCTAACTTCTCCGTTTGCAGAACGAAACGTCAGGAAGACGAGGAGGATTCTTTTGCTCTTTACAGCACAGTCAACAAATGAACACAACATGGATCTGTTCTTTATTCATGGGTTTTCATTCTTTAAAAAAAAAAAAGAAATGGGGTTTGTAATTATTTGTTTGTGTTTGGTTACTCTTTCTGTAATTGTTATTTGACTCAAATGACATGGAAGTTGATTTTATTTGTACATACCACAAGGTGTTTTTCTCCCCCTTTCTGCCACAATAATATATCAGCATGCTACAATACATAATTCATGTATATTGAGAGAATACACTTCAAATGCAGTAAACAGTTGTCCTACATTTGTCAAAAGTCTGTTTATTTCACCCTATTATTAAAGTTATTTATTGCCATGTGCACAACAAGAAGCAATGGAAATCCAGCAAGCAAAAACATGACTATAAAAATGTGCAGAAGTTAAAATAATGGGATGAAATGTATAAATTATGAAATGAAAAACTATATAATTGTATAATTGTAAAGTAATACAAGTAGTCTCGCAACCTCTGATACAGAGTTATTCTAACAAGACTTATTTTTCTTGTCTGCGCTGCTTGTGGTTCATGTTAAATGTTATTGATGGCTGGTTTATATATATATATATATATATATATATATATATATATATATATATATATACATCCAGAAATCTCCACTTCAGTAACTCTTACATGTATTAGAAAATAAGAGGGTAAACACCTGCGTAACAATAATGTTTTGCACTTGTAGCATATTTTTATCCTGTCATTAAATAGCTTTAATTCTGTCACATTGTTCACATCATGAACTTAATGTATAAGAGGAGCACACTTTTGCCTCCTTAACTAAGCGAAGAGTCGTGTTCAGGTCATGAAACAGAGAGGGCAAGTTTCACTCTGAGAACCACAGACCATAGAGTTCAGCTCAGTTATCACTTCTTCTGATACAAACCGGGAAGCTTTGAATGGAAAAGTAGTTCACCTGGTGCAACTCTGACTGTCACAGGTAGGGCCTGCTGTTGAACACACACCAACACAGTAGATTTAAAAAAGAGTATGTCAACATCGTATTGTTTTCTTAAACAATCTGGTGGAAAGAGAAAGGAGGTTCATTGTTAATCTGAAAGCATTTAATGGAAGATCGCAGGTGCCCAGAACAAGTCATCTGGAGTCCAACTGGTTTCCCGTCCAAAATAATCAAACTTTGCTTCTGTGATTTAATTGCAACAACCGGATAAGAAGGGATGCAGAAATAACTACATGATGATGCTGATTTGTAAAAAGTCTGAATTCATGCTTTGTCAGGTCTATCCGCAAGATGACAAGCAAACAACTTTTTTTCAAACGCTTGTTTTCTGAATGGAGCTCGGAGCGATTGGTGCTAGGCTACGCTAACATTGAAGCTGCTCCGTCAACACTCCAAATAGCGTCATATAGACCTGAATACGGCAGCGTCGTTATCGTTTTCTACCATAAAGGGCCCATGGCGTATACACATACATTTATACACGGGGTTTCGTCCGGTCTCGCTCTGGGTGAACACCTACGGCTACAATATTTCAATAGTGAAAATGAGGCAAATTTTAGGATTAGCCGTCTCCTTCCACTCGAATATCGTTCAAATTCGTAAACGTCGACCCACGTGTGCTTCTGTTTAGATTTGGGGATCCAATCAAATACCCAGCTTCGCTGAGAAAACTCACTTGTTTTCTATTTTAAAACGGGTTTGTTTTCTCCTCCAATCATTTACCGACTTCATGCACATTGCTCGTATGAAGAGGAAGCTGAGTGCTTAATTAAACCCTGACTTCTGTCTTCTGCTTGTCGAGCCGAACACATTTCCCTCTTTCGTAAGCAGCGTTTCAAGAGGAGCAGCAATGACTTTAAAAGCAGCCGCAGGTGGATTTGTTCTCCTCCTCATCGCTCTACCAGGTACTGTGTATCCTGTTTGTAATGTAAAAATCCTTCTTAAATCAAAAAAACTAATATTCACTTCTGTTTCTGTGTTGTTGTAGTTGCTGTTTTTCAAATAAGATTTTTTCTGCATCATGATGTTTTGCAGGTGGTTTTATTGTCGTAGATAACTTTTAGTCGTAAGCGGCACATGCAGCATCTTCCTGCATCCTTTTACTTGCATTGCATAGTACGGCTAATGTTGCTTCAATACATCCTTTTGTTGTTGTTGAGAGAACAAGATAACATCTGCCAAGAGCTCCAGAAAATAGGAACCAAACTGTACTCAATCATTGTGTTATTTGCACACGTCACCGTGATGTTTCACTTCTCTGTACGCTGACAGTAAGCTGCCTCTTGGTTATCTAAATATAACAAACAGCAACAGAGTGTCTCTTCTACACCTCTATGAAGGCAAACGGGGAGGAAACAAAACAGGAAATTGGCAACGTGGCAATCATTTTAGCAACACTCCCGATAACTATTTAATTCCCAAAGTCTGGTTTGGGACCCCCAGGTGGGTCGCAGGAGATTTTGTTCGGGTCACCAAATACATTTGCAGAAACTCTTTCAGTCTATATTTAACATTTCTGTCTACAGTACACCTTTAGAGCCAAATCATCAACGAGGAAGTGTTAAGACCGTAAAAGCACAGAGAGGGCGGGAGGCGGGACAAAGGAGGGGGGGGCAAGGAGGCGGGGCCAAGGAGGCCGCTGTTCTTTCCCGTGTGAAACGAGAAGTCAACATTGAATTATTTGTCTTGTAGTTACGGAATTTCCATGGTTATTTTAACCCAAGTGACAATCTTTACCTCAATCGAACCGCGCACGTGTGTGTGTGTGTGTGTGTGTGTGTGTGTGTGTGTGTGTGTGTGTGTGTGTGAAAAGACTCTGCCGAAATGCAGCTATTTGGTATTATTTAAAAAGTCATGAATGTGTGTATGCTTTCAGTAAAATGCAGAAAACAAAGTTGTGATTAATCCAACGTATTTCTCTTCTAAATGGATGGTTTACATATTCAAGATATAAGGTGATGTGGAAACGACAGTGAAAAAAAAAGGTAATTCACGCAGAATTTCACAATTCACAGATGAGGCCTATCGTAAATTCTGTCGCGATGGTTTGACATTTTATGGGGGAAAAAACATTTTGGGAAACCACTTAAAAGAAAACAATGACAGTGTTTCCTCTGTTGTGAATATGAATGCTATTCCTGATTACTCTGTTACAGTGATAACGAGGCAGGACCGCTGGGCAGTGACTTACACTTCTACTCAGATCTGCGCCTTAAAGGGATCGACGGTGAACGTCCCTTGCACCTTCACGTACCCGTCGACAGAAAGTTCCAAAGTTGAAAAGAGATTTTGGTTCATCAAAGGGAGGAGTCGTGCGTTTGTGGATCTGATAACAGAGTCACACTACACGGATCGCGTGGAGTATCGATTTCATGAGAACGACTGCACTCTGATGATCACAGACCTGAGAGAGAGCGACTCAACCGAGTACAAGTTCAGGTTCACGACAAACCTACCCCTCGGGAGATTCACTGGTTCCCCTGGAGTCTCTCTGTCCGTCACAGGTAACGTCTTCACTAAGCATCCAGGACACACTACTGTGAACATTGTTTCTGTGTGCATTCATGTATTTTAATGACTGTTTCCTTGGTTATATTTAGACCTCTGGGTGCAGGTGACAAGAACAAGGCGTGACGTCGAGCTGAGGTGTCGCAGCAGTTGTGATGTAGCTGCTGATCCTTCATATGTCTGGTACACAAATGAACAGGTCATCGATGAAGACACATCTACTTACAGAGTCTCTTTTAACGAAAATAACAGCTATTCCTGTGCTGTTGAAGGACATGAGGAGTACCGCTCTCCCTCAGTGTGTGAGTCAAAGAGGAATCATCTTCAAAAAAATATTGACTCCTAAATGCCTTTACACACCAGAGGACCTTTTTTCTTCTTTGTGCATTTAATCCGTACTTCTATCTATGTTTATATATATATATATGTGTGTGTGTGTGTGTGTATCTTACGCTGCAAAAAAGCTACTTAGTTAAATTTTTCCGAGCTTTTGGTCCACGAATAAGGCATCAACCAATCATGTTGTGCAGAATGGGTTCGGTGCACACATGTTTATTAGAATGATAAAACCATTCTAAATCTTTGTAGTCCAGAAAAAGATGGTAAACTACGTTCAACTGTGACAAAGTTGGCATAGTCTAGATCAACTCATTCTGTTCTGACCTTTCACAATAAAAGCTCGATACATATAATATTTGCAGGTGACTATTTAGCATTTTCGTGTTCATTCATCAAGCCCCCCGATGTGTAAAGGTATTTTGATATTCACTTCCACTCAAACTCATGCTCCATTTTATATTTAAAACATGGACATATTTTCTCCACCAGATGCCCCACTGTGGTCATGATATTAATTATTTTCCATGAAGTGATTTCTTTTGTGAATATAATGAATTGTGTCTTTATACATATTCTCCTCCAGATGCTCCAAAGCTTCCCTCTGTGTCAGTGAGTCCCTCTGCTGAGATAGTGGAGGGCAGTTCAGTGACTCTGACCTGTAGCAGTGATGCTAACCCAGCAGCTAACTACACCTGGTACAAGAAGGATGAAGACCTCAAACCTCTCAGAAAAGGACAACGGCTTGTCTTCAGATCCATCCAGTCCTCTGACTCTGGACAGTTTTACTGTAAAGCTGAGAACCAGCTGGGGACGAAGAGATCTGAATTCATCTCAATTGATGTGAAATGTGAGTGAAACATTATTTTAAAAAGGAACATACAGTGGTAACCATGAAAAAGGTTTTCTGTAATGTTTCACGTATGCCACCCACAACAAATTACTCATTTAAATACAACATGTGGCATTTATGCAACTTGCAGTTTAATTGTTTTGTATTTATTTATGCATTTCCAGATGCTCCAAAGCATCTCTCTGTGTCAGTGAGTCCCTCTGCTGAGATAGTGGAGGGCAGTTCAGTGACTCTGAACTGTAGCAGTGATGCTAACCCAGCAGCTAACTACACCTGGTACAAGGAGAACCAAACACTGCTTCAAGGACCAGAAGGTGTTTATCGTTTCACCTCCATCAGCTCTGAGGACAGAGGGATCTACTACTGCAAGTCTGAGAATCAACATGGAAGCATTGACTCTTCAGATCAATACATAAATGTTCAGTGTGAGTATAAGTGACTAACAAGGTTAATTGTATTCCCCGTTTTACAAAGGTCTGTGTATATCATCATGCATTCTCAAATAAATACAATAGTTCTCTTAATATTATCCCTCAGATCCTCCAAAGCTTCCCTCTGTGTCAGTGAGTCCCTCTGCTGAGATAGTGGAGGGCAGTTCAGTGACTCTGACCTGTAGCAGTGATGCTAATCCAGCAGCTAACTACACCTGGTACAAGGAGAACCAACCACTGCTTCAAGGACCAGAAGGTGTTTATCGTTTCACCTCCATCAGCTCTGAGGACAGAGGGATCTACTACTGCAAGTCTGAGAATCAATATGGAGAGATTGACTCTTCATCTCTAGATATAGATATCCAGTGTGAGTTTCACCAGTTTCTTCTATTTTTCATGATACAAATGCCCACCAAAATCACGCACGGCTTATATTACTGTAGTGTCTCCATATATCTCCTCCAGATGCTCCAAAGCTTCCCTCTGTGTCAGTGAGTCCCTCTGCTGAGATAGTGGGGGGCAGTTCAGTGACTCTGACCTGTAGCAGTGATGCTAACCCAGCAGCTAACTACATCTGGTACAAGGAGGATGAAGACTCACCAAAAGCATCAGGACAGATCTTCACCATCACTGACATCAGAGCTGAACACAGTGGGAATTATTCCTGTGAAGCCCAGAACACCAGAGGACGCCGTAGCACCACCTTCCATCTGATTGTTGTAACAGGTGAGTTTCTCCACACTGCATCCGAAGACAAAACGTACCATCTGGATCTGATTTTGAGTGGGATGGGAATATGTTGCTGGCTACTCCATGTGTGATGGAGGAGGCCCGGGGTTTTCAAAAAAATGGCTCCAAACTAAATCACATAATAGGTCAGTGCCTTAAAATAAACCACTGTATACAATCTGATTGGCTGCATTCCACATCACATACTTTTTCGGTGTGGCTGATGCGCAACAAGGCTGTTAAACCTTTGCCAGCAGCACACTGACTCCTACTGTTCTCCTACGGGCTTAATCTTCTTGTTCTCCATCTTCCTACCAAATGTTTGGACCTTATCTTCTCCTGCAGCGTTGCCAGCACATGTGTCAAAATACATCAAAATGTGCGGCTTCATCGGGAATCGTATGCTATGACTTTTCAAAGAGATTTCCTGGACAACGCGTTTGCGTACGTGCATTTGCGTACGTGCGTAGCGTCCGCGTGGGTAGCGTTTGCGTGCGTGCCTTTCAAATGCGTGGCGTTCGCGTACTCGACAGCTACACAACTTAAACTCCACAAACTCTTTGCCTTGGAAGCCAGGGGTTTAACAGATTGTCTCTCATCTTTTCTTTCATCTGATCACTGTTGTATTTAGGAGCATGGAGATTAATAGCTGTTGCCACAGTTCCTGCGTTCTTTCTCGCCATCATACTCATCTCTGTCTTCATCTGGATCATGTAAGCAGTTCTGTTTCATAACTGTTTTTCGTGAAGTAATTCAAAATGCCTTCATTGAAGTTTAACTTTTAAATTAAATTTCCCTGACTAGTAAGAAGAGGTCTTCCAAGCCACCGTCTGCGCATGGAGGGAGACCAGACACCAGGGAACAGGTGAGGAAGAGGAGGGTTGAAAAAGCGCTAAATTCTGATCGACTTTTTAAAGCGGCGTTTTAAAAAGAATACGATCTCCGCCCACACGAGCGTTTCAGCACCGTGTTAGAAATAATCTTTGTCTATTGTTAATGCGTACTAATTATTGGATGCCTGGTGTAGCCTCCGGAAGAACTTAGTCAAACAACTTCTCTCGTTCTCGGAATTTATTTTCCTTGATCACAAGTAAAGTAACAAGTGCTGCAATCGCGATAGCACATAGTCGTCCAGTCAACACGCAGGTTGACCGTCCAAAAAAAAAACGAACAGCCGGAAGTTCGGCTCTTTAATACACGGTTTTCTGTCATGAACATCTAACATTTCTAAGAGGAGGAGAATCGTGTCCTCATCTTTTCTCACAGGGCTGGAACGTGCAACGACCAGTCTGCTTCCCTAATGTCAATACACTGATAAACAGGTGTGAGTGTTGTAGTGCAAAGCGTGGAACGTTTCTCACAGAATTGATACTAGAGTTCCTAATTGGGGAAAATCATCCACCCCCTGATCAGGGGCTTTTTTTGGGGAGCTGAATGCCCCCTTAACTTATTTTTCCTGCTTTCGAAATGCATCGAGTTCCCCGTAAGGTTCCTAGTCCCGTGGGAAAAGGAGCGATAAAGTATCTATGAGCGACAGTTACCGTAACTTCCATCTGTCGGCAGGCCGTCGTCACGTGTGAATTTAATCCGATTTGTGCAACAGATGCAACCAGCAGAGCCGGAGGACGGACTTCACTACGCCACTGTCCACTTTTCCAAGAAGCAGGCAGATCCCGTCTACTCCAACATCGGACCGGCTCAGCCTCGATGCAAAGAGGAAGAGACGATCGTCTACGCCGCTGTGACATTTAACACCACGACCTCGAGGTTAGCGGCTCCTCACTCGAGAACATTGAGTTCAATTAACAGTTGGAAACAATTATGTTTTTGACTTAGAATCCTCTTATTTCCTTTATCCCCCCCCCCCCCCCCCCCCCAGAACCAGAAGTCAGGAAGCTGCAGAGGATCCGGCTGCGTTGTACAGTACCGTCAACAAAAAGAGGAATCTCTAGTCTAATTTTTAATCTTCAATGGAAGGAAACCACATCATGTTTTAAAAATATATGGCAGTGCATGACCACCGTAGGACAATAGACTAACACGATCCGTCTGGAGACGCCCACCAGCGATAGTCTTTGTCCTCATGGTCGCTTCGCTCCCACAAAACGTGGCTTTTCGGTCTTTGTCTGTCCGACATATAAAGCTCAGGATAAACGGAAGCGGCCAAACGAGCTTCCCCTCCATTTTCTCCAGCGATGTCACCATCGCTTTCCTGAAAAGTTCAGAGATTTTCAACTTGAAGCGCTCGGAACAACAATCCAGCCAGACTTACTCCTGCAGTAGTGTATCAGTTCGCTAACAACGGCAAATATGCATATAATTTGTGAATTAATTTGTAATATAGAACTTCAACCTTTCAAGCCCCACGTCCCTCCCTAGGGGGTGATTTTGCTCTTTTAAGAGCTCATATCTCCCAAGCTTGCTTGGTAGCTTTACGTGCGGCAGCTTCCGCTTTAGCCGGATGTTGTGGTTTGAGGTGCGTTCGAGGTCCAGGAAGAAAATGAGAGCATTTCTTGTGGGAGCAGACTTTTTTTTTCTCGCAAAATGTGTTACTTTACTAATTTTGAGAGACTAAAAGGGCTGTCTCATTTGGCTTCCATAGGCTTGTACGATTAAAAGGAGCAGTTTTTGACTCATTAGATATGATGAATTTTGTGTTAAGTTATGATCCATTTGGGTTACTGTATTATATCACTTTAAATTATCCAATTAGACCTTGTGGTTGAGGAGCTAGACCTGTTTTAGAAGAAGCTAGACCTGTTTTCAGAAAAAAATGCTTGATTTTTAAAAAGTTTAATATTTAAATAAGAAGGAGAATTTTGAGGAACTTTCCTTCTGCAGCCGCTAAATGTTAGTGGATCAGATTGGTAAAGACACATTGTAGCAACATTTCCAACATCCTGTCAAATACATTTCATCGTATTCTACACTTTCGGAATTATTTCTTCTGCGTGACTTCTTTATTTCACATTATATTTGTTTACAATGATCTGGTGTTTTTTTAAAACATGTTACTTCCCAATTGTGTTCTACTCTGGTTAAATAATGTGTATTTATAGACCAGACAGTAATCTACTGTGTTTTTTTTTTTTTTAAACCACAAAATACGAGAAGTTGCATCACTTGGCTACACTTCCTGTTTGAGGGGAGGTGAGGATACAGCGGTCATAATTTTACCATGAAACCAAAGGACTTTTTTTTCTGTCAAAGCGGTGATCTCCAGTCTAAAGTTGGTTTACCAGTCCAGTGTAACATCAGTGCTGGTTAGGAATGCACCAATATCTCATTTTTTCAGACCAAGTACAAGTATTTACCTTAAAACTCATCCCAACCTTAAGTGTGCCTGAGCTGATCCCATATCACAATTTAGCCTCGGGGTCGCACTTCAGGTGTCGTCAAACGGACCCGGACATCATCACAGCTGATGTCGACAGCAGCTTGTGTGCGATTGGCAAGTTAAAATGTATTTTACCGATTAAAACCTGGTTTTGACAATTCTTGTTTTTTTTTGTTGACAGTCGAAGGTTTATGGAAAGGGGATTATGAATAGCTCTTTGTATCACCCCATAAATCAGAAAATGCTGTCAGCCATAAAATAATCTATTTTCTCCATGATTGTATTAATACATGTAGTATAAATGAGGCTCTGAATGCTGTGTGAACAAACCCCTCTGCATAAACCCTCAGAATATTGTAGTGTAACGGGTTGTCTCTAGGGCAGGTCTAGGGAATTGTGTCTACTCTCTATAGCCACGGGCTAATTCTCACCACTTTATGAGCTCAATTCCTGGGTAGAATGTTCTATTTCGGTCCTGTGACCAGCTCCAGACGGTCATGTGATCTCAATAAATCATCCGCAATGTAGCGCTCAATTCCTGGGAAGAATGTTCTGTTTCTGTCCTGTGACTGTCAAGTGTAGGTTCAAAGAGAGGGACCCAAACGCCAGAGCAACAGTTAAAAAATAAGATTTGTGTGACCAAGACTGAGGTCTGGGTAGACCTGAGTGAAAGTACCAAAACCCCCACCCGGACCTCAGGACTTCTTTCCTGGGTAGACCTGTATGATGTACCCCCCCTCCCTCGAAGATCAGAAGTGGGTCTGGTTCAAGGGGGGTCACATGGCATGTAGGTTAACCCGGGTTTGAGTGGTTCAAAGTGGGCATGAGCTGGGTGGGTTGGTGGGCTGTTGGGTGGACTCGGGTTCCCCCCGATGGCTCAGATGGGCACAGCTTACTGCTCTTGGGTGTTTTGTGTGATGCAGGCCGGGATGTAGTGCTTCTATGGGGGATGTGATGAGTGCAGTGTGTGCCTGGCTCTCAGACCAGGGTCTCTGTGTGTGTCTTTTCCTGACATTTTCCGTGTGTGTGTGTGCCCTCCCTCCAGAGCTGGATCACAGACTGTGAGCCAGCTGTGGAGGGTGGGAGGGAGGGCTTTTTTCTCTCTCTTTCCCCGGAAAAAGATGCAGCTGTGCGGCTGTGTAGAGGCTGTATGTGTGCCCTCCCTCTTTTCCTCCAGAGCTCTCTCACATATGGTGAGCCAGCTCTGGAGGGAGAGAGGGAGGTCTTTTTTTGTTCTCTACCCAGCCATGATGCTCTGTGATAGGATGCTGCAGCAGCTGTGTGATGATGAAGCATGTCCTGGTACTCATAGCCTGTCTCTGGGTGTGTGTGGAGTGATGATAGGTCAGGCTGGAACTCTCCAGTGGATTTACTAATACTATTTAGCTGTACTATCACTAGGCCGACTTTTCAGGATCTAAATGCTGTCTGTTGAGTTGGAATGAATTAGGATGCACTGTCGTTCGTTTTAAATCCATTGGCTGGTAGAGGGCTCCACCTTGAGGCGAAACCCGGCAAACGCAACATGAGCTGTTTCTACACTGTGCAAACTTGCAGTTTTTGACGCACTAAAACGGGCCTGGATCAGGCTGGGAACCAGCTAGAAGCCTCCAATTTTGCTTCACTCATCTTCACATCGGCGTTGTCCGGGAGCGAATCCGAGCAGGTTAAGATGTTTTCCAGGCTTGAAAAGAGACTTTGCGGCCTTCAAACTCCATTGTAGGGTCGTTTTCAATGCATTAGAAGCCTCCAATTTCTTTCCGTGCGAGAGCGAATCCGAGCAGGTTAAGATGTTTTCCAGGCTTGAAAAGAGACTTTGAGTCCTTTAAACTCACTGTTTTATTATGGAGCTGGTTGAGAACCAAAGAAAATCCTCCCTGTTTGCCTGAGGTGCTTGGGGGGACCCTGGGGAATTTACTTATCAAATGTGGGGTGGCTGGGTAAAGGGACTGTGAAAGGTCAAAGGTCAGGTGGCCTCCAGGTCTCTCTTTCCAGCTGTGTATCAAATGACAATTGTCACGTGACTGATGACGTCCGAAGCTTCGAACGTCACCGGTGCTTCACGAAGCGTTTCATTGGTTTGACATGTTTGACAGTGTTGAGTTCTAATAAACTCTGGGAGCTGATGCGGGCAATAAGGACCAGGGTCCGAAGAAGTTATGATAAAAGAATATTTAATAAAAGAGAGTTATGACAGAAACAGCTATGCATTTCGATCGAGCTGTTTCCTAATCCACCAATCCACTTCCGTCTGGAGTTCCTCCTTCGTCGGTGGTGGCCAGAAAAGAGGGAGTCTCTATGAAGAAAGTTAGTCTTATGTCCTCGGGGGCTTAGAGCCCCCCTTCTTCCTCTGCTTCTTCCTCTGCTTCTTCCTCTTCGGTAGATCCTTAAAAGTCAGTTCTCCAGCTCCGCCCCTCAGGCGAACAAGAGAACTACAATTCCTTAAAGCGACAGTACATGCAGCATGCAGCATCTAACGTTCCATTCATACATTAATCATTAATAAAAACAGTGACCTTCATATGCATACAATTACAAATCCTTCATAATAATATCCCTTATTAATTATCATATTCCATGCATTGTAATGTACACCCAAACAACTTCTCATTTTACATTGTACAAAGTCCACAAATGACAAACTAGGTTCTAAAAACCCTACAATCCCTCTCTTTATACTATTCCATAGTATAAACACCAGTAATTCTTTATTCATCACCCACAGTGCATACATCTTAATACATTCATGTGTCATAATCCTGTGGAAGAAAAAATTCCCTCCCCCTCGGCTCTTCTTAGGCTTCTCCAATTTTTTCGCCTCGCCTCACAACACTTCCCACTCGCGCTTCACTTCTCCATCGTCTGCTCCCGATCTCTGTCTCCTCGTTCACCATCTCCAGCCATCACCAGTTATCTCGGAAAAAAGATCAGAACAACAGGTTCAAAACTGCATCATGATCATTTAAATCCAAACCCCAGTGTGTTGTTCTATTATTACTAAAGTTGTATGATACTCCTTCATACTACCTGCACCCATCGGGTCGCAGCTCACTGATGTGACATCTGGAGTCTCTGGTCTGATGTGAAGTCTCTCGTACTGACAGAAGCATGATGGAGGTCGGTAATGAAGTGACAAGTGCCGCTGTGAAAGAAAGCCTAGAAGCACAGAGAGGTCTCCGAGCTGGTCTCTGCTGCTCAGGAACTCTGTCTCAGGGGATCACATGTTAATACAGTCCTTCATTAATCACTCAGTTTCTTTTTCATTTAATTTCTCCTTTCTTAATTCTTTCTCTCCCCAAATCTACGCATCTACGCCACCACCAACCCTTCTTTCAACTTCCACAATCCATCTTCAACTTCCTTTTTCCATTCTCTTCACCATGTCATAATACTCTGGGGGTGGGGGTGAATGGAGCAAGACATCTTCCAAGCTCTGCTCTTCCTCTTCCACTTCCACTTCGGGAGCCATCAACGGCATCATCAACCGCTGGTCCTCCCGAACCATCTTTCTATGAAGTTTGTGAACTCGTTGTCCACTCCGGAGTTCTCAGCCAATTCTTTGCTAAGTGAGGTAAGCCCTGCTAAGGCCCTGGACACTGAACCATCGGGGGCAGTGTTGTTAGGAATAAACGTGCAACACATTAACCCAAACATTTTACACACCCCACCCTTCTCAGCGAGCAACATGTCCAAAGCCATTCTATTTTGAAAGGTCATAAGAGACGTTTTTTCTAATTGTTCCAGTATCCCCTTGATTGCATCCCTGCTGTAATTAACAAATCTCTGCTGATTATAATAAATGTAATTTATCCAATCTACGTTTTTATTCATTTTGGGCCATATGAAAATAGATTCAAATCCAGCAGCTATTTGATTCCGAGCCTTGAATTCATCTGGCACTCCTCTGGGTACTCCGATGCTGTCCAAGTAAACATGGCTGTCAAATGAGGCGGACATAATATTTCTACGTCTTCTGTGCAATTTACCTCTGCTGGATGACGCTGAACTAAGCAGATTTAAAAAATCTCCTTCTAATGGGATTGTCGTTACAGGCATAATTAATCTAGCTAACGCACAGGTTCCTGTCCAATTCCTTGGGAGATAATCTCTGAGCACCTTATCACCACAGTACCACCAAACATCTGCTCTGGCCATCATATGGTCACCTACCATACCACTGCTGATGCTGCTCTTCTCCTCTGTGGTAACATTAACGATAGTGTGGCAGTGTCTCAGGTTTCCCACACGGACTGAACCTCGCGAACTGTTAAGGCAAGTGTAGTTGCCTTTGTAATATGTAAACACTGGAGGGTGCACTGGGGGAACTGCTGGAAACAACAAAGCAAGCGTGTTACAATTTCATCTTTCTTATTCATTCTAATGAACCAAATATTTACATCACATTCCAAACCATAAAATATCTACAAGTGTTTCTCTAATTTATCAGTGGTACCATTTGTCAAATGATCTAACTTGGTTTTGGCGTGGCCTTTCTGGAGGGCGTGTGAAGCCTTTGCAACGACTTCAAACGGCCCTACCCCAGCGTCCACTTTAATCCAGATCATTTGTTGACCCGTGTGTTTATGCTAAAATATGTGTCATGTTAGGTGGTGCATAATATTAAACAATATGAACTCAGCGCAAGAGAGCTCATCATATTTACAATTAATATTTACAATATCAAACCTCTTCCTGTCCGACACTCAACCTTACCAGTCACCTGGTTTCACTGATGACACCTTCTCCTCAGCTGGTGTCTGGTTGGCTCCTGTAAGACAAAAAACTCAAACGCGATTGGTTAACCTTTCAGAAAAACCTCCTCAGAGTTTGATCACCCTCGATATCTTAGCTAATTCAGACTTCATCTGATTAGCTCTCTCGACTACCCTGGAATGTTGGGTCATAGTCTGCTCCGTGTGAATGTGTAATGTCTAAATATGTCCCTCTCTTGTACGTGTTTGAATGCAAAATGTGTGCCGTTGTCAGACCTTATCCTTCTTGGAAACCTGTGTCTCAGTATCAGCCACTTGACGACTGACTGGGTCTTTTTTCTTACAGGGGATGACTAACAGTGTTAATCACCGTTTGAATATTTCATGACTTTAACGTAAAAATAGTGGCCTTTCTGCTGTGGTCAAGTTAAGCATTAAATTCATTGGGGTCTCCTTACCCCCTCTCTTTTCTGAAACAATACCGTGGATCTTATCCCATTTGATTCAGAAACCATCCCGATGGAAGGGCTTGGTTGATGGGTGGAGAGCTTTGGTCTCATCTCTCTTGTGGTTTCCTGCACCTGAAGGTCATTCTTCCTCTTGCTCCCAGGATCTGGCTGGCAGAAGATGGGCATTAGGGATGTCCATGTGCCCCCCTCTTCCTCCTCTTCTTCCTCGTCCTCTTTTTGGTTTGCGGCAATCTCTAGCCCAGTGTCCAGGAATTCCACAGTTATGACAGTTTTCATAGTTCTTGCTTTCTTGCCCCTTCTGCCAACGAGGTTGGTCGTCACGTTCCTTCAGAGCTCTGGCCACTGCTTCCTCAATCTGGATGGCCAGGTCACTCATAGCAGCCATCTTTTCCTGTGCTTTCGGGCCCTCCTTCTTTGCAGCTGCTGTCTCCTTTTGCATTTTCAGCAGTTGCCTTGACATCTGGGAGTGGTCTGCACTTCGATTTAATTCTGCTGGCATGGATAGGGGCTGTTGTTGAGGTGGAGTGGAGTTTGGTACGTGCTTGTTCCTTAATCTGGCACCTACTTCCCATGGTGTGGTGCTCGGTTGTGCAAACAGGTTTGAAGTGTTTTGAGGAAGGTTTTCAGAATGTGTCGGGAATGGGCCTGATAAGGAGTTTGTAGAACGGACCGGGGCCGCTATTTCGATGAGGGGGCTTGTAGGAGGGCTCGGAGCTGGATTCGCAGGTGGAGTTACGGCATCATCCCAAGTTTCCTCCTGCCTTCTGTCTGCCTGCCCTCGGGGTATGGATGGTGCTGGTGAATGGTTAGGAGACGCCTGAGGGATCTGTTGGTGTTGGACCTGCTGTGACGGCTCCTGTCCTTCCCAGTCCTGTCTATCTGGTTGATTTTCTATCTGATCAAACCCAGACCCTCTAGCCCCGCCCTGTGATTGTAGTGGGAGCCCATGATCCTGTATCTGGGGGCTTGGTAGGTGGAGGCTTTCTTCACACAATCTCAATCTCTCTTCCCGTGCAGCCTCACTCCTTTCTCTCTCACTGGCCCGTTCTTCCATTTTGAACAAGGCCTTCTCCAGAAATTCAACCGTGTGCAACAGGAATGGGATTGCTTCGATAACCAGGCTGCTGACATAACTGAGAACCTCCACAGTACTTTCCTTTATCTCCACTGGTTCCATGGATCCAGCTAGGGTGGGGTAAGTGGACCTGGTGGGTTCTGGGGACGATGGTTGTGATGTATTGGCTGCTTCTGCTGGTGGCTGCTTCAGCTCCTCCTTCGGGGTTGCTTCTTCCAGCGCGGTCTCATCTGGGGTCTTCTTGGAGGTGTTTTCCTCCACTAGTGCCATGCCATGGAACAGCAATAGTGCATCTACGATGGCTCTATTGGATTTAGCCACAGCCATTGGGGAGATCGCGAGCCATCCTTTTCCTTTCGGCTTCTCTTTAGCTGTGCTGTTTCTCAGCTCGAGCACTTTTATCAGAGCCACCCTCTCTTCCTTGGTGGGCGCCTCCAGGCTTGTTACATCAAGTAAACCCTCAGCATGCCATTCTTGGATGTGTTTTCTCAGTCTCCTGTCCTCCTTTCCCTGCGATTTGTTGATCGTCATTCTCAGGGCTGCATCGCAGGCTTCATTAACCCACGCTGGGGTATTCATTGGACTAGACATCTTGGACGAATCAGGTGCTGACTTTGGCTTATATACGGAAATGTAAATGTAGAAATAAAATAACAAACAATATGTGTCTAACGTGCAAATGTGGTGTAGTTGGAAGAATACAATTTGTTAAGGTTATGGGGAAAAAATGCTTCACACTGCCAGAGCTGGTAAAAAGGGAAAAGAAGTTCACTGCAATCAACCTGGCCAAAAGGGAACACAATATCACACTGCGCACACTGCCAGAGCTGGTAAAAAAAGGGCACTGCAATCAACCTGGCCAAAGGGAACACAATATCACACTGCGATTGAATAATAATGCATGCCAGTATGATGTTTACAAAACTACAATTGTTAAAAATTATTAATTTGCCAAAATGTTTATTAATATACAACTATAGTTAATATTCTCTCTATTCTTTATAATGTGTAAATGTTTTAATCCATTAGCATCTATGCTGTTTAAAGCATGTGTCAGCTGTGTGTGTAAACAACCTTGTTATTGTTCCAGGTGTCAGTGTCAGTGAGGAAATACCCCTCCAACCTCTAGAGGCGCTATTATTTAAGATAAAGTACTCTCCCTTCCTGTTTCCTTTCTCGCACATGTGGTGCCACGTTTTTTTCCTTCCCCCTTGATTCCACCTTTTCTATCTGCTTTTCAGATCAGTCTATCACATCCACAACTTGACTTCTCTATGTATTTTCTCCTCTAATTAGTTATAATCTCGTTTTCTAGCTCTTTTGCCGCAGATAGCTCTCGGCTCCAAGCTCTCGGCTCTCGGCTCACGCGTCGTCTCCTAATTTTTTAATTTCGCTTTCGCTTTCGAGCACTGAATCTCTGCGTTCCTCTTCTAGCTCCGGTCGCAGCATACAGCTAACAAAATCCTATAAGTACTTGGCTCCTCAGACCAGCTGAAAGACGTCAAAACTAAGCGCCTGTCTCGTCCCTTTCCCGGAACTAGGATATGTTATTAATGCCGTATGTACAACCACGTAGCTATTGACTGGAGCCGGGTCCATGCGTCGTGTCACTCCGATTTTTAATTTATGGCGCATATGTTCAGATCCTAGGGGTTATTCTCGGAGTATTTAGAGACTACTAAGAACCTGCCGATTCAAAGCGTAACTCTAAAACTTGTGCCGTATCAGTAAGCCCTACTGTAAAATATCCTATATAATACAGGCCCCGCGCGGTCTTTTCTAACCCGAACAATTCTGGCACCTCTTGCAATCTGCATCTATACACGTGATACTACGCCGCGTAATATAACTATTGCGGTTAGTTCAGTTATCTTGGGAGTCAATTGTGCTTGGATATACCGAAAGAAAAGACAAAGGAAAAAATCAACACCGCGCCGCCATTGTTGCACCCACGTTCTCAGACGCAAATCTACACAAAACACAGCTGATACTACGTTTTACAAAAACGCACGCAGTCTTTCATTCAACATATAATTATTACAAACCGCACGTATTACACATTCAGTCTCGAGTCCATTCAATCTTACGTACTATTTCGGAATACAGAGCCGCCTTTGCAGGAAACCGGCGAGTTCCGTCTCACCCTAACTTCCTCCAACACTGCTTTCTGTCGTTCAAACAAAGCTTTTCTCTCACACACTGCTAGCTTTCATACACATATAACATACAAAACATAAGCCGACTATCATTTCACTCCTAACAATTACACTATGTCGTGTTTTCACGCTAATAATTTTAAATCCACGTCTGACCGGCCTCTGCCAACTCACGACTAATTGTCCTATTTCTACGTACGTAAGGTTTGATCAAACAGGTCCTTAAATACCTTTATTTGCTGAGGCCTCCTGTGAGTTGAGAAAAGACGATCTCCGCGGTAAATCCGGATGGGGTGCCCCGCATCAAAACTCCAGCAGAGTCCCTGTCGTGGTCGCCATCTGTTGAGTTCTAATAAACTCTGGGAGCTGATGCGGGCAATAAGGACCAGGGTCCGAAGAAGTTATGATAAAAGAATATTTAATGAAAGAGAGTTATGATGCCTCAGTGTCAATCAACAATGTGGGTTAAAAATGCAATGTTGCACAAAACACTGCCACTTTCACCAAGCCCATGTTCATAAGGACTTTCCACTGCCACTTCTATGAAATCTTACCTCACTAATATGAGCTATAAAGGACAAATACTATCTATAAATCTGTTGCCATACAACTTTAGGGCCCTAATAATATACAAAACCTTCGTGACCTCCAGCATTCACTGGGGCGTTTTGTAGCCGAGTGTGAAGCGGCAGGGATGAGAGTTAGCACCTGCAAATCTGAGGCCATGGTGCTCTGCCGGAAACCGGTGGATTGCTCCCTCCAGGTGGGGACAAACTGCCTACCCCAAGCGAAGGAGTTCAAGTATCTCGGGGTCTTGTTCACGAGTGAGGGTAAGGTGGAGCGGGAGATGGACAGGCGGATCGGTGCGGCTGCAGCAGTAAAACAGGCGCTGTACCAGTCCGTCTTGGTGAAGAGGGAGCTGAGCCGGAAGGCAAAGCTCTCCATTTACTGGTCGGTCTACGTTCCAACCCTCACCTATGGTCACGAACTCTGGGTCGTGACCGAAAGAACGAGGTCTCGGATACAAGCGGCCGAAATGAGCTTCCTCCGTAGGGTGGCCGGGCTCAGCCTTAGAGATAGGGTAAGGAGCTCGGACATCAGGGGGGAGCTTGGAGTCGAGTCGCTGCTCCTTCATGCCGAAAGGAGTCAGCTGAGGTGGTTCAGCATCTAGTCAGGATGCCTCCTGGACGCCTCCCATTAGAGGTTTTCCAGGCACGTCCAACTGGTAGGAGACCCCGGGGAAGACCGAGGACACGCTGGAGGGATTATATCTCCCGGCTGGCCTTGGAACGCCTCGGGATCCCCCAGGATGAGCTGGAAAGTGTTGCGGGTGAGAGGGAAGCCTGGGTCGGCCTGCTGGACCTGCTGCCACCGCGACCCGACCCCGGATAAGCGGCTGAAAATGGATGGATGGACATTCTGAAGACTCTACAGGTGAAGAGGGTCAAAACATTAACTCATAGATATCACTATGAAACTCCACCAGCTGATCACTTACATTAATAAAACATTTTTTTTTTTGTATTACAAGTTTTATGAAATGTTATGTTTAAATATGCCAATGAGGTATTATCTAATGGTAACTTTTGGAGAATTTAGCAAAAATCTACAGCCATAAATAGACAAAGTAGTAAAATAAACAACTGAATGTGTATTTTGGTGTTTTCTTTCCACAAAGAAGACATGTGACATAATCTATGAATTTTTCAGTGCATTAAAAACAATATCTTTGTCTGTATAGTGTCTCTTTAATCTCTTTTTTTTTAAATATTTTTTTATATGCTTTGTCACACCTGTATTTTCCCCGAGTACTGGGTTATGTAAAGTTTGCAACACAACAAACCGGTTGCTTGTTTCATCTGATTTGGGTATTGACGCTCTGTTGCTATAATAAGAATGAAGGAAGGTAGGCTGGTTCTCTGGTTACTGACCACAGAGGACAGTGATCCATCAACACCTTTGCCAGACGGAGACGAGAGGAGCAGCGATGGGTTTCACAGCAGCAGCCGGTGGATTTGTCGCCTTCCTTCTCTCTATGCCAGGTACTGCACATCCACATTTACAGAAGGTTGATTGCACAGCTGTAAAACCTCATCAGTTAATGATTACTCAGAACCGTACAGCTCGAGGGTCGTCAATCACAGTTGTTTTCACCTGATAACAATTCCAACAGAAGTGTTGCACAGTTGGAGACGATGAAGTTAGTGGGGCGGGAAGGTGATCAGTTCTGCGATTGCATTCTGATATGCAGATAAATACCGTTTGAAGTATCGACATTAATTAAAACTAAATTGACTATGTTGTTAATTTATGCAGAAATTGTTCTTCGCTAGCCAGGTTTCCATCTGCAGGTAGAACACATTTTACAACAAACTTCCAGTAATCAGAAAAGTCAAGTTAATTAGTTGTTCTATCCACTACTGCTATGCAAATAGTGCATTACAGTAGAACAGTTCAGGAAAACAGCTGGGTGCCATGAAAGCTTTGAGATCTGCCTTTTTGTTATTTTTTTGGTGTAATTTAAAATGCTTCATGTCCATACAATCTCTACAGTTTTTAAGCGTAAAGGTTATGTAAGTCAATAAACCATTGAAATTGTGTAAAAAAATACACAACCGATTTTTCTGATGTAAGGAAATGCATTAAAGTGAAGCAAATTAATAAGAAACATGATTCTTCTCTTACCGAGCGAGAGATTTAACACTGAAAGTGTTTTACGAGCCGCTCAGGGACTCAAATGTCTAAATTATTGCAGAAGGTGGACCAGTTATTTACAGTACGACAGCAGAGTTATAACGCTTGGAGATTTTTTTTAAATGCTTTTTTTTCTGTTGAAAAGTTGTTGTTTTAAACCTGCAATACAGCAATCCTTGTTTCACAAATCATGTTTCCACTCGTGTTTAAAGACGAATTAAACACGTTTGATTTCACACTGCTCCTTATCTACCCTAAAATCCAAAGCACATCTTTTGCGAAGGAAATACTTTTTTCCGGGCAAGAAATTTGCTTAATGCAAAATTACAACAAACAAAGCATAAAGCATTTCTTGCATTGCCCTTTTCAACAGGAAGCAAACACATGCAAATACACAAAAAAGGGAACATGATGCGGAACGAGCTGAAAATAAACGTCTAGCCCTTTTTCCTTTTTTAAGCATTCAATATGTCTCTGTCTCAGATTATTGATACTCATTTTTACATGTTATGAAAGTGCAAGCACAGCATTGAACGTTGCCATCACTCCCAATTTAATAACATCTGTGAACAGAAGGACTTTCATGAAGCAACTACACTAACATTCAGTGCTTTGGGTCTGAGCTGTGGATATATATACCTCTCATTATTATGGTGAATAACTACTAATTGGTTCTGTGTGGGGTTTGCACGTTCTCCCCGTGGCAGCGTGGGTTCCCTCCGGGTTCTCCGGTTTCCTCCCACAGTCCAAAGACATGCAGCTCAGGTTAAGGACTCTAAATTGCCCGTAGGTGTGAATGCTTGTCTGTCTTTAAAATGGCGGCTCTGCGGGTCGAGGGCATCTCATCGTTACACGCCTGATGCCTCGACTCCTCTCTCCTCGTGTCTCTTCCTCGAGAGGAAAGGAATCGAGGAGGCACAAAATCTGAAATTGAGGAAAAATGTGCAGTCTTCGTCAGCAGAGCTGAACATGAATTGCTGTCAGACACACAAACCGTCTATAAGAAGTGGACGTAGTCATGGAGACGTAGTCATGGAGACGTCACCCGTTGGTGTTGTTGTTTTTTTCCACAACCGATGAACAGGAAGTGACCATATTTGAATGTGGAGGAGTGATGTAGAGACGCCGTATACGTCTGTGTGCCGACCTGTCAATCAGCTTGTAGCCCCGCCCTAAAGCGTCCCCTGCTTTATGGTCTGTTTGACTCTAAATGAGCATAATGTACTAAATGAACTTCATGCTGTATTGAAGAAGACTTGAGGCCGGTCAGGTCGGAGTGATGAATGAAGCTGGAGTCATTCTGTTAAATGAAGTTTGGTTCTCCAGCAGGATTCCATAATGAAGCGCTTGTTCTCCCCTCTTGTGGATCTGATTGTGGTTTCTGATGTGCTCTGTGTTACAGTGGTGCAGGGTCAGCATGGAGTGGTTTACACTCCTGGTATCTGTGTCTCCAGAGGATCAACAGTGTTCATGTCCTGCTACGCCCAAAACCCACCCAATGTATCTGTAACGAAAACATTCTGGTTTACTAAAGAAGTGAATAATGATCCTGTTGATCTGATGGGCGACTCAGAATACACAGATCGAGTAAAGAATATCTGTGATAGAGAGAACAGCTGCACTCTGACAATCAGAGACCTGAAGGAGAGCGACTCAAAGACGTACAGGTGCAGCTTCTCTGCAGAACTATCAGGTGATAAATGGACTGCTGGACCTGGAGTCACACTGACTGTCACAGGTAACATGTGGGTTTACCCCAACACACACACACACACACACACACACACACACACACACACACACACACACACACACACACACACACACACACACACATCCATCCGTACGTTTGTCACCTTTATACTCTTCAGTATAAATCAGTTATGCTCAGTTTGTTTTTGTCCTCGTCCTATTTTATATCATTTCTTTCGCCGTTTCTGTGTTCATATACTTATGCATTACATTACATTTCATTTAGCTGACGCTTTTATCCAAAGAGACTTACAATAAGTGCATTCAACCATGAGTACAAACTCAGAACAACAAGAATCAGGAAAGTACTTCAATAAAGTTAAACTACAAAGTGGTATCAGTAAGTAACATTTAAGTGCTACTAAAGTGTTACTAAGGTGCTACTTTCCTTATTCAAAGTGTAGTCGAAAAAGATGTGTTTTTAGTTTTTAGTATGTACTCCTTTTTCCTACAAAACAAAACAAAGGTGTATTAATGGTGTTGAGCATGTTAAAAACATAATTGCAAATGTGTTTGTGTACGTTGACAGAACCCGTTTGGAGTGTAGACTTCCAATGTCTGCACTATTTGTGTGTGTGTGTGTGTGTGTGTGTGTGTGTGTGTGTGTGTGTGTGTGTGTGTGTGTGTGTGTGTGTGTGTGTGTGTGTGTGTGTGTGTGTGTGTGTTTCTTGTAACAAATGACTCAGTGTTCTTCCTCACAGATCCAGCTCTGCAGGTTACTGTGACCAGAGTGAAGGACTACACCTCTCACATCAAGGCAGAGCTGAGTTGTAGCAGCAGCTGTGGTGGTCCTTCCTACGTCTGGTTCATTAACGGACAGGAAGTTCCTGGACAAAGTGCTTCCTACACGGGTTATTTGAAACCTGGAGACAGCGTCTCATGTGCTCTGAGGGGGTCTGATGATCACCGCTCTCCTTCACTGTGTGAGTATGCGTCACGGTGTCATGAAAAAACAACAACTAAACGACAGGATCGTTCCAGACGAGCCAGGCCTGGGCAGAATCGATCATCGGCTATTGTATTGTATTGTATGATTTAAAAACTATCCGAACATGTTCTGCAAACTACAACTAGCCTACAAATCAGATCTAACAGGATGCAACTATCTCTTTGACTTCCTGTATATTCTTTGAGGGCAGCTAGACACTGTCATGCTTCACCCCCTGATACTTTACAGGTGAACGCGCTTACTGTCGTTTTTACCCAAAGGTATCAATCTGGAAATTAAAAATGTATGCAAGCTGCTGTTCATTTACATACATTTTCACTGTGAAAACGTGTTCCTCATCTTGTAAACTTTTTTCTCCTCCAGATGCTCCAAAGCCTCCCTCTGTGTCAGTGAGTCCCTCTGGGGAAGTCAAGGAGGGCAGTTCAGTGAAGCTGACCTGTAGCAGTGATGCTAACATAGTAGCTAACTACACCTGGTACACGGAGAATGGAAAGAAACCTCTCAGTGAAGAACCTCAGCTTGTCTTCAGATCCATCCAGTCCTCTGACTCTGGACAGTATTACTGTGAAGCTGAGAACCAGCTGGGGAGGAGGAGGTCTGAATCCATCTCTATTGATGTGAAATGTGAGTGAAACATTTAATATTATTTCTTTGTAAAATAGAAACGATAAAGAGTACAACCTAAGAATAGACAGTGAAACAATGATCAATCTCTAAATAGAAAGAACATGATGGCATTACGTGTTAGGAGTTGTGTTAAGTGTCATTTACTTCTAATTTACTAACCTCTGCGTTGTTTTCTTGATACCCTACGTTTCATGGAGCTTGCGACAAAAAAAAGAAACGTGGACTTGCTTTCATCTGTAGTTTATTAGTGTAGGAGGAGAAACTACCCGTGATGGAAACAGTGAAGCAAAAGCCTTTTCTGTCAAAGTATCCTGCAAACTGCTGACGAATATTTATTGTGCTGAAAATGTTTCTCCTCCAGATGCTCCAAAGCTTCCCTCTGTGTCAGTGAGTCCCTCTGCTGAGATAGTGGAGGGCAGTTCAGTGAAGCTGACCTGTAGCAGTGATGCTAACCCAGCAGCTAACTACACCTGGTACACGGAGAATGGAAAGAAACCTCTCAGAGAAGAACCTCAGCTTGTCTTCAGATCCATCCAGTCCTCTGACTCTGGACAGTATTACTGTGAAGCTGAGAACCAGCTGGGGAGGAGGAGGTCTGAATCCATCTCTATTGATGTGAAATGTGAGTGAAACATCTTATTGGTAAAAAAGAAGATTGATTTTGTCTGTCATAGATGTTTTTAGGGTCAGTTTTAGTCGACATTGGCATTGCTGCTGTCGCTCAATTGGCGACGTAATTAAAGTCTAGTGTGTAAGATTTGACGACATCAACCGCCGAGGGTGCAGATTACAACCGACTGAAACTTTTCCCGAAGCACGTTAATTTTTTTTTCTTCCCCTTTCTCTTAAGAAACTTCCTCGTATGTGGATATAAACGGCTCATTTTATGCCAATGAAAACACAATGGTTCTTATTTGCAGGTCATTATACACTAAAGAAAACAGACTTATGAATATTATATTCCATCCAAACGCAACACACTCTTCCTTTTTTGAAATGAATGAAATGTATTATACACAGATAAACCCCTTGAGATGTATCCTCTCATCTTCAAGGAGGTCCCAAACAAACGCTGAGAAAACAAGTAAAAGACCAGAAAAGTACACAACACAATGTTATATAACACAATGGTGACAACCATATGAATAACAAAGGGAGATGTATTATTATTTCTTTGTAAAATAGAAACGATTAAGAGTACAACCTAAGAATAGACAGTGAAACAATGATCAATCTCTAAATAGAAAGAACATGATGGCATTACGTGTTAGGAATTGTTTTGAAGCTAAGAGTCATTTACTTCTAATTTAATAACCTCTGCGTGTTTTTTTGATACCCTACGTTTCCTGGAGATTGCGACAAAAAAAACAAACGTGGACTTGCTTTCATCTGTAGTTTATTAGTGTAGGAGGAGAAACTACCAGTGATGGAAACAGTGAAGCAAAAGCCTTTTCTGTCAAAGTATCCTGCAAACTGCTGACAAATATTTATTGTGCTGAAAATGTTTCTCCTCAGATGCTCCAAAGCTTCCCTCTGTGTCAGTGAGTCCCTCTGATGAGATAGTGGAGGGCAGTTCAGTGACTCTGACCTGTAGCAGTGATGCTAACTCAGCAGCTAAATACACCTGGTGGACGAGGAGGAGAATGCGTCGTAGTTATGGTCTCAGTGAAGAACCTCAGATTGTCTTCAGCTCCATCCAGTCCTCTGACTCTGGACAGTATTTCTGCACAGCTGAGAACCAGCTGGGGAGGAAGGGATCTAAATTGATCTTTATTGATGTGAAATGTGAGTGAAACATCTATTAAAATATAACAAACCTCTTAAATGTGTTAAGTCTTTGCAGGAGAAGACTTCACTGATCATAACTACTTTCTTCAGCTCTACTTGCTTCACATTCAGTCTGCTGGAATTCACTGAGCAGCTTCAGGAGATTTTAGGGTTTTATTCTGTTTTGAGACCTGTAATGGAAATTTAATTAACCTTATCAATCTCCTTTAGAGAAAACAAATGCGATGTGAAACACATAAATGTCTTTAAGTATTTATTAAACAGAAACTTGGAATAATTCAATTGAATGGGCAGAGCTTGTCACCACAGATGGCTCGGAGGTCTGACCAGGAAAAATATTTCAACATGAGTTTTATACATCAACAATTATTATTGAAATGTTTGCCCCTCCCCCCCTGCTCCTCCTCGCAGTGTCCTCCTTCCCTCCAGACAAGCCGTGATGCTGTCTGGAGGATGTTGTTTGGCTGCGGCCCTGAGAGCAAGAGTGAGAGGCACAGAAAGAAAACAAAACGAAAAGAACAAAAACAATACCGAAATCAACCTGTTATTGCTTCACACGGATGGCGCTGATGAGACTGGGTCAAGATGAACTGAACTCCGCTTTCAGAGTTCAGCTACACATTTAAGAATAAAGCACTTATGATAAATTTCCACCACAATTCCCCCTTTGGTCACGAAAGTGACCACAAAAGTAATTACAATTTATCAACCCATCAATAGATTTGACCCAAAATGGTTTACGCACATCATCATCTGTAAGGTTAAGCTTCACCTGTTTTTGTTAGAAGTAAGCAACTCTATGTTAGATAGATAGATAGATAGATAGATAGATAGATAGATAGATAGATAGATAGATAGATAGATAGATAGATAGATAGATAGATAGATAGATAGATAGATAGATAGATAGATAGATAGATAGATAGATAGATAGATAGATAGATAGATAGATAGATAGATAGATATGAAATGCTGACATATTAATTAAACCCTGACACGATCTTTGGAGATGAGTCAGCCGACCTCCATCTCCAGGGTACTGGATTTATAACAACATGTCAGTGAGGTGGGAACAAGCAATGATCACAACAATTTAAACTAATCTATTCAATCACATAGTTATGTTATTATAACAATCATCAGGAACCAATTGTTGATTTAATTGATCCTTCCACCTGTAAACATTGATTGGATTATTTATTCTTTATTACACCACATCGAGGAAAAACTGTAATGACACGAATCATAAGCTTTATTACACAGAAGAATCACTTTTATATTCTTTCCCATTCGTCCCTGGGAGGAAAACAGTCAGGCGTAGTGTCGCTGCAGGATCAGCCTTGGGAGCATACACATATTTCTTATCCGCCAAATTCAGCCCTTTATTGTGACGTATTACGGCACTGTTTGTCCCATGTGGCTTCCAAATAAGTGTTATTTAATGTCTAAATTGTGCCCAGTGTTCTCTGATTCAAAGCAATCAGTGAAAGTGAGATTCTTTAGAATATAAAAGTCTGTCGCAGGAATGACGTCTATCGGTCTACCAAAATATTTATGCTTACAGAATATTTAATCTTTGAACAATTTAACTTAGAATGTGTTGGAAAAACAGATTAACCAACGGAGCGATGTCTAAAATGTTTTTTGATCTTTGGCACACTCCTCTGACGTGTGCTCTATCGGTACAAACTCAGATTGTACTTTTTCAAATAATCGCTCAACCTATGAATATTTATTTCCCCCGTTCTTTTACATTCCCTTAATTAACAACTAATTTGAATACTTTGATATTCATATTATTTAATTTTCCCTCAAAATTTGAAATCCTATAAAGAGATATAAAATGTTCTAAAACGTTTATATTATCTGTTTTTCAATGTTGCTTTTATTTGCTTTGATCACACCTCTAAATCTTACTGAGCAGTTGAACGAAAATAGTTATAATCTGCCTTGAACAATTACCAAAGTATTTACTCTTTTATCACTGTGTTATTTTGCTGTCTCTTGGAGTAACATTACTAAAATAACTATACAAAATATGGATTTATCTTTATAATAACCTACATATACATATTCCCCCTTTTGCTAAATTACCTCTGCTAATTTAGCAAAACCATGGAAGAGAGCACTTTGCAATTGTCTGGTCCGTCCATTCATCATTATCAAAACTGCACCAGATCATCAGTGAAAGATGTTTCTGAAGGCACACCCAGTGTTATGAGCTGAAAAGAGAAAACCCAAATAAGCCTTGCATATAGCTGCAGCAGCATCTGCAGCATTACCTGTTGAAAGGGATCAGAAGCGTTAGCGTGAGCATCACTTTTCATACCACAGTCAGTTTTAGGCTTCTAGCTCAGCGCTCAGACCTGTTCAAAAGAAAACAACACAGTTATGCGGCTCTCCATCTGTTGGAGTAGAAAACAAGTTGCAGGATTAAGGTAACAAAACAGTAGTGAAACAAACAACAGGTCTCTGTTTCCCCCCCATAGTCCTGAGTCAAAACCAATGTCATGAAACCGTCCCGTTGGTCAATGCTCTGTGTGAACGGTGTGTCCAGTTAGCTAGTCCAAGTGTCGGAGCACACAGTAATGCACTCTTTAGGTCAAAGAAAGCCTCACTCGAGGAGTCAGTCCAGGTCAGTTTGTCATGCGCAGAAAAGCTGTTTACCATGAATCATGGAAGAGAGGAGTGCCTCTCTTTCTGAATAATTTGGGATCCACTATCCATAATATGACGTAATTTCTAAGAAGCTCATTTGTTTCTCAGTTTGTGTTTTAGCCACAGCTTGAATTGCCTATATTATTTTGGGAGAGAGGGTTTTGACCTCTGCTGTGATCACATGTCCCACGTATGAAACTTTAGACAGAGCGAATCGCACTTTTGTATACGTCGCCTTTCTTACTGTACCGGTCCTCAGGAGCACATGAAGGCCTGAGATCAGAAAGCAGAGTCTGCGTGCGCAGTCAGCCAGCCATGTCCTCTTCTCCATTCCTGGGCCTCGTGCCAAGGAAACATGTGGAATCGCCCCACGAACAACTCAGCTTGCTTGGGAGACAGAGACAGAAACAGTGGCAGTACTCTTGGTCCAATAAATGTCCCTCATAAACAAACCCTCTATTTCTTCCTCATTCACTCCAAACCACACATCCTCACAACTCATCTGTGTGCGGTGCAGTGTGGTGAATGAACTTGCATGTGACTTTCTACACGTGGTGAATGTTGTGAAGCAAAATCAGTCTGCTGTAATGCTCCCCCCAATGATCCTAAAGACCACTTATAACGGTAAACCAAATCCGCCGTGTCATATTTCATCATTTGCTTGGTTTCTTGTCCGCTCACCATCAGGCCATCAGGGCCCGATGTGAGAATAAACCCAACTATGCACATTAAATCTCTGCCCCGCTAATTTATAGGGCAGCAATCAGACAGCAGAAATGCATGCCTGACTGTGATGTCATCAAATGTACAAGACAATAGCGTTGTCTACAGTTCACTAGTTGATACACCAACCGAGTCAACAGTTCTGCAATATCTGCCACTTTCTCAGGAGGGACAGGTAAAGCAGAAGTTCTCAAAATTGAGAGTATGGCTCCCGTGTCAATCAAATATGGAACATATTACCTTTAATAGTTAACATGACTTATGGTCATTTTTTTAAAACCTTAATTTTCATTCAAATATGTCTTATATGTGGGTGTGTGTGATGTCTGTCTAGTTTTTAATGTGTGTATCGCATGCACAAGTTTGTCATAATCCAAATCAGAATTTGCTCACCCTTTGTGCTGAGGTGTGTGCGTCAAAAGGTCCTTCTCTAGGGTCCGTCCCGTCGCCCCCCACTCCTCTCAGTCGGATTTCTTCCCCCGGTCCTCCCACCAGCCTTGTTTTTATTCCATGGGGCTTGCGGGCAGACCCTTCTCCAATGTCCGGTTCTGCCGCACATGTAGCACAAAAAGTCTTTGGTTCGTGAGTCAAAGTCTCTTCCCCTCTGTCTTCCTCTTTGGGCCCCGTTTTCTCTTTGGCCACCTCTGTCCTCACGCCTGCCTTCTCTCTGTCCATGTTTTGAGCAGTCTTGCTTTCCATCAGCCCCGCCGGATGCCATGGCCCCACACATTGTCAGCTGGGCATCCCAGAGTTTGCGCTGACAATACTTGGTTTTTCCTTCTTCTTTCGGCTGGTGGTTGGATGGCTTTCCCCTTCGAGGAGCGTAGGACGGCGGGAGGGAGTCCCCAGCAGGATCCACACGACCATTCACCTCGGACAAAGAAAGATACAATTTAGCAGTGCATTCAGTTCCTTCATCCTTTCCCCTTGCTTTATTTCTTGTATCACACTCATTCCTCAATCTCTTCCTTTCCCTTCTCTCTGCTTCCTCCCTCCACATACCATACCCCTTCCAGTCTGCTTTAAACGGGGCACAGTTCTTTCTTTCTTTCTTAGACTTCCTCTCATGTTCTACCGCTTCGTCTTTCTCTCTCTGATCCAAACACGCTCGGAGTTGCTCCAATTTCTCTAGGCTGAAACTGCCCTTCTCCGGAAAACCCATTTTTACCCATTCTTCCAATTGGTCCACAGTTTGTTTATCCTTCTCCCACATACATTGTATCACCGGAGATAATACTTTGTAAACAGGCCTTACAGGCGGCTCAGGCTGCACAGGCTTCGCTTTGCTCTGATTTTTACCCATTTCTCCCACATAAACCAAAAAAACAACTATAGTTCCTTGTGTACCCTCCTTTCAGAACAATCTCATGTAATCAGGAAATGACACACAAGATCAAACTAAAAAGAAAGCCCACAAGTTCACCGGTTCTACCCACTAATCTCCAGTTACGCTTACGGAATTACGCGAACGATCCAGTGCAACACACCAAGACCAAACTTATAAACCCACAAGCATACCGGGACATGCCTGTCCAGCACCCTATTCGCGCGAGATTTTCCCAGGTTCTCTGATTACTTGTTTCCTGAATTACCTGAATGATCCGGTGCAACACACCAAGTGATCACAACCCGGTGCAACACACCAAGCTATCACCTTCCGGTGCAATACACAAGATCAAACCTATAAGACTACAAGCATACCAGGACATCTCTGTCCAACACCCTGTTTGTGCGAGCCTGTTTTTCCCCAGGTTCTCTGATTACTTGTTTCCTGAATTACCTGAATGATCCGGTGCAACACACCAGGTTATCTAAAATCTGGTGCAACACACAAGATCATTCCTATAAGACTACAAGCATACCAGGACACATCTGTCCAACACCCTGTTTGTGCGAGCCTGATTTTCGGCCTTTCCCAAGTGTCTGTTACATCACAAATGCTTTCTCACCGGGTGGAATTCTTTTTCCCAACTCAGGATTGGAGCGGCAAACTCAAAACCCCGTCCGAGGACAGCCTCTCACCTTTCGGGAGGAATCAGCTATATAGTAGTCGACTTCTGTCTTCCAACGGAGTCCAGATCACGCGTCCAATCCCATCCTCGTCGCCAATTGTAATGGAAATTTAATTAACCTTATCAATCTCCTTTAGAGAAAAAAAATGCGATGTGAAACCCTTAAATGTCTTTAAGCATTTATTAAACAGAAACTTGTAATAATTCAATTGAATGGGCAGAGCTCGTCACCACAGATGGCTCGGAGGTCTGACCAGGAAAAATAGTTCAACATGAGTTTTATACATCAACAATTATTATTGAAATGTTTGCCCCTCCCCCCCTGCTCCTCCTCGCAGTGTCCTCCTTCCCTCCAGACAAGCCTTGATGCTGTCTGGAGGATGTTGTTTGGCTGCGGCCGTGAGAGCAAGAGTGAGAGGCACAGAAAGAAAACAAAATGAAAAGAACAAAAACAATACCGAAATCAACCTGTTATTGCTTCACACGGATGGCGCTGATGAGACTGGGTCAAGATGAACTGAACTCCGCTTTCAGAGTTCAGCTACACATTTAAGAATAAAGCACTTATGATAAATTTCCACCACAAGACCCAGATTTAAAGTCTGAAATGCTGCAACGCATTAATTCACATTTTCTTTTTATTCAAATACCAAATGTTCTTTTATAGTAACACAATCTTAACCATAATCTCTGTTAACATGATCTCATCCAGATGCTCCAAAGCTTCCCTCTGTGTCAGTGAGTCCCTCTGCTGAGATAGTGGAGGGCAGTTCAGTGACTCTGACCTGTAGCAGTGATGCTAACCCAGCAGCTCACTACATCTGGTACAAGGAGGATGAAGACTCACCAAAAGCATCAGGACAGATCTTCATCATCACTGACTTCACAGCTGAACACAGTGGGAATTATTCCTGTGAAGCCCAGAACACCAGAGGACGTAGTAACTCAACTTTCCATCTGAGTGTAGCAGCAGGTGAGTCTTTCCACTGTATCTGATTCTCAGGAGGTTTACACACAATTCATTTTGTATTTTATTTTCCATTTTCAACTTGACTCAAATGACATTAGTTTATGTATGCAGCAGTACTCGCCAAGACCTGCAGCGAATTTGAATGTGCAACACTGTTGGAGTTTCCTTTTAAAATTGTCCAAAGTCTGGATTAACATGAATACACTTTAGTTGGTCCCACAGTCCAAAGACATGCAGCTCAGGTTAAGGACTCTAAATGTGCAGACTTGCATCAGCAGAGCTGAACATGAATTGTTGTCAGACACACAAACCGTGTGTAAGAAGTGGACGTAGTCATGGAGACGTAGTCATGGAGACGTCACCCGTTGGTTTGTGGACTGGAGATTTTCCCGTCGTCATGTTGTTGTTTTTTTCCACAACCGATGAACAGGAAGTGACCATATTTGGACTGTGGAGGAGTGATGTAGAGACGCTGTATACGTCTCTGTGTCGACCTGTCAATCAGCTTGTAGCCCCGCCCTAAAGCGTCCCCTGCTTTATGGTCTGTTTGACTCTAAATGAGCATAATGTACTAAATGAACTTCATGCTGTATTGAAGAAGACTTGAGGCCGGTCAGGTCGGAGTGATGAATGAAGCTGGAGTCATTCTGTTAAATGAAGTTTGGTTCTCCAGCAGGATTCCATAATGAAGCACTTGTTCTCTCCTCTTGTGGATCTGATTGTGGTTTCTGATGTGCTCTGTGTTACAGTGGTGCAGGGTCAGTATAGAGTGGTTTACTCTCCTGACATCTCTGCCTCCAGAGGATCAACAGTGTCCATGTACTGCTACGCCCAAAACCCTCCCAATGTATCTGTAACGAAAACATTCTGGTTTACTAAAGAAGTAAATAATGATCCTGTTGATCTGACGGGAGACTCAGAATACACAGATCGAGTAACGAATATCTGTGATAGAGAGAACAGCTGCACTCTGACAATCAGAGACCTGTCACACTGACTGTCACAGGTAACATGTGGGTTTACCCCAACACACACACACACACACACACACACACACACACACACACACACACACACACACACACACACACACACACACACACATGTATAATACTAATATTAAATATTTGAATGTATTAACTAATGAAGTGTACTTCTACTTTAATCATCATTATTGTTTTTATTTTATACTCTTTTTTTCTCTTCCCTCTTCTCTTGCTCTCTATTTTTTCCATGTATTTATGTATATATGTGTATATGTGTGCGTGTGTGTATATTTGTGTATACATACAGTATTTGTGTATTGATGTGTGAGTATACGTGTCTTATATTACCACCCAGCCTCATTCAACACCCCTCACTCACCCAATAAAAGGATTGCACATAAGATGGACACACACACACAAGCACACACACACACACACACACACACACACACACACACACACACACACACACACACACACACACACACACACACACACACACACACACACACATCCATATACATTTAGCTGGATCTCCGTTTGTCGCCCTTATACTCTTCAGTCTAAATCTGTTATGCTCAGTTTGTTTTTGTCCCTGTCTTATTCTATATAATGTCTTTAGGCGTTTCTGTGTTCATATACTTATGTAATCCTTTTAACTACAAAAAAACAAACAAAAACAAAACAAAGGTTTAGTGTTAACCATGTTAAAAACAACAAAAGGTCTCCATTATCTTCTCAACAGAAAAGGAAATAGACACAACACAAAGTGATGAAGAACATTAATATGATGGTGATCACCTGGCCGGCGTTCTTTCTGGCGCGGGCCACGGTGATGACGTGTCAACACCGTGGCCCGCGCCAGAAAGAACGCCGCCCAGGTGATGTGAGGCGATGGCCGTCAGTGGCACGAGTGGTGAGTATGTTTCTCAGTTTGCTGGCACGGACACATGATTGATTATGAGTATCTCGCTATCACCTGGATTGGTCTCCTTACAACTGAGGTGACGGGGGTGGCGCGTGCCTATCTCAGGACCGCCTGCTAGTGACTGGCAGTATGCTAGCTTAAGCTATCTTAAGTTTAAGCTTAAGATATATTAACCAGTATGCTAGTTTAGCTAGCCAGCTAGCATACTGGCAGACTAGATACTCATAATCAATAGGGTGACCAGACGTCCTCTTTTTCCCGGACATGTCCTCTTTTCGAGACCTAAAAAATGCGTCCGGCAGGGATTCCAAAAACGTCCGGGATTTTGCCTCGTTGGATATTTGTGCTTCTCTGGGTCTTTCACAAACTAGTTATTACCCCCTTACAAGTTTTGGAAATGGTATCTCCCTCACGTTCCACCTTCTTACGCGAGCTCTGACTGTAGAGAGAACTGTCATTGGTCGACCGATCTCAGTGTTGCCAGATGCACGATAATTATCCTCCAAATACGACCATTTTGAGCCTTTGGTACGATACTTCGCCATTTCCAATCTGGCAACACTGAGCACCGTGCCACCTCCACTAGTTGCATTGTTTCCAAGAGCACATGACATCTGCAGCCATGCCGAAATGTAAATGTAAGTTCACGGACGAACTAAAAAGAAATACCCATGTTTTCGCCTCGGCCGTGATGCTTCGGAAGCTGAGTGCATGACATGCAGAGCAGGCACTTACCTGCAAGGACTTTCATACCTATTTGATAGGTAATCGCCGACTCTTGGGAAAGATTCAGTCTTCAGAGAAATATACCCAACCACATGAGGAGGACTGAAAAGTGTCTTAATTTTCTTATTTTAATATGTGGCCATATTAAGAATTTATTATTTAGAATGTTGGATTTGTTATCATTATTGCTTCAATATATGGACAAGACACATTAAAGAAGCACTGGACTAAATGCCACAAAAAAGATTTGTTTTACATTTGCACTTTGCAATTTTGTTAAAGTTCAATAAACAGATGTTCATATAGTCATTTGTGTCATATATTCATATGTGGCATTCTATACACTAACCCCCCCCCCCCCCCCCCCCCGAGACGAAGTGTCCTCTTTTTCACAAACTCAATTCTGGTCACCCTAGCTTAAGTTTAAGCTTAAGACATCTTAACCAGTATGCTAGCTTACTAGCTAGCCAGCTAGCATACTGGCAGACTAGGTACTCATAATCAATAATGTGTACGTTCCAGCAAACTATGAAACATACTCACCACTCGTGCCACTGACGGCATCGCCCCCATCACCATGATATTAATGTTCTTTATCACTTTGTGTTGTGTCTGTTTCGTTTTCCGTTGAGATGATAACGGAAACTTGTGTTAGCTTGTTACATCCAGTCCTCTGACTCTGGACTGTTTTACTGTAAAGCTGAGAACCAGCTGGGGACGAAGAGATCTAAATTCATCTCTATTGATGTGAAATGTGAGTGAAGCACAGCATTTCTAAAAGCAAATATAATAAAGTACTACAGTAGTTTTATTCACTATTGGGGACCAGATTGGCCGCCAAACTATCACAAGTCCAGTTTCAGATGCTCCCTCATATATTTAACTTCTAATTATTGAAATATAACTTGTAATAATCTCTGTTAACTTGTTTCCTCCAGACGCTCCAAAGCTTCCCTCTGTGTCAGTGAGTCCCTCTGGTGAGATAGTGGAGGGCAGTTCAGTGACTCTGACCTGTAGCAGTGATGCTAACCCAGCAACTAACTACATCTGGTACAAGTTGAAGGGACCGTTAAGTACTTCTGATGTCACCGAAGTATCTCAGATTGTCTACAGCTCCATCCAGTCCTCTGACTCTGGACTGTATGTCTGTGACGCTGAGAACCAGCTGGGGATGGAGAGCTCTGAATTCATCTTTATTGATGTGAAATGTGAGTGAAACATTTATTAAAATATAACAAACATCTTAAATGTGTTCAGTCTTTGCAGGAGAAGACTTCACTGATCATAACTACTTTCTTCAGCTCTACTTGCTTCACATTCAGTCTGCTGGAATTCACTGAGCAGCTTCAGGAGATTTTAGGGTTTTATTCTGTTTTGAGACACAGATTTAAAGTCTGAAATGCTGCAACACATTAATTCACATTTTCTTTTTATTCAAATACCAAATGTTCTTCTATAGTAACACAATCTTAACCATAATCTCTGTTAACATGATCTCCTCCAGATGCTCCAAAGCTTCCCTGTGTGTCAGTGAGTCCCTCTTCTGAGATAGTGGAGGGCAGTTCAGTGACTCTGACCTGTAGCAGTGATGCTAACCCAGCAGCTAAATACATCTGGTACAAGGAGGATGAAGACTCACCAAAAGCATCAGGACAGATCTTCATCATCACTGACTTCACAGCTGAACACAGTGGGAATTATTACTGTGAAGCCCAGAACACCAGAGGACGTAGTCACTCAACTTTCCATCTGAGTGTAGCAGCAGGTGAGTCTTTCCACTGTATCTGATTCTCAGGAGGTTTACACACAATTCATTTTGTATTTTATTTTCCATTTCCAACTTGACTCAAATGACATTAGTTTATGTATGCAGCAGTACTAACCAAGACCTGCAGCGAATTTGAATGTGCAACACTGTTGGAGTTTCCTTTTACAATTGTCCAAAGTCTGGATTAACATGAATACACTTTAGTTGGTCCCACAGTCCAAAGACATGCAGCTCAGGTTAAGGACTCTAAATGTGCAGACTTGCATCAGCAGAGCTGAACATGAATTGTTGTCAGACACACAAACCGTGTATAAGAAGTGGACGTAGTCATGGAGACGTAGTCATGGAGACGTCACCCGTTGGTTTGTGGACTGGAGATTTTCCCGTCGCCATGTTGTTGTTTTTTTCCACAACCGATGAACAGGAAGTGACCATATTTGAATGTGGAGGAGTGATGTAGAGACGGTGTATACGTCTCTGTGTCGACCTGTCAATCAGCTTGTAGCCCCGCCCTAAAGCGTCCCCTGCTTTATGGTCTGTTTGACTCTAAATGAGCATAATGTACTAAATGAACTTCATGCTGTATTGAAGAAGACTTGAGGCCGGTCAGGTCGGAGTGATGAATGAAGCTGGAGTCATTCTGTTAAATGAAGTTTGGTTCTCCAGCAGGATTCCATAATGAAGCGCTTGTTCTCTCCTCTTGTGGATCTGATTGTGGTTTCTGATGTGCTCTGTGTTACAGTGGTGCAGGGTCAGCATGGAGTGGATTACTCTCCTGGTATCTGTGTCTCCAGAGGATCAACAGTGTCCATGTCCTGCTACGCCCAAAACCCACCCAATGTATCTGTAACGAAAACATTCTGGTTTACTAAAGAAGTGAATAATGATCCTGTTGATCTGATGGACGACTCAGAATACACAAATAGAACAACGAATATCTGTGATAGAGAGAACAGCTGCACTCTGACAATCAGAGACCTGAAGGAGAGCGACTCAAAGACGTACAGGTGCAGCTTCTCTGCAGAACTATCAGGTGATAAATGGACTGCTGGACCTGGAGTCACACTGACTGTCACAGGTAACATGTGGGTTTACCCCAACACACACACACACACACACACACACACACACACACACACACACACACACACACACGCACACACACACACACATGCGCACACACGCACGCACACGCGCACACAAACGCGCGCGCGCACACACACACACACACACACACACACACACGCACACACACACACCATATACATTTTGCTGGATCTCCGTTTGTCGCCTTTATACTCTTCAGTCTAAATCTGTTATACTCAGATTGTTTTTGTCCCTGTCTTATTTTATAAAATTTCTTTAGGCATTTCTGTGTTCATATACTTATTTACTCCTTTTTCCTACAAAAAAACAAACAAAAACAAAACAAAGGTTTAGTGTTAAGCATGTTAAAAACAACAACAAGTCTCAGTTATCTTCTCAACAGAAAATATACACAACACAAAGTGATGAAGAACATTAATATGATGGTGATCACCTGGCCGGCGTTCTTTCTGGCGCGGGCCACGGTGATGACGTGTCACCACCGTGGCCCGCGCCAGAAAGAACGCCGGCCAGGTGATGTGAGGCGATGGCCGTCAGTGGCACGAGTGGTGAGTATGTTTCTCAGTTTGCTGGCACGTACAAATGATTGATTATGTAGGGTGACCAGACGTCTTCTTTTTCCCGGACATGTCCTCTTTTCAAGATCTAAAAAAAGCGTCCGGCAGGGATTCCAAAAACGTCCGGAATTTTGCTACGTCTGGGAAAATAGTTATTACCCCCTTACAAGTTTTGGAAATGGTATCTCCCTCACGTTCCACCTTCTCGCGCAAGCTCTGACTGTAGAGAGAACTGTCATTGGTCGACCGATCTCAACGTAAATGTAAGTTCACGGCATGCTACACACTACTGCTACCCCCCTTACTATTGTCTTAAGCTTAAGTTTAAGCTTAAGACATCTTAACCAGTATGCTAGCTTACTAGCTAGCCAGCTAGCATACTGGCAGACTAGGTACTCATAATCAATAATGTGTACGTTCCAGCAAACTATGAAACATACTCACCACTCGTGCCACTGACGGGCATCGCCCCCATCACCATGATATTAATGTTCTTTATCACTTTGTGTTGTGTCTGTTTCCCTTTTCTGTTGAGAAGAAAACAGAAACTTGTGTTAGCTTGTTACATCCAGTCCTCTGACTCTGGACAGTTTTACTGTAAAGCTGAGAACCAGCTGGGGACGAAGAGATCTAAATTCATCTCTATTGATGTGAAATGTGAGTGAAGCACAGCATTTCTAAAAGCTAAATAATAAAGTACTACAGTAGTTTTATTCACTATTGGGGACCAGATTGGCCCCCAAACTATCACACGTCCAGTTTCAGATGCTCCCTCATATATTTAACTTCTAATTATTGAAATATAACTTGTAATAATCTCTGTTAACTCATTTCCTCCAGATGCTCCAAAGCTTCCCTCTGTGTCAGTGAGTCCCTCTGCTGAGATAGTGCAGGGCAGTTCAGTGACTCTGACCTGTAGCAGTGATGCTAACCCAGCAGCTAACTACATCTGGTACAAGTTGAAGACATTTCATTCTGCTACTTCTGTCAGTTATGGACCTCAGCTTGTCTTCAGCTCCATCCAGTCCTCTGACTCTGGACTGTATTACTGTAGAGTTGCAAACCAGCTGGGGAGGAAGAGATCTGAATTCATCTCTATTGATGTGAAATGTGAGTGAAACATTTATTAAAATATAACAAACATCTTAAATGTGTTCAGTCTTTGCAGGAGAAGACTTCACTGATCATAACTACTTTCTTCAGCTCTACTTGCTTCACATTCAGTCTGCTGGAATTCACTGAGCAGCTTCAGGAGATTTTAGGGTTTTATTCTGCTTTGAGACCCAGATTTGAACTGTCACATCCTTTTGTCAGATAATCTTTAAAGACTGAAATACTGATACACACAGCTATTCACAGTTTATTATTAAAATACCACATGTTCTCCTGTAACACAGTCTTAACCTTGAATAATCTCTGTTAACACATCTCCTCAGATGCTCCAAAGCTTCCCTCTGTGTCAGTGAGTCCCTCTGATGAGATAGTAGAGGGCAGTTCAGTGACTCTGACCTGTAGCAGTGATGCTAACCCAGCAGCTAACTACACCTGGTACAAGGAGAACCAAACACATCCTCATAGAGAAGGAGACATCTATCGTTTCACCTCCATCAGCTCTGAGGACAGAGGGATCTACTACTGCAAGTCTGAGAATCAACATGGAAGCATTGACTCTTCATCTGTAGTTATAGATGTCCAGTGTGAGTACAACACATTAGAAAAATAATACTTACCACTGATGGGCTGATTAAGAGATAAAGGGCCGCTGGCCACAGACATGCAAAAGGCCCCAACATCTCTCCTGAACAGGAGCAAGACACTATAGTTGTTTAGTCTCTTTGTAGTCGTTTTATGTTTCCATTATACACCAACAATAACTTTCAGAACCACGAGGAAGTAGACTACTGCAGCAACAAGCTGATCTGAACATCTGATCTGAGCGCTAAATGATTCCCGCAAGGGTTTTAAAAGATGGATTCAGATTTGTTCAAGTCTGTCTTTATGGTCACACGGCACTTGTACGTTAAAAAGGGTTTTGGTCCGCTTTGTCCATGCTGACCATGAAGCAATAACTTTATAGAGTAACTACATTAAAGCAATGAAGTTAGTAGTCACAATGCAAGTTTCTGTTTGATGCTCCTCCCTGTAGGTGGAAGACATAATACAACCTAGTTTGCCTGAACCAGTTGTATTTCTGTACATGTTCTCCTCAGATGCTCCAAAGCGTCCCTCTGTGTCAGTGAGTCTCTCTGCTGAGATAGTGGAGGGCAGTTCAGTGACTCTGACCTGTAGCAGTGATGCTAACCCAGCAGCTAACTACACCTGGTACAAGGAGAACCAAACACATCCTCATAGAGAAGGAGACATCTATCGTTTCACCTCCATCAGCTCTGAGGACAGCGGGATCTACTACTGCAAGTCTGAGAATCAACATGGAAGCATTGACTCTTCATCTGTAGTTATAGATGTCCAGTGTGAGTACAACACATTAGAAAAATAATACTTACCACTCATGGGCTGATTAAGAGATAAAGGGCCGCTGGCCACAGACATGCAAAAGGCCCCAACATCTCTCCTGAACAGGAGCAAGACACTATAGTTGTTTAGTCTCTTTGTAGTCGTTTTATGTTTCCATTATACACCAACAATAACTTTCATAAACACGAGGAAGTAGACTACTGCAGCAACAAGCTGATCTGAACAACTGATCTGAGCGCTAAATGATTCCTGCAAGGGTTTTAAAAGATGGATTCAGATTTGTTCAAGTCTGTCTTTATGGTCACACGGCACTTGTACGTTAAAAAGGGTTTTGGTCCTCTTTGTCCATGCTGACCATGAAGCAATAACTTTATAGAGCAACTACATTAAAGCAATGAAGTTAGTAGTCACTATGCATGTTTCTGTTTGATGCTCCTCCCTGAAGGTGGAAGACATAATACAACCTAGTTTGCCTGAACCAGTTGTATTTCTGTACATGTTCTCCTCAGATGCTCCAAAGCTTCCCTCTGTGTCAGTGAGTCTCTCTGCTGAGATAGTGGAGGGCCTTTCAGTGACTCTGACCTGTAGCAGTGATGCTAACCCAGCAGCTAACTACACCTGGTACAAGGAGGATGAAGACTCACCAAAAGCATCAGGACAGATCTTCATCATCACTGACTTCACAGCTGAACACAGTGGGAATTATTACTGTGAAGCCCAGAACACCAGAGGACGTAGTAACTCCACCTTTTATCTGATCACTGTGTCAGGTCAGTCATTCTCATCAGGACCATTCACTTACACATTATCTTAACAATCCACTTCAACAAGCAACACACAGCAAACGCTCCTTTTAGTTACACTCCTCTATTTATTTTAGCAATCTTTGCACAACAGAGATTACTGGTCCAGAGGTTATGGCTAGCTGGCTGACACTGATCAAGTTTAATTGGGGCAGCAAATTTATCCCAAGCTAAAGGAAGCAATCACATTTTTTTGCAACAGAGTACCGTGGCTTTAGACTTGGTTGTGTGTTGTTGTATTTGATGGGACGAGAGCTCCTTTTCTGTTACCAGAGTAGCATTAAAGCATGGTGCAATCAGCAGTAGCAGGATGTTAGCTACTCTGTTTTGAATGTCCGTTCAACAACTATTATATTTCTATAATGTGACCTTCAGCCCAACTGCGTCACACTTTCCTTTGAAGTCACAGATGGATAAATAGGTATATCATCTGCATGGAGCAGATCTTGAGGTCCTAAAGATTCTGTTACACTGCGTTAAACATCTTATTGTTCTTCTGTTATGGGGCAAAAAAAGCAAGCAAAAGTTGATTTCATACACGTCTTTATTTAGAAAGCTTCTGTATCAATATAATTGTATTTCTAATGATCAGTTTCTAATGGAAACAAACAACCTGTCATTCCATAATTATTGTTCTGCTTGATCACTGTTTCCCAGGTTCAATGACAGCAGTAGTTGTTGGATTATCTGTTGGATTAGCCGTTGCTATTTTCCTGGCTATCATAATCCTCGCTGCCTTCCTATTTATGAGGTAAGCAGTTCAGCTTCACTGTGATTATGTGTAGAAATGCATCTTATATTTGCTCAGTTGTTGAGTAACTTTACTGAATCAATAATTTGTTATTTAATTATTTCTTCTGTCCAGAAGAAAGAGGTCCTCGAACCAAACCACCCAGCCTGCAGAGAGACCAGACAACAACGCTCAGGTGAGGAAGAAGACCTCAGGTGAAGAAGAGGAGCTCAGGTGTCACAAAGAGTTCACTCTCACCTGAATAGTCATCATGTCTTCTTCAAGTCTTCTTGTCCCTATTTGGAAACTTTCATCCTGCTCATTTCCAAAAAGATGAACCAATATGTTCCTGTCACTCCCTGGTTCTCCTTTACCCTGTGCTTCCTGTTTTTCAAAAGAAACACAGTGACTTTTTAGACAGAAACTAGAATTTATTATTCTTTTTATTATTATATTTATTATATTTCTAATAAATTACACTATTTGCTTTGCCCTTCTCAGTTCAAACACTAGATGTCGCTGCCATTTTGAACATCTGCTCTGCATTTATTATGGAAACATTTACTTCAGTTTATCAGGTAAACATAGCAGAGATAGAAGATAGAAAGCGAGAGGCAAAAATTTCAGAAACATGGAAAATCTGTACTTTTTCACTGAAGGAAAGGCAAGGCAAGTTTATTTGTAGAGCACATTTCAACAACAAGGCGATTAAAAGTGCTTCACAGAAAACCATTAAAAGCATCAAAACATAATGCAGAATAAAACAAGATTTAAAAACAATTAAGAACATTCATTTTAAAACATAAAAAAGTCAAAAAGCAAAAAATAGAATAAAAGTTGCAGTGCAGTTTAAGAAATAAAATGCAGTAGTGAGATGCAGAAATTGATTGATATCCTTGAATCTGGATCAATTAAAGGCAACAGTAAACAGAAAAGTCTTCAATGTGGACTTAAAGGAGCTGAGGGTCTCAGCAGACCTGCAGCTTTCAGGGACCTTGTTCTAGATATGTGGAGCAGAAAAGCTGAACGCTGCTTCTCCATGTTTAGTTCTGACTCTTGAAACAGAAAGTAGACCCGTCCCAGACGACCTGAGGGGTTGGGATGGTTTATAAGGTAGCAGCAGATCACAAACATACTTAGGGCCTAAACCATTCAGTGCTTTATAAACCAGCAGCTGGATTTTAAAGTCAATTATTTGTTAGACAGGAAGCCAGTGCAAAGACCTCAGAACTGGAGTGATGTGATCCACTTTCCTGGTCTGAGTGAGGACTCGAGCTGCAGCGTTCTGAATCAGCTGCAGCTTTCTGATTGACTTTTTACAGAGGCCTGTGAACACACCGTTACAGTAGTCAAGTCTACTGAAGATAAATGCATGGACAAGTTTCTCCAAATCCTGTTGAGACATAAGTCCTCTATATTCTTCAGGTGATAGTAGGCTGATTTTGTAATTGAAGTCAACGGGAAGTGTTTTTACTTAATTTAATTTGTTGCGGAGACGAAAGGCTATAATATTAGAAGACACTATACAACTTAACATCAGTCCCATATTTCTTGCACTGGCACATGTTGTTTTCTAGTCCAGAAACACTGACTTCCTTGCATTGTGACTCCTTATATGTTTCTGTCTACGACCAACAATCTAAGAAGTTTGGCCCTTTCATTGTTGGGGGATGTACAGCTCTCCATCCACAGATACATGTGAGCAGTTTGTAAATGAAGGGGAGCTTCATTACCCCCTGCTGGTGACCAGGAGGGATTACACCAACAAAAACAGAAGTGACCTCAAACCTGTGGTTCACTTTTTGACTTTGAAACTGAGGTTTGATGCCACAACATGAGAACTTGGAATAAATGTTGAATCTGGGAGTTTGTAGCACCTGACTAAGTATTAGAGAACCAGCCCCTCCCCTTAAACCCTGAAGATGTTTTACTAGTTGCTCATATGTATTCCAGGCCAACAAAAACATTTACTTATCCAATAGGTACTTAAGTTCTCTTGTTTATTGGTGCAGAGCGCACCAGCGGAGCAGCAGGAAGAATCTGACTATGCCAACCTTCGGTACCTCAGCATCATCTGGCCAGCTCGGCCCCGCAGACGCAAGGAGGAAGAGGAGGTTATGGAGTGCACACGTGTCAACTCTAAGAGTGCCACTGCTGCCAAAGAGTGAGTCTGTTACAATCTTTCTTTGCCACACAAAGTTTATTCCCACTGTTTTATTGCCGTTTAAACCTGTTCTTGGTTAATATTGTGAGTTTACTGTCTTTCTTTCACAGGTAAAAGCGTCCAGAAGCTGTGGATGATTCACCTACACTGTACAGCTCAGTCAGCAAACCATCAAGAGTATGAACACAGCACAGATCTGGGGTCTGTTACTTTACAGTTTTTTAGCAGGTTCAACACATGCATGAATATCAGGTTTGACAAACCGTATTAATCATGGTTATGACTTCCAGCAGAGTATCAGTCAGCCAATGGGTGGTCAGCTTGTAATATATAAATAGCCTACCAGGACATAATTAGCTTGAACGTGTTACTGTTGAGGATTGGGTTATGTAAAATACGAGTTCTTTCCTTTTCTGAGTTCTTTTCATCTTCTATAAATGCTTTGAGTAAAACATCACGCTGCATTAAACCATTAAGCTATAAATGCTTTGAGTAAAATATCACGCTGCATTAAACCATTAAACTATAAATGCTTGGAGTAAAATATCACGCTGCATTAAAGCTATAAATGCTTTGAGTAGAATATCACGCTGCATTAATACGCTGTAGTATACATTTCTGTTTTATATGACATTTATATATGACAAAGGCATCAAGTCTAAATATGGTCATAGCAACAGCAAACGTATGCATCTGTAACCGCAAACACGCTTTTGAGCACATTGTGACCACAGGCACCTGCTACTAAGGAAACCACCATGTCTCAAAAGACACAGAACCTGTCTGGCACTTGCCTATAAATACCGTGACAACTGCGTACTCCGGCAGTTCTTCTCTCACTCTGTCCCAGAGACTGAACCACTTTTATTCGAGAAATCGAATAAAAGATTTTCCCACATTTGTAATTACTGGTAACTGCTTCTAAGCGCTGAGGGGATTTTCTGCAAGGCAAAAAGGAAACGGTTGATGAATTACAATGTGACTTTTGCTCTTGTAGCTTTTTAAACATATAATACTGGTGAACTGACTCTTAGCTACTGAGGGGAAAGCCTCCAAGTAAAAAAAAAATTGGTTATGGTACTGTGTGTATAATAACTCTTGTTGAAATAAAATATATACTCTAAAATAAGATTGTAGATCTCTACTCAATGGGGACTCCTGTTTAATGGAATAAGATAGCTTCCAGGTTTTTCGAGACACAAAGGTAAACACTGGGCCGAGGTCATTGACCAGGGAACACAATCCAGCACGATTTTACTGGTAGTGCTAGAAAAGACTCTTATAAAGTGCATTTGTCTATAAACAGCATGCCTTTACGACTTTCTGCTCTGCTGTTCTTTTTAGTTGAATTAGCTGTTTTTGTTTTCAAATATATCCAATATTCCTCTGCTAATTTTTGTAATTTTTAATAAAGGTGCATCACAAGTTTGTGTTTTGTCTAAATTCTCGTCTCTAAACTTAAAGGTGCTATATTGGACTTTCAGAGCATGTATACATATATATGCTCTGAATATATATATATATATATATATATATATATATATATATATATATATATTAGTGCTGTCATATTAGCGCATTATTAACGGCGTTAACGCAAACCAATTTTAACGCCGTCAATTTTATTAACGGCGTTAACACATTTCAATTTTTCAATTTTTTTCTCGCAAGCACCACGCCGGATGTAGCTCAACCGGAAGCAAAACAATAGGCACGCCATTTGGGCTTGGAAGCTAGGCTAACGTTACGGTTTTAAATGAATGAATGGTGAGCGCGATACGGCAAAATGAATGATAAGACACTAATGAATGGAAAGTTTACTTTCAAAAAGTTGTCAGATGATTCCCTTGACAAGACCAAAGTGGTATGTGCCATTTGTCATTGTGAACTGAGCTATCATCGTAGCCTATCCAGTCTGAAATACCACTTGATGGCCAAGCACACAGCTGATGCTAACTCTGCGCCCCCTCGTCATAGCAGACAAGAATGGATGACTTCAGAAACACATGGACACCACAACAAAGAACAAACGTATTGCAGCCATAGCTAAATGGTGGCTACTGCGTGTAGCCTGTTAATGTTGTGGAGGACGAGGGTCTACCTGATATAATACGCATCGCATCCAACGACAGGACAGGAGCTTCACTGTTGTCTGAACATGTCAACAGGCTTGTCTGTTTGAGTAGCTGGCTGAAAACAAAGAAGTAGGAGGCTTACCTTTTATTGGTGACCTAACTGTTACGGTTCATTGTTCCAAAATAAGAGGCCTGACTGCTATGTTCACAGCTCTCTCTCTCTCTCTCTCTCTCTCTCTCTCTCTCAAGCTCTTGTTTACCTGAAATGTGCACTTTATAATTGTATTTTGTACCGCCCTGTTTGGCAACCTCTTGAAAATGTGTCAAGACTAAGAGGCTCAGACGTACAGACGGATGTATCCGGTCATTCTTCAAAATAAAACATGTTTTTTGATTATTATTATTCTTTTTCATTCTTTCTGTGCGGCCCGGTACTAAGGGGATGTTGCGTCACTCGCTCTCAGACGAAGCCGCTTTTGAGTGTGATTCGACAACATGGCACCAACGCGTGCTGAGTATACTGATATTGTTTTTATTACCATGTGAAAGCACCTGGGCCGACAGAGTTAGTTTAGGTTATGTTACTTAACTTATTGTTTTGTTATGCACCTTCCACACACACACACACACACACACACACACACACACACACACACACACACACACACACACACACACACACACACACACACACACAGCATGCAACACTACTGATACCACTGATGTTCACACCCCCATCATATGTTCTGTTCTACAATATAGTTCTTACTAATTCTACCCTCTGATTCCAGTTTCTTTATTGTGTCTTTCTCTGCTGACATTCATTCCTTAAGGCTCTGTAGTTATACGTATCATCTGATACTAGCCCAGAGTTAAGCATCTTCATCTAGCAAACTATACCTACCTTGGAGTGTTACAATAGCCAGTATAATTGTATTTCATGTGTCCATCCAGGCAAATTGGTGGAGCTAAATGCACCAACGTGTGTGGCTGCGTGCGCGGCAAAATCTTGGTCACCCCCGACAAATTCTCACTCCAAGGTTTTTTGAAAAGTTGGCAGCTCTGCACCAACCTTTTTGAAACCGAAAGCTACTTCAAGGGTACAAAATTATACAAAGGGCTACTTGTTTGATACAAACTTCCTGAACAACAAAGTTGCACGGATCACCTTTTAATAATAATAATAATATATGTGAAGTGACTGTCTGATAACATATCAATGTTAATTATTCCTCACAATAATTATTAACAATTTCCACAACAATGATGGTAGGAAACAGATATATTTAAACATGAAACATTTATTTCTGTTGATCTGTTTCAACATTTGAAAGTTATCACATCTCTGATAATTGTGTAAATATATTTGACAGTTTTGTATAAAGCACATATGAAGCATTTTGTTCAAAATCACACCTGTTATATTTCTTTTTACAAATGATCACTTCTATTTTTTTGGGAAATCATTAACTGTCATATCTACCTACTATCTTTGTAACATTTAACAAATCATGAACTCTGTCTGTATAAATGATCAGTTATGTAAGATTTCACATTTTTATGTTAATGTTGTCGTGTTTTCAATGAAAACCTATGTGATCTTTTTCTTTGTCTGTACTCCGTTACTGGGAAGCCTGGCATTGCATACTGTTCACCAATGTGCTGTAGTCGGGAGTATAATTTGACACTGCAACTCTGAGTGAGTCTTGTAGGTGTGCATCAGTCAGACGTGTTCTGTGTTTGTTCTTGATGAAATTCATGTTAGAAAAGCATGCATGTCATGTCCACTTTGAAACAAAGGACACACATGGCTCAAGTTGATCAAAGTCACCAAACCTGTTCTCAAACTCTTGCCCCAGTCTGTTAATGACTTGACAGTACTTTTCTACAGCTTTGTCTAAAGCCCCAGATGCAGAAGCATTGTCATTCAACACTGACTGTGTGGAGGGAAAGTGCAGCACTTTTTTCCTCTGTAAATGCACAGAGAAAATGTTCATCTTGGCTTTGAATGCGTTGACAGCGCTTATCATGTCAGCGACAGTCTTACCTTTGCCTTGCAGCTCACAGTTCAAATGGTTCAGTTTCCCAGTAATGTCCGTTAAAAATGTAAGGTCAAGTAACCACTCTGTGTCCTCGAGCAGCGAGGTGTCTTCCCCTTTGGATTGCAGGAACTCTTTGACTTCGCCCAAAAGTGACAAAAAACACTGCAAAATGTGTCCCCTGCTGAGCCATCAGATCTCTGTGTGGAATAACAGGTCACCGTACTCAGCCGACAGCTCCACCAACCTTTTTCTCCACGAAGAAGCTTTTCACCGCGTTGTAGATGTCAATTCCCCTCGTTGCTGCCTTCAGGGGAAGAAGTGTCAGGACTTCTTATAAACATCATCAGCTGAGCTGTACTGGCGCTGTCCACGGACTCGTCACACTGGATGCTGAACCACCTGCACTCAGCCAGTTCCCGGTCCAGTTGCTCCGTCAGGTTTTCGGATAGAGCCGACACTCTTCTAGCCATCGTACTTGCCCCCAGTTGGACATCAGAGAGAGTGGCGATGGCATCAGGACCATTTCTCGTCTTTAAAACAGTGTTTGCAAAAATCATCATTGCTTCTTTTAACCCTTCAGGGTCTTAGGCCTTTTCTCGATTTTACATAATTTCTTAAATTCACCTTTTTACATACCCATGTGTTACATCTAAAATTGCAGAACAATCTCAGCTCTCTATATAATGAGGCACAATTGTCATAAGGCACAAGTGTCAAGTGATAATATGGCCCTAAAGCTGAAAAATTGAATCTCGATTTAAAAAACATTCTTCATATCTCTTGAGAAAACATAACTTTACTCATGTGGACGAAACATTTTGATGCTAGAAATTGGTTTGCCAAAGGTCTTAGGTTCACAAAAGCAGTGAAATATATAAATAAAATGGTAGATACATGTAAATAAATGTCTAAAACCAAATTTTGTATTATCGTTCTTTTAGCAGAAATGTGGTCTGTCACACCTTTCATTAAAATGATAGAAATGGGACTGAGAAATTACTTCACACTGAAGATAAAGCTTCATGGGGTGTGTGCAAATGAAAAATGACCATCACAATTTTTGTTGTTTTTAAATAAAATATGTATTATTCATAAATAAAAAAATATTTACACAATATACATGTTCAGAAATAGAAAACAGACCCGGGCTGGTGGGGATGGCGGTGGTGAATCTTTCTGTAAAATAAATGACTACTAGTTAGTAGTTTGAACAGTTCAACAGGTGTACGTGTGTAGCTGAGCTGTGTACATACCTGGTAAACAGTGTCCAGGCTTTCTCTGTCTTCCACGTCGACAGCATAGGTGCAGGTATTTATTTGTTCTTTCACAAAACACAACAGAACAAAACTCAGGAGCAGGTTGTCACTTAAAGGTGAATAAAGAATAGCTGCTCCACCTTAACACTCATCCCACCTTAAGTGCTCAGATCACATATCACAATTTAGCCTCGGGGTCGCATTTCAGGTGTTGTCAAACGGACCTAAAAGCCTGGTTTTGTCAATTCTTCTTTCTTTTTGTTGACAGTCGAAGGTTTATGCAAAGGTTTTATGTATATCTCTTTGTATCACCCCATAAATCAGAAAATACAGCCATAAAATAATCTATTTTCCATTTATACTAAATGTAGTATAAATGAGGCTCTGAATGCTGTGTGAACAAACCCCTCTGCATAAACCCTCAGAATATATGTAGGAATGAAAGAGTAAAGTTTGGTGATGTAAGAGCTGCTGAAGTGGAGATTTCTGGATCAGAGTCTGAGAACAAACTCATGAGAGAAAACGTCCTTTAAAGAGAAGTTTAGTTACATGACATCATGATGAAGACTCTACAGGTGAAGAGGGTCAACACATGAACTCATAGATATCACTATGAACCTTCACCACTTCATCACTGACATTAAGAGGAGTATTTATTGTATTACAAATGTTATGTTTAAATATGCAAATTAGGTATTATCTAATTGTAACTTTTGGAGAATTTAGGAGAAATCTACAGACATAAATAGACAAAGTAGTAAAATAAAAAACTGAATGTGTATTTTGGTGTTTTCTTTCCACAAAGAAGACATGTGACAAAATCTGTAAATTGTCCAGTGCATTAAAAACAATATTTTTGTCTGTATAGTGTCTCTTTAATCCCTTTTTTTTAAATAGTTTTTGATATGCTTTTGTCACACCTGTATTTTTCCCCAGTACTGGGTTATGTAAAGTTTGCAACACAACAAACCGGTTGCTTGTTTCATCTGATTTGGGTATTGACTGACATCACGCTCTGTTGCTATAATAAGAATGAAGGAAGGTAGGCTGGTTCTCTGTCTACTGACCACAGAGGACAGTGATCCATCAACACCTTTGCCAGACGGAGACGAGAGGAGCAGCGATGGGTTTCACAGCAGCAGCCGGTGGATTTGTCGCCTTCCTTCTCTCTATGCCAGGTACTGCACATCCACATTTACAGAAGGTTGATTGCACAGCTGTAAAACCTCATCAGTTAATGATTACTCAGAACCGTACAGCTCGAGTGTCTTCAATCACAGTTGTTTTCACCTGATAACAATTCCAACAGAAGTGTTGCACAGTTGGAGACGATGAAGTTAGTGGGGCGGGAAGGTGATCAGTTCTGCGATTGCATTCCGATATGCAGATAAATACTGTTTGAAGTATCGACATTAATTCAAACTAAATGTATTATGTTGGTATTTTATGCAGAAATTGTTCTTCGCTAGCCAGGTTTCCATCTGCAGGTAGAACACATTTTAAACAAACTTCCAGAAATCTGAAAAGTCAAGTTAATTAGTTGTTCTATCCACTACTGCTATGCAAATAGTGCATTACAGTAGAACAGTTCAGGAAAACAGCTGGGTGCCATGAAAGCTTTGAGATCTGCATTAGAAATGTGCCGCCGGTCCCTTTTTGTTATTTTTGTGGTGTAATTTAAAATACTTCATATCCATCAAATCTGTACAGTTTTTAAGCGTAAAGGTTATGTAAGTCAATAAACCATTGAAATTGTGTAAAAAAAAATACACAACCAATTTTTCTGATGTAAGGAAATGCATTAAAGTGAAGCAAATTCAAAAAAACATGATTCTTCTCTTGAGAGATTTAACACTGAAAGTGTTTTACGAGCCGCTCAGGGACTCAAATGTCTAAATTATTGCAGAAGGTGGACCAGTTATTTACAGTACGACAGCAGAGTTAGAACGTTTGGAGATTTTGTTTCTGTTTTTTTCTGTTTAAATCTTTAGATCTTTTTAAAAAAACCTGCAGTAAAGCAATCCTCATTTCGCAAATCATGTTTCCACTCGTGTTTAAAGACGAATTAAACACGTTTGATTTCACACTGCTCCTTATCTACCCTAAAATCCAAAGCACATCTTTTGCGAAGGAAATACTTTTTTTTCCTGGTAAGAAATTTGCTTAATGCAAAATTACAACAAACAAAGCATAAAGCATTTCTTGCATTGCCCTTTTCAACAGGAAGCAAACACATGCAAATACACAAAAAAGGGAACATGATGCGGAACGAGCTGAAAATAAACGTCTTGCCCTTTTTCCTTTTTTAAGCGTTCAATATGTCTCAGATTATTGATACTCATTTTTACATGTTATGAAAGTGCAAGCACAGCATTGAACGTTGCCATCACTCCCAATTTAATAACATCTGTGAACAGAAGGACTTTCATGAAGCAACTACACTAACATTCAGTGCTTTGGGTCTGAGCTGTGGATATATATACCTATTATTATTATTATTATTATTATTATTATTATTATTATTATGGTGAATAACTACTAATTGGTTCACAAAATCGAGAATTGAGGAAAAATGTGCAGTCTTCATCAGCAGAGCTGAACATGAATTGTTGTCAGACACACACACCGTGTATAAGAAGTGGACGTAGTCATGGAGACGTAGTCATGGAGACGTCACCCGTTGGTTTGTGGACTGGAGATTTTCCCGTCGCCATGTTGTTGTTGTTTTTTTCCACAACCGATGAACAGGAAGTGACCATATTTGAATGTGGAGGAGTGATGTAGAGACGGTGTATACGTCTCTGTGTCGACCTGTCAATCAGCTTGTAGCCCCGCCCTAAAGCGTCCCCTGCTTTATGGTCTGGTTGACTCTAAATGAGCATAATGTACTAAATGAACTTCATGCTGTATTGAAGAAGACTTGAGGCCGGTCAGGTCGGAGTGATGAATGAAGCTGGAGTCATTCTGTTAAATGAAGTTTGGTTCTCCAGCAGGATTCCATAATGAAGCGCTTGTTCTCTCCTCTTGTGGATCTGATTGTGGTTTCTGATGTGCTCTGTGTTACAGTGGTGCAGGGTCAGCATGGAGTGGATTACTCTCCTGGTATCTGTGTCTCCAGAGGATCAACAGTGTCCATGTACTACTACGCCCAAAACCCTCCCAATGTATCTGTAACGAAAACATTCTGGTTTACTAAAGAAGTGAATAATGATCCTGTTGATCTGATGGGCGACTCAGAATACACAGATCGAGTAACGAATATCTGTGATAGAGAGAACAACTGCACTCTGACAATCAGAGACCTGAAGGAGAGCGACTCAAAGACGTACAGGTGCAGCTTCTCTGCAGAACTATCAGGTGATGAATGGACTGCTGGACCTGGAGTCACACTGACTGTCACAGGTAACATGTGGGTTTACCCCAACACACACACACACACACACACACACACACACACACACACACACACACACACACACACACAGACACACACACACATCCATCCGTCCGTTTGTCACCTTTATACTCTTCAGTATAAATCTGTTATGCTCAGTTTGTTTTTGTCCTCATCCTATTTTATATCATTTCTTTCGCCGTTTCTGTGTTCATATACTTATGCATTACATTACATTTCATTTAGCTGACGCTTTTATCCAAAGAGACTTACAATAAGTGCATTCAACCATGAGTACAAACTCAGAACAACAAGAATCAGGAAAGTACAAGAAAGTACAAGAATCAGTAAGTTAAACTACAAAGTGGTATCAGTAAGTAACATTTAAGTGCTACTAAAGTGTTACTAAGGTGCTACTTTCCTTATTCAAAGTGTAGTCGAAAAAGATGTGTTTTTAGTTTTTAGTATGTACTCCTTTTTCCTACAAAACAAAACAAAACAAAAGGTGTATTAATGGTGTTGAGCATGTTAAAAACATAATTGCAAATGTGTGTGTGTACGTTGACAGAACCTGTTTGGAGTGTAGACTTCCAATGTCTGCACTATTTATGATGTGTGTGTGTCTGTGTGTGTGTCTGTGTGTGTGTTTCTTGTAACAAATGACTCAGTGTTCTTCCTCACGTATCCAGCTCTGCAGGTTACTGTGACCAGAGTGAAGGACTACATCTCTCACATCGAGGCAGAGCTGAGTTGTAGCAGCAGCTGTGGTGGTCCTTCCTACGTCTGGTTCATTAACGGACAGGAAGTTCCTGGACAAAGTGCTTCCTACACGGGTTATTTGAAACCTGGAGACAGCGTCTCATGTGCTCTGAGGGGGTCTGATGATCACCGCTCTCCTTCACTGTGTGAGTATGCGTCACGGTGTCATGAAAAAACAACAACTAAACGACAGGATCGTTCCAGACGAGCCAGGCCTGGGCAGAATCGATCATCGGCTACTGTATTGTATTGTATTGTATGATTTAAAAACTATCCGAACATGTGAAAACGTGTTCCTCATCTTGTAAACTTGTGTTTTTTCTCCTCCAGATGCTCCAAAGCGTCCCTCTGTGTCAGTGAGTCCCTCTGCTGAGATAGTGGAGGGCAGTTCAGTGACCCTGACCTGTAGCAGTGATGCTAACCCAGCAGCTAACTACACCTGGTACAAGGAGAATGAAAAGGAACGTCTCAGTGAAGGACCTCAGCTTGTCTTCAGCTCCATCCAGTCCTCTGACTCTGGACAGTATTACTGTGAAGCTGAGAACCAGCTGGGGAGGAAGAGGTCTACATCCATCTCTATTGATGTGAAATGTGAGTGAAACATCTTATTGGAAAAAAAGAGGATTGATTTTGTCTGCCATAGATGTTTTAGGGCCAGTTTTCGTCGGCATTGCCATCACTGCTATCACTCAATGCCGACATAATTCTAGTCTAGTGTGTAAGATTTGACGACATCAACCGCCGAGGGTGCAGATTACAACCGACTGAAACTTTCCCGTCTACGTTCAATTATTATTATTTATTTTCCCTCTCTGGGCTGATGGAGAAACACCTCTTAAGAACTTCCTCGTATGTGGATATAAACGACTCATTTTAAGCCAATGAAAACACAATGGTTCTTATTTTCAGGTGATTATACACTAAAGAAAACATACTTATGAATATTATATTCCATCTAAATGCAACACACTCTTCCTTTTTTAAATGAATGAAATTGATGATACACAGACAAACCCCTTGAGATGTATCCTCTCGTCTTCAAGGAGGTCCCAAACAAATGCTGAGAAAACAAGTAAAAGACCAGAAAAGTACACAACACAATGTTATATACCACAATGGTGAATAACCACACTAGTGAATAACAAAGGGAGATTTATTATAATTTCTTTGTAAAATAGAAACGATTAAGAGTGCAACCTAAGAATAGACAGTGAAACAATGATCACTCTCTAAATAGAAAGAACATGATGGCATTACGTGTTAGGAGTTGTTTTAAAGCTAAGTGTCATTTACTTCTAATTTAATAACCTCTGCGTGTTTTCTTGATACCCTACGTTTCCTGGAGATTGCGACAAAAAAACAAACGTGGACCCGTGATGACAACAGTGAAGCAAAAGTCAAAGTATCCTGCAAACTGCTGACGAATATTTATTGTGCTGAAAATGTTTCTCCTCCAGATGCTCCAAAGCGTCCCTCTGTGTCAGTGAGTCCCTCTGCTGAGATAGTGGAGGGCAGTTCAGTGAATCTGACCTGTAGCAGTGATGCTAACCCAGCAGCTAACTACACCTGGTACAAGGAGGATGAAGACTCACCAAAAGCATCAGGACAGATCTTCATCATCACTGACTTCAAAGCTGAACACAGTGGGAATTATTACTGTGAAGCCCAGAACACCAGAGGACGTAGTAACTCCATCTTTAATCTGAGTGTAGCAGCAGGTGAGTCTTTCCACTGTACCTGATTATCAGGAGGTTTACACACAATTCATTTTGTAATTTATTTTCCATTCTCAACTAGTAGTCTTTAACCCACAATAATGCTGACTCAAATGACATGTATGCAGTAGTACTCACCAAGACCTGTAGCAGATTTGTATGTGGGACACTGTAAATTGTCTATAGTCTGGATTAACAAATACACTTTGGTTGTAAGAATCTCCCATCTTAAAAGTTATTTCTTTATAATTTAAGTTATATGATATATATGTGATTTATTCTATGTGGCCAATGTACGCATCTTGTAACACCCCAATTAACTGTTTTAATTAGGTTTCCCAATAGGATGGATAGTAGCTGCTGCAGAATTCGCTGTTATTTTAATTCTTTTCATTCTCATTTTTGTCTTGCTATGGAAGATGTGAGTAGTAAATCATCGTTTAATGAAACATTGAAAGTTAATTTCAAGCAGTCAATTCCTCCATTGATTTATTTGTCCATTTCTTTTTGTTTTTTCATTCATCCTCCCAACCAGGAAAAAGACACCGGCACCTGAGCCCATAAGGAGACCAGATGAAATAGCACAGGTGAAGAAGGTCAGAGGAGCTCATTTCACAGAGCACTAGAACAATACTGATAGCATGTTTCCAACTAGACCGGACAACGTTTTCTTGTCATAGGTTACCAGTTTCTGATTCATTCCTCATGTTATGCGAGCTAAAAGTGAGCTTTTTCAGACGTGTTTCACCCTGTTGTTAAGTAATTGAGAGAAAACTGATGCATTAAACGATTCATTGATGGTTCTACCAAAGTTCAATAGTTCTTCTTCAAAGAATCCTCCCTGCTGGTGCTCCAACCATCTGAACCCTAAAGCCCTCTGGCAGGTTTGAAAACCATGTTTTTCATAACCAGAATGTATGAAAACAGATGTTGACTTCGGATTTCGAACGATCTATGAACACATATGCGACCATAACACTTCCTTCTGGAAAAGCAACAAAATCGAAGCTTGAAATGATGATATTTCATCAAACACACTGTATTATACATGTCTTATTTAAAATATCACCCCAAATAAACCAATTGCAAAAACCAGATTCAATAAAAACATAAAATTCTGCTGTCAGTTCGACTGAGACAAATGTGTGACAAAAACTTGCCGAACACAGAGCAGAGACAAGAGGCCGCGAGAGGTCGCAAGTTGTAAATTTGTAAACGGTTCAGTATGTACAGCACAATCGTATTTGTCTAATATCTATAGGAACGACCAGCAGAGGAGGAGAACAACCTTCACTATGCCAGCATCAAGTTCTCTAAGAAACAAGCAGATCCTCTCTCCGCGAACATCTTACCATCTCTGGCCCAAAGACACACAATGGAAGACGATGTGGACCGTGTGGAGTACGCTACTGTCGTATTTAGGAGTGGGAATAAACTCCCAGGGTGAGCAGCTCTTCACACAGGAACATTATCCTCATCATTAGACAGATTACAGATTACAGGTCTAGAAGGTGTTTTAGTGTCCTGGCCTTTCATTTAGATTTGACCGGGACTTTATCTTTTGGATCTAGCTGCTGTGTTGTGCCTACAGAGTGTAGTTTGTGTTTTTGGTGACATATATATATTTACCTTGTGCCTTTGAGAGAGGGACATGGCCTTTGTCACCACTACCCTTTTTAGTTGACTACTGAACCACAAGTTATACACAATTACATTCATTACATTTCCCCATATGCAGATGATGCTTTTTTTTTATCTATCTAAACCTTTCCAATTCTTTCTTGACTGATGGGTTTCCTGGCCACATTTGGTAAACTTTTAAGATATGAAATCAATGTTAAAGAAACTAAAGCCTTGCCCTTGAACTCATATATACTTCAGAGTCGTGTCACACCTGAAATTAAAGCTGTGTTCATATTCAATTAGCCAATAGATGACGTAAAACACAGGGAACCGTCATATCTATTTTCTTTATTTAAGTTACACAAATTAAATTACAACAAATGAATCTGGGTATCCTAATAGATAGACCTTGACCTTTTTATACTATTGGCCTGAATAAAGTGTTGAATATGTTCCGAACGTTAGACTGGTTAGTGATAAAACAGATAGGAGATCATGGTTTCCGTCGTGGCAAGTATCTTTTGACGGGGACCCGGCACGGGCCAGCGACAGACTAATACTAGCATGGCAGTGGGGCCCTAGTTTCCTTTGATAACAGAATCACAGACGGAATTGCCTAAATTGAGAACTTAAAAAAAAGCTATAACACAGATTCCATATGGCGAATCAGTTACTGACAGTTTGCTAGCTAGCTAAAGTTGCTATGTGATACTTGAAAGTGTGAGAGTAAAGTACGCTGATCTCAGACCTGATGTTTTCTTATAGCGTGTTTGAAGTTTTAACCAACAACGGTCATTGGTAAGCTTTCCAACCATTGTATCTGTTTCAAACAGAATCACTGCGCTGCAACTGTAATTTAAGAACATCTTTAAAAAATCCTGGCCCGGTGGGGGGTAAACTTGTGCTCGTGGAAACCCTGCAAAATTGAAGATTGATAATAGCTTGTACAATGCTCATCATTCCTCCATAACCTCCTGTCCATACTGGCCATGCAGGGATCCCTTTCCACCATGCCACCGACGTAAAAGATTGGGGACAAAAACTGTCCTTGAAGATGCAAAAATACATTCCAAACAACATTCAGCTGAAGCTAAATAGGAATCGTAAGCAGTCTGACTTTGACAAATGAAGTGCATATCCTCTAAAGTTAGTATATTTAGTGCAAAACTCCCTCTGTGTGAGCTTCAATGGAGGAATGAAAAGAGAACCGTGGATTTAGTCCTGGCTAGGAAGAGATGTCATTTAACAGCCAGTACAGAGAGAAAGAGAATAACCACAGTGACTTTAAATCAATGCACATGTGAGCATGTGAGTGTGTGAGTGTTCTCTCAAGATTCAGATTTGGTCAAGTCGATCATTAGATATCTAATTGCATATTTGATAAACATATAGGTCTAGTTTGAATGTGTCATGGCATTTAAAATGTGTGTTCGTCCCCCACATCTCTCAGAAACATTACTTGGGACACTGGAGAGGATCCAGCTGCATTGTCCAGCACAGTCCACAAACCCTATGAAAAACATTGAAACCAGAATCTCTAATCTCCTCTTCATACATGGTAATCTTTTTACAATCATTATTTAAGAAGGTAACTACATTGAAATGTGATTTCTCAGGAGAGACGTGTACAGATAAAACATTGTAAAAGCAAACTTACTAATTTGAACACAAGCTACAATGTTCACTGTTTTTTTTCACCCAGCTCAACACGACTTTAACGAGAGTGTCATGTAGTCACGACGGAGTGCAATAGACTGTGAACATGATTTGTGAAACATTTTCCTTTGGTCACCTTACAAATGTAAGTTCCAATCTTCACAGGACTTTTTAACTTAAGCTCTCATTTGGTCTTCATCAACTCCTTGCAGGCTCTCTAACGGCAGTTGTTTGTGCAACGCGACCGTGTTTCCTGGAACGCACGATCGATGTCCGAGGTACCAACATCTGGAACTGAAGCCTGGGACTGCAGATCAACAGTTTCCATCCACTCAGTGTGACACATTGGATGTTGGTCCTAATAGCCTGTCTATGTATAATGCATTTAAGGCCGACGTAACCAATGGTTTATTGTCACTCTGTTTCAGCAGCTACTATGTATTCATTGTTAGTTAGAATAGCTTTGGGGAAGAAACCCCAGCCCATACTGTTTGCACTGGGAAAGAGATGCAGGTCTTTCAGACTAGTGGAAAGAAAACCTCCACAATGCACATTTAGGTGGGTTTTTGAACTTTAGATTTCTGCAAAATGTTACAAAAGTTACCATTAGATATTGCCTCATTTGCATATGTAAACATAACATTATAAACATTTATTGTCTTTATGTTTTCTAAGTTATCAACTGTGGAGGTTTCATGTTCACCTATTAGTATTTTTTTTGTTTTGTGTAATTTAACTAAACTTCTCTTTAAAGGACGTTTTCTCTCCATGAGTTTGTTCTCAGATTCTGTTCCAGAAATCTCACTTCCGCAGCTCTTACATCACCAAACTTTACTCTTTCATTCCCTACATATATTCTGAGGGTTTATGCAGAGGGGTTTGTTCACAACGCATTAATTTCTTTTTACAGCTGTTTTGGCTTTATAGAGTGATTAAATGAGATATAAAGAAAATGTGCACATATTTGATAAGATAATGCCTCATTTGCATATTTAAAGACATTTAAAAAACACTGTTTTAATATAAGTAATCACATTTCACAATATCTATCAGATACATTGGTTACCTTATTGACCTCCGGTGAACATTTATAGTCCTGTATCAGTAGGCCGGCGGGTGAAAAGTGAAAAATCCAAATAGAATCTACATTTACTTGAGTACTTTACTAATTTCAAATGAACTATTAAAATAGTTGTACTTTATTTATTTAGATTTTATAGTACTTTATCCATAATTCTTCTTCTTCTACTGCACTACATTACAAGGAAATATTGCACTTTTACTACATTACATTTATAGCTTTAGTGACTTTGCAGATTTGTATAATTAACACAAAGCATGAAATTAACAATTAAATTATGATATATTATTCAACGTTAAGCTACATGTAGATAGCAATATAGACTGTAAAGTAATTCAAATTAATCTGCATAATGAATACTTGTTTACTTTAACTTCAGTAAGATTTTGAATGCTAGATTTTTGTTGTTTTTTAAACTTTGCTATTGCTAGTTTTACTGAAATATAAGATTTGTATTTCTTCCAATTCTTAGAAACTGCAATTTTTTATAAAAGGTTATTTGAGAACATAACATTTTCAGATCTAGTTGTAATTCCACTTGGCTGCCACTAGATATCAATAAGGAGCAACATTTCACTGATAGCAAATCAACTCTAACATCCTGTCGAGTACATTTCACTCTTGTTATACGTTATATATTTGTATTCCTGTTTTAAAATAAAGTCAAATAACTATTGTGGTTCTTATGTTTCTATTTCATTTAAACGCCACCATGTCCAGTTTTTTTCCCTTCTGTATTCCCTTGGAATTTGATCATGAGATATGAATCTGTCTGATTTCATCTTCTGGCCACAATCAGTTGAACGGATTACACTAATAAAATGGAGCTTAAGCGGTAGTTCAGGAAGGAAGACCTTACACTACGGGCCATTCATATATCTCAGTCTATTTCTCCCAGTGATTCATTACGGTTGCAGCTGATCTGGGGGGCGTCCATTTTTAAGCAACCAACCAGATGCGGCACTGTGTCTCTAAGCCAATCATACCGTTGCTGTCAAACTGTTAAAGGAGTTATCTGCCCTGCTGTTGTTAGGTGTCATTTTCAGCTCAAAAACGAATGTGACCCTCCTCCACCCCAGTCACCTCCAGGCAGCAGGCAGTCATACTCCTCATTTCATCACTGGATGACAGCAACTCCCTTCTTCACCACCACCACCAGTGTCTGGGGATTCTGCCGATCAGAACTCGGAGTCACTGCTCCTTGTTTATCCTGGTTCAGGATAGAGTCCGATCGCCAAAGACTTTGCACTATTCATTGTTATACCAACATAATAAATGTGTTGTTGAATTCGGAACAAGTGTCTCCTGATTGAAATGGATGCTGTAGATTAAAGTATAACTGTAATCTACAGCATCCATATTTGGTTAATTAAAGTTACTACAAGATACTTTCACTTTGTGTTTATTTAGGCCTTACAGTAACTTTAAGACATCCATTAAGATGCTGCTGCCAACACATTCTTACAAAGGAAAGGACCAGCAGCTGCCAGTGATGTCACAGTTAATCCCTTTCTTGATTCATCGTATCCAAACAGTCTCTTCTGTTCTTAAGACACTGGCAGCTGCTGGTCTCATCATCCATGAGAAGTTTTGGGCGGATGGCATGATGTACCTTGGAGTTAAAACAGCTTTCTATAACATAGCGAACGGCACAAAATGGGTGTGCGTTGGACGAAAACTCACAAATAGCACAACTTAAGATCATAAGGGTCTTGAAATCACCCTTGAACAGAATTGAAGTCGATCGCATAAATATTCTAGGACAAGTTTGTTAAAGTACAAAATGCTGAAAACGGCGGAAAACGGCAACAAATTACAAAAATGCCCAAATTGGCCGAACTACTCTAGCGCCCCCTAGTGTTTAAATTGCACAAACAATTTTTCACATGTTAGGGGATGGAATGTGCACATTTGCTGGACCAAGCGTGTAGGAGAAAACTGCAAGAATGTGTTTCACAAGAAAATAAAAAATGGCGGAAAATCTAAGTTGGTGGAGTTTATGGGTCTGAGAGGCTTTTTTGTAGAGCAGGTGGAGATGGACATATGTGTGAATATTTTCAAGTCAATCAGACATTCTGGGTGAGGGGTTCTAGGGGGCGCTAGAGAGGCTTCTTTTTTTTTACACAAATATAACGCCTATATCAGATGCCTATTTTCACCAAGCTCTAACGTCAGTCGCTCTGACCTTAATTAAGAAAAAAATACACGTTATGGTAAACTAATGCAATTGTATCCCAAAAATTGTTTGAACATGTATTTTTCAGTGCGTTATCCTCATTGAACTATGATCTATGGAGTGGTGAATAACTCCATTCCACTGAAAACTGATTTAATTGTTAGTAATGGTGTTGGTGATGAGGTACAAACTATATTTATTACGATTTTTTGGTTTCTGACAACTTTTGGATGACTAAACATGCACCGTCACATTGACCCAGGAACACCATTGCTGTACCTGAAACTGACATAACAGGAGGGTGAAGCAAGTTATTTAAGAGCCTGTTGCTTGTACACACACACTCCACAACAACACACACACACACACACACACACACACACACACACACATATATACACACACACACTAATTGCTGCAAATAATGCTTTATCACTTTTCTTTAGACATTTTTGAAGTATAGACTGAAGAAGAAATTGTAGTCCTCAAAAACGTTCTAATTTACCAGCCATGTACAAGACATGTACGTGTTAAACTATATGTATGTGTATTGATATCCATATAACAATATACACACACATTTTGGGCACTTTCTAACTCTGATTAAAATGTATAATTGTATTTTGTACTATCATAAAAATGTATTAATATATATATAAATAATAAATTAGGCGTAACATGAGTTAGTCTGTGGTTCTCTTGGTTAGTTTCCTCTCTGTTCACGCTGTGGTCAGGTTGCTGCTCAGTTGAGAGTGAAATGTAAAAATAAATGCAGAGGTGAAGGAAACCGTTTACAGCGGCGATGATATAAAGATGAGATAAAAGCTGCTTTCAACACAGAGCATGGAAATACGTCACGAGGTCCGAGAGGACGGGAGCAGCGAGCGGGTTTGGTGCCGATGGAAGACGATAGAAGACAAGTTGAGTCAGAATGTGATTCACTGTGAGACCAGCAGCCCTCCAAAAAACTGACTCATGAAAACTGATCAAAGTAGATGGAAACTAATCGTCGGCCACACGAGCTGAGCTTCTGCCTCCAGGGTCGGCTTCATAGCAGATTAAACCGGCCAAGAGGTTTTCACAGGCTGAGGAGGGAGTTATGAATAAAACTCATTATTCTCAGTTTACAGCTCACACAAGAGCAAAAGAAACCAGACCTTACTGATCACCCAGAACAAGTGACACCAACACAAAGACACTAAATCAACATTGCAGCGTTTCCACGACTCTGATCCACTTGTTTGTGACCTTTAGCGTGTTTTTACAAAACCCACATTTTCCCAGAATCCCCTGTTTTAACATCTGGTTGTTGGTAACTGAGCCAAATGGCTGATTCCGACTCGAAAGTCAAGTCTCAACATCGATGTTCAGCCGGAGTCGGCACTCAGCCGGCCTTAAAATCAAGAGGTGACTGACCCCTTACTGTTCTGGTGCCTCGCCTTTGGAACAAGACTTTTAGTGTTTGGTTCGCTGTTACTTCCCTTCAGGGACGGCTACGTCCACAGTCGGTCAGTGGATCCACCCTGAAATACCTCAACTGTTTGAGTGCAGTGGCGGCCGGCCAATAGAAGGGAACCCCACCCACCTTGAGCCACCAAAAAAAAGATATATACAGTATATATATTCATAATATTATTAATTATAATAATATTAATAAATTATACAAATTGTCAATATTTGTGTTTTTGAGTTATGGAATATACCCAGTAATATTTGTAAAATGGGATATCTGCGTCAAATATCTGCTTTTCCTGCTTGTCCTCTCTGCTCATGCACCTCTCAGCTGCTCCAGTGCACGTCTGTGCTGCTAGTGCACGTCTGTGCTGCTAGTGCACGTCTGTGCTGCTAGTGCACGTCTGTGCTGCTCGTGCACGTCTGTGCTGCTCGTGCACGTCTGTGCTGCTAGTGCACGTCTGTGCTGATAGTGCATGTCTGTGCTGCTAGTGCACGTCTGTGCTGCTCGTGCACGTCTGTGCTGCTAGTGCACATCTGTGCTGCGAGTGCACATCTCTGCTGCTAGTGCACATCTGTGCTGCTAGTGCACATCTGTGCTGCTAGTGCACGTCTCTGCTGCTAGTGCACGTGTGCTGCTAGTGCACGTCTCTGCTGCTAGTGCACGTCTGTGCTGCTAGTGCACGTCTCTGCTGCTAGTGCACGTCTGTGCTGCTAGTGCACGTCTCTGCTGCTAGTGCACGTCTCTGCTGCTAGTGCACGTCTGTGCTGCTCGTGCACGTCTCTGCTGCTAGTGCACGTCTGTGCTGCTAGTGCACGTCGTGGGCCTCGATCGATTCTGCCCAAGGAAGACGGGTCTAATACGCAGTTTAGCCAATCACTGATTAAAGAAATAAATTAATGACATACAATTGATCCAATCAGCGCCCTAAAAAAGATTTCCGGAGGGGCTATTCTCATCGTGCCCACGGTGCGTGTTCCCGTGTCTCTGTTCTCTCAGGGGTCGTGTCTCGTTCAAATCTCGCGTGTTCTTGTCACGCCGGTCTCTTGTGTTCTCGCCGGCTTCTCTTGTCTCGCAGCGATATTTTAACGTCATGAGTCAGCCCAGCACCAGCGCTACTCTTCAAGAAGACTCAACCCTAACGAGATCAAATCTCTCCTCCAAGACCCATTTGAGAGAAGAACTATGAACTACTTTTTTTACACGTTCGTGGTCCCTTGAGGATGAATCCTACAGACTTTGTTGTTTTAATTTAATCCGTCAAACACAGTGGCGGGCCGTGGGTTTTGTATATGCGCTTCAGTGGATCAGCTGTTCGGCGCACCCGAACATTTCACTCACCAGACGCACATGACCCTCCGTAACCCTCTGTGGGAAAGGGGTCATCAGTAAATCCAGTAAATCTTGAGATTCTAGGTTGTAGATTCGAGATTCGAGCTTCACTGACCAATCACAGCGCATGTTAATGGCCACGCCGGGCCCTGTGACGAATCAGACGTCCAGACCTTCTAGAAGCTTTTTAATGTGTTTTAATCAGGCTACTCTTCCACAGAGAAAGAGAGGTGAAATAAAATGTGATCGGATAAGATGCATGTAGTGTATTTGTGAAAAACAATTAAATTATAAAATAGCTATAACTTTGTGATTATGTTTAGGCTACCAGAGAAGGCTTAGAAGGCCCTGACGGCCCACCACTGATAAAACACTTAGATTCATGATGACATGCAACACTCTGCTCTACTTTGTGTCTACTGCTAATTACCAAACGTTAGCCTGTTAACACGGATACACATGCTTAACATCAGCATGTTAGCATTGTCATTGTGAGCATGTTAGCATGCTGCTGTTAGCATTTAGCTTTGAGCAGCACTCTGCCTTAGTACAGCCTCACACAGCTCGTTCTATCCATCCATCCATTATCAGCCGCTTATCCGGGGTCGGGTCTCGGTGGCAGCAGGTTCAGCAGGCCGACCCAGGCTTCCCTCTCACCCGCAACACTTTCCAGCTCATCCTGGGGGATCCCGAGGCGTTCCAAGGCCAGCCGGGAGATATAATCCCTCCAGCGTGTCCTCGGTCTTCCCCGGGGTCTCCTACCAGTTGGACGTGCCTGGAGAACCTCTAATGGGAGGCGTCCAGGAGGCATCCTGACTAGATGCTGAACCACCTCAGCTGACTCCTTTCGACACGAAGGAGCAGCGACTCGACTCCAAGCTCCCCCCTGATGTCCGAGCTCCTTACCCTATCTCCTTACCCTATCTCATAGCTCGTTCTATGTTATATTTATTATGTATGTATTATCTGTTTTGCCTAGCAATGCTTCGTCATGTTATCACTTATTACCTCCCTAATATCTCATCTGGCAGGAGGTTGAGGTCCATCAGGACTAAGACCTCACGCCACACCAACAGTTTTTTCCCGTCGGCAGTCGGGCTCATCAACAGAGCCCGGGTCCCCCACTGACTGATTCTGTCACCCCCAGGACTATTTTTCGGACTACTTCTCGGACAATTTTTTCACCCCCCGGACTATTTTCGGATATTTTTCGGAATATTTTCTCACCCCCAGGACTATTTTTTCGGATTTTTTTTTTCATTCTTTTCTTTCCTCTTCTTCTCTTCTTTTCTTTCTTCTTACCGGTCACTCCCCTGCACACTTCATATTTAAAACACTTCATATTTAATCACCCTTACCACTCAACATACACTTTAACTTGAACACACATGTCACTTTAACACACACTTACATTAACGTTATCTGTTTATCTGAGCACTTTATCTTATACTTGATTTAATATCATTGCACTGTTGTTGTCGTTGATTGTTGTTTGTCTCGTCTAACGTCTCGTGTCTAATGTATGCACCTTCCGTCTAGAAAAATTCCTCAATTGGTAAACATTCCTGGCAAATAAACAGTTTCTGATTCTGATTCTGATCAGTAGTTTTACCTTACTACTTAAACATTGTTGATTTCACTAACTTTATGGTTTTGTTCTCATGGAACACGTCTGTAGTAATAAAGGAAGCAGGTTTTGTAATCAGTGTTATCAATCACCTCACATGTTTTTTTTTATTTGCGTAACATCCGCTCTCCACACTTATGAAAACCCTCTGTGCACTTTTCCTTGAGAATCATGATTACCATAGTACTTTATGTACATCGTGTCTTTATTCATGGACCAGTTATCAGCATCCAGCCCAGTATCCCAGTTAGACTGGGACTGGAATTAAATTAGACTTGAAATATGGGAGGAAGAAATTAGTAAATCTCACAAATGTTTTGTCAGAGACACACAGTGACTCTCTCACTGTCATTTTCAAATAATTTTAAGAAGTTCATACTTTGTTTGCAAAACTGCAGAATAATTTTCTTATTTCAACTTGAGGATTTACAGGCATTGGTCTGCTCATGAATATTAAAAATATAAAAAGGCAGGAAGCCAGGCCGGTTTTAAACAGCCTGATAACTGTTCATCACAACCACAGAAGATACAATCTGACTTCAAGACAACATCCTGCTTTTTAATGTGGAAATGTTCACGGTGACTTAAGACATAAAGTGTTTTAATCTTCCTGCTGATTCAACAGAGAGGAGCAGCTATGAGTTCAACAGCAGCCAGTGGATTCGTTTTCCTCCTTCTCTCTGTACAAGGTACTGTACATCTATATTTATATGTGAGGCCGTTAGTGCAGCTCAGAAAAACAGAGGAAGCTGTGTTTTTAGTTAATAAACTGATTTTATGTTATGAAATGTGGTGCAAGATTCACTTTTCTTTCTTTAGATTGAAGTCTTGACAGGACGACCAACACAGAGCTGTTTTTAACTCCAGCAGCATCTCTGTACACTTTAACTTTAACATTATAAACTTTATAAACTGAAGAATTGTGCAACAATAAATACAGTAAAGTTGTGTTTATGTGGATGAAAGTAATGACTGTAGGAACATTAACAAAGAAAACATCCTCTGAATAATTTGTTTAATAAAATTCATCCTATTGAGGAACTTCCTACAATCGCCACTCCATTCATGAGACAGAGAGGCTGTAACAGCGTCTCTTAAAGGGGAAGTGTATAGGATATGGCGTCATCTAGTGGTGAAGTTGCATATCACAGTTGTTTTTTAATCTCTTTGTGATTGCTTTGCCTCTTTGTAGTCGTTTAATGTTTCTTTCTTGTCATTCTAAGTCTCTTCCTGGTTGGTTTGTGTCTCTTTGAGTCTGACCACCGACAGAAAACTACAGCAAAGCAGACTTATTTAAAAGAATCTATATATCTTTTATATCTTCAGCTTTTTATCTTGCTCCCTGTGTTTAATGACAGGTTCAATACATTGCGGTTCCTTCAACCTGCAGAGATCACGTGTACATCGTTGACTCTTTCTTTACTTTTTAAGTAAAATGCAATGATTTGCATATTTCTCCAAATCTCTGTTCACTTTGGCACGAACCAGAAACAACATTAAAATATTACATTAAAATATAAGAAGAAACGTGACACAATACATCTTCGTTCAGATAAACTTTGTCTCTCACTGACTTAAAGTGGGATGTTCTGAGTAACGTAGCTTCACACACTGAAGCTCCTTCACTACATGAGAGTCTGTCCTCTGATGTTGTTCTGAGTGTGACTGGTTCCTGATGTGCTCTGTTGTGTTACAGTGATACAGAGTCAGGATGGATGGGGAGTGACCTGCACTCCTACTGAGCTCTGTGCTGTGAAAGGATCAACAGTGGAGATAGGCTGCACCTTCACATACCCATCTAGAATAAAGGACCGTGACATCAGGAACAGATTCTGGTTCACTAAAGAGAAAGATGGTGAACCTGTGGATCTGATGACAGACTCTGAGTATTCAGGTCGTGTGGAGAACGAATGTTATAAGAGGAGTTGCAGTCTGAAGATCACAAACCTGAGAGAGAGCGACTCAGCTGAGTACAAGTTCATGTTCATATCAAACCAACCAGGAGAGAAATATACTGGTTCACCTGGAGTCTCCTTGTCTGTCACAGGTAACATTTGCTTTTCAAATGTTTGATAGGAAACATTACTATCAGCTTCTTCTTTCTTTGTGTTTGTCTGGTTGATTCTAAAACGTCTCTGGTGGTTAATCACAGATCCACAGCTCCAGATAAAAGTGAGGAGATCAACAGTCCACCTGTCTCCTTCCTGGACAGAGCTGACATGTCACACTAAGTGTCAGCTGCCTGAAGATTCGTCCTACATCTGGTACCAGAATGGAGAGGAAAGGAAGGAAGAAACAGTGTATTTCCATCCACACCCATTAAATCCTGCAGACAGCTATTCTTGTGCTATAAAAGGACACGAGATGTTCCCTTCTCCTTCAGTCTGTGAGTTTCACCCAAACAGTCGAGAACCAGTCAAACTTATTTTACAGCTCTCACACAGTTTTAGTTCTTTTTTTAACACAAACATGAATTCTGAAATGTGATTTTCAATCATTCAACACCTTTGTTTTATTAGTGATAATATAAATCGTTATATTCTGTAGATATTCTTCATTTCATTATTCTTCTGTCTATTAGAGTTCAGGTTGTGCGAGGTCAGTTTAACAAATACTTTCTGTGAGAAGTTTCTGTGAGAACAGTCCGGTTGTCTGTTCCTCAAGGTTCCTCAAGGTTCCACGCTCTGCACCACAACACTCACACCTGTTTATCAGTATGTTGACACTATGGAAGCAGACTGGTCGTTGCACGTTCCAGCCTTGTGAGAAAAGATGAGGACACGATTCTCCTCCTCTTAGAAAGGTTAGAGCCAATAGAAATGTTAGATGTTCATGACGGAAAACCGTGTATTAAAGAGCCGAACTTCCGGCTGTTCAGGTGTTTTTTGTACGGTCAACCTGCGTGTTGACTGGACGACTCCCTGCTATCGCGATTGCAGCACTTGTTACTTTACTTGTGATCAAAGAAAATAAATTCAGAGAACGAGAGAAGTTGTTTGACTAAGTTCTTCCGGACGCTACACCAGGCATCCAATAATTAGTACGCATTAACATTAGCTCCACACACTTTGGAATGTGGGATGGTTTCATCCAGAAGAAATAACAGAAAATAGATATTAAATGGAAAATAAAGAAGGAAAAATAGAATATTGTGTTACTCTACTGCTAGACGTGCAGAAAACACCATAAGTCGTAAACATGATTTTGACCAAATTCACTTCTTAAAGTTAATGTATGTTTATTTCTCCTCCAGATGCTCCAAAGCTTCCCTCTGTGTCAGTGAGTCCCTCTGCTGAGATAGTGGAGGGCAGTTCAGTGACCCTGACCTGTAGCAGTGATGCTAACCCAGCAGCTAACGACATCTGGTGGAAGAAGGATGGAAAGGAACGTCTCAGTGAGGAATCTCAGCTTGTCTTCAGCTCCATCCAGTCCTCTGACTCTGGACAGTATTACTGTGAAGCTGAGAACCAGCTGGGGAGGAGGAGGTCTACATCCATCTCTATTGATGTGGAATGTGAGTAAAATACAGGTTATAAGCAACAGAGAAGATACATTTTTTCGAGTTGTCCATCCTTTCTTAAAGGAGCTCTACACATGAAGTAGAGTTTAGGCTTTGAATGTTCAACAAGAGATCTGCCACCTATTTTTTTAGGCCAGGGTGTCTAAATAAAGATGCTATTGATCAACTTATAATAATCTATATTCATATGTAGATCCCCCAAAGCTTCCCTCTGTGTCAGTGAGTCTCTCTGCTGAGATAGTGGAGGGCAGTTCAGTGACTCTGACCTGTAGCAGTGATGCTAACCCAGCAGCTAACTACACCTGGTACAAGGAGAACCAAACACTGCTTCAAGGACCAGAAGGTGTTTATCGTTTCACCTCCATCAGCTCTGAGGACAGAGGGATCTACTACTGCAAGTCTGAGAATCCACATGGAGGGATCAACTCTACGTCTCTCCTAATAGATGTCCAGTGTGAGTATAAAGCATCAGCACATCTGGTGACCCAGCAGTGAGGGACATGTGCCATGTAGCCACACAAGTTCACAAGTTATTTCTTTGGAACAGAACTCTTATTGACTATTTCCAGAGAAGTACTTTGAAATGTTGTGTCGGTTTACAGATGATAGCTGCAAAAGGTTTTTGTTCATACATGACATGCCCTTAATCCAAAATGTGAAAAAGACATTTTAACATTTAATACATACATCAACATCTAATGTGAATAACATAGTCTCTCTATGTCACCATTTTTTTATGAAGCCAGGTTGTCTAAATAAAGATGCAATTGAACCTAATAATCTATATTCTCCTCAGATGCTCCAAAGCTTCCCTCTGTGTCAGTGAGTCCCTCTGCTGAGATAGTGGAGGGCAGTTCAGTGAATCTGACCTGTAGCAGTGATGCTAACCCAGCAGCTAACTACACCTGGTACAAGGAGGATGAAGACTCACCAATAGCATCAGGACAGATCTTCACCATCACTAACTTCACAGCTGAACACAGTGGGAAATATTCCTGTGAAGCCCAGAACACCAGAGGACGTAGTAACTCCACCTTCCATCTGATTTCTGTAGCCGGTGAGTTCTTCACATTCACCATCACACAAACACACCTGCTTGCTGCCTCAGACCTGGTTCACATGTTAATATATGTTCATATTTCCAGGGAATTCAACATCGATGATGAGTATCATCCGGTCGACTTTGGTGATCCTGATGCTGATTCCTCTGCTTCTCCTGAGTCTGTGGACGAGGTGCAACAGAAACAAATCAATCACTTCAGTCTTTTAGCTTCAGTGTCACGACTTTCATCGTGTTTCATCCTGTTTGTTGTTGGACTTCATACAGGAAGAAGACAACTCTGAGCTCCACCACTGAACCACATGAACCCGAAGAGATAGAGGTGAGAGACTTCATGGTTAGAACTTGGCTCGTGAATGTGATGAGCAAGTAATGCATGAATGCAGGTTTAATGAACGAGGTCCATTGACTCTCATCTCGTCGTCTCTCCCCATCAGTTAGACTCTTTTCCTGAGTACCAGAACATCTCGGACATCGCAGCACAGACTGAAGACACGGAGGAGCAGGAAGACCAGGTGTGAAGTCCAGTCCGGTTGGAGCCTCCTGCTGCCTCCAATGAAACGGGCCCACTTCAGATTCATAGCCACAGGCTTAGAAGAAGGTGGTGTTGGCAGCTTGAACTCAATCATGAAAAACTTGATTTATTGTTTAGATCAACTGATAGTCAGGTCAGCTGACTCGTAACGAACTGCTTCAGCTATGCAAGATAATGTTTTCCCTTTCGTTGGTTAAATTACAGAAACTTAAGATTCACTTTTTTTCATCCAAAATAGTGTTTTTTTGGCCCTAAAGTCCACCTTTTGGGGGGATTTGAGAGAACTTGAACACAGGGTGAAACAATGCACTCACAAAATAATATAGGGATGTTGTACATCAAATTAAACAGCAGAACCTTTGCTACAAGAATAGTTAAGCTGTTTTCACATTCTCCAAAAACAACTGAAGAAACAACTAAATCAATGACCAAATATCAATATATCTATAAAAAACTCTGTATCAAATTATTGTTTTAACATTTCTCTTACCTTGAGATGTTTAGCAGTGAAAGCTGCATTTCGCTTCACACGTCGGCGCCTTGCTGATTCTGATTGGCTAACAGTGCTGTTAATCTCATTTTGGTGGATATAGCTCAATTATATTGGCTCTACCGATTCAAAAGAGGTGTCATTCACTCAAATCGACCAATCCGTTGTGGCGATACAGCTGATCACATGCAGCTGCCCACGGAAAAAAGAGAGCGTATTTTCACATCAGTAAATTGTAGTTTAGCAGCTTAGTTGTGTTTGGCATCGTGTATGTCACTGCTGTATTTGGATGTATTGAACACCATTAGTGATATACAAGTGAAGTAAATACTTTGGTACATGATCATATTATTTTGGCACAGATGCTGCCAAAATGGACATTTTATAGACCTCGTCTAAACTTTCTTTACAAAAAAACTCAATAATTTTGTTCTGCTTCACTTTATCAACGTCAACCTTTGCAGAGAGAATGTTCACATATTGTGTTATGATTTGGGTTAGAGAATGTTCACATATTGTGTTATGATTTGGATTAGAGAATGTTCACTTATTGTGTTATGATTTGGGTCTAAAAAATAGGTCCTGATCAGCTCAATAGAGTCTGTTCCAAACAGACGGGGAACTGAACGCATCACATTTTACTCCATATACAGTTTAGATTTTCACACATTAAATCAAACATCAGCATGAACTTTGATGGATGTTACTTTTTACAAATAATGAAATATATTATACATGTAATGTAGATGACAGAAAGTCTCATCTTAATATCTTTGCTGCTTCACTATTGGAGGAGAAAATGTGTTTGATAATCTAGTTGTAGTTTCCAACAGTTGCCACTAGATGTTAGTAAAGAGTTATATTTGACTGATAACAGAGCGTGTACATTTATATATTTATATTATATCTCCACCACGTTCTTCATTTCCTCATTTCATTTAAAATTATATTACCCTAGTCAAATATCATTATTCTTGTACTCATTTTAATAATTATTTCTACTTTCTCACTGCTCATCACACTCATCTACATGCTTCTTTTTATTCATATACTTCAGGCTGGTGTGTTTTTTTTCTTTACTTGTATGTGCGTTCAACACATTGTATTTACATTTCATAATAAGTGGTTTTGTCTTGCTTAAATAAAAATAAAATAGTAGTTTGACTAAAATGACCTGATGTGTCGATATTTTCACTTCAAATCACCTTTTATACACCTTTCCACAGTATTTCGACTATATGTAATGCTACAGATTATGTTTCAGACCCTTAAAGATCCGTTGTAGGCTTTTGGATGGATGAATATAAAATGAATAAGTATGTTTTCATCATCACTTGAAGATATGAATCGTTGTGCTTCGTTACTCTAGAATGAGCTCTATAAATCTACATACAGTAGTCAGCATGTTTCTACAGGAGCTCAGAGAGGACAAACCAAAGAACTGCAGCGCTCTTTCATTTGAATCCAGAGATATTGTGCATATTTTAAAGTAGCCCTTATATGGATGTCTTCAGGGTCAGGAGGTCATGACATATGAGAAATATGGAGCAGATTACATCATGTACTGCCGAGTTAAAACTTCCATTTTCATGGAAAAAGGTGTTTTTTGCCGCTACTCTGCGCTCACATAGTTAGATTTTTTTTTTTATCCTTTGATAACTTTTCCCTGCAAAGGTCTCAACATCATATTGCCCGAATGTGAAATCAATCGTATTGAATCTGTAGGAGGAATTCGTCACAATAGGACGCCTGGAAACAAGGAAAATGCAAAAATTGAGCGATTCACGGCAGCGCCCTCTAGTGTTTGAACATTCTGGGAAAATGTGGGTACGTTAAGGGACGCAATGTTGACATATGCTACAAAGTTTGTGAAGATAGGCAAAGTGATTTGGAAGTTATGTGTATTGGCATACCAAGTCACGCCCATGAGAGGTTAATTGGTTAATATCTTCTAAACGCAATGAGATAAACAAAGTTTAAAGTATCGTCACGTTGAACCAATGATGATCCACAGAAAGTTTCGTAAGAAATGGACCCAGAGTTTAGGAGAAGTTGGAAATAATGTGTTTTTTACCAAATTCTAAATGGCGGAAAATCTAAGTAGGCGGAGCTTAACAGGATGACAATATCTTTGTACATACACAAAATGTGCACTGAATTAATTCCTAAAAGTATTTAACTTCACTTAATCAAAGTCAAACGTTACAGAGCTACTGTTAACACATTGTCCTTTTTTATAGCGATTATATGCCTATTTAAAAAGAGGAAATACATCCTGGACGTTTTTTATTTTTCGGAAATTATTATTTTATTTTCTTTCCTGTGTTCTATCATCAACCAATAAACCAGTAACACATATACTGCTTTATGAACCTCTTAACTAGTCTCACACGTGTTTTCTGTATATTATCCATTTTTTTATTATTCAGTTTGTCATAACTGTTCAATCTTTTTTTTTTTTTTTCATTATTTCTTCTAACCAGAAAAAAGGGCGCTTCCAGGGACGCGGCTGGGCCTGAAGAGAGACCGGACAACAGCGAACAGGTGAGAAGAGTTACGTTTGTTAAAATGTGTTCCACTCATACTGCTGAGTCAACCCAGTCTCATTGGAAGGCTTTTTTGGTATTTGTTCTTATAGTATTGTTGTGGCAAATGAAGAGATGGAGAGACAGGATTCGGGTTCGGGCAACCCTAATGACAGTCCCCATGTTCTGTTCTTAATGACTTATTATTGTACTGGCTGTGTACACATTTTATAAGGTCACATAATGCTTTTTCTTCAACAGTATCAATTGGTTTTATTGTTTTATCTATTATACCATTTGTTTTATCAGGGTTAAACTCTCAGTATGTCTTGCTTTGTTGGGCCTCACTGTTGAGCTTCATGTTGCCCATCTTATGAGTCCCAACAGCCCCCGAAAATGGGGGCAGAATTCTTCATCTGGAGCTCTTCCTCACTCTCCATGTCCTCGTACTCCCATGAATCGATACCAGAGCCACTGATGTGACATAGCAAAAAAAACTGCACAGCCTGGCCTTACAAGAGCATATAAGTCCATTTTACATGTTTATAACACAATTCAACATTACATATTAACATAAACCATAAATATGACTCGAGAGGGCAGGAAAGTGACTTGAGAGAGCTCCCCAAGTTATGAAAATATAAATGTTTATATACCTAGCTTGATGCCACACATGATTAGAGGACCTTTCTGGAAAGCTTACAACCTACAGAAGCCGCCACATCCACTGTCATACAAAGCCTCAGAAAGATATCAACCACATTGCATTTTTTTCCAGCCAAAAATATTGAAATATGACTTACTTATGGATGAAACGATATTTCACACAGCATTGCTTGGTATGTATTGGTGCATCTGCTTGAGCAGAGCCCCTCTGTTGTGGAACCAGAGACGTCCAAGGTCCAGGAAGAAAGTTAGGGGTTTTTAGTTTCAGGGACCTAAAGCTACGGTACACAAAATGTGCAGTAAATTAATTACTACAAATATTTAACTATTTAACACTTAATCAAAGTCAAACTTTGCAGAGATACTCTTAACATATCATGCTATTTTATAGTAGAAAAAAGTGATGATATGCATAATTAAAAAGAGGAAATACATCCTGAAAGTTTTTTTTCCCAGAAATTATTATTACATTTTTTTTATTTCCTGTGTTCTATCATCAACCAATAAACCAGTAACACATATACTGCTATATGAACCTGAATCTTAACTAGTCTCACAATTTTTCTCTATAGTATACCTTTTGAAAATATTCAAATAGCCCTTGTGGTTAAGGGAGATATTCTGTATTTAGTATGGGTATGCAAAACTATTCGGAATTTTTTAGAAAAATGGCTGGGGCTCAACTTAAACTCTGTTTTTAAAGGTGCTACATAACTAAAGTGATTCGTTTTTTAAATGTTTTTTTTTTTAATATCTTTTATATATCTTTTTTTCAATTTCAATTGTTATCCTTTTTTAATCTTTCATTTGTTGTATGTACTGATAGTAACTTTGCCTCTGCAGTGTCTACCTGATCAGGGACAGCAGCAGCAGCAGCAGGGTGACCTTCAGTACTCCAGCATCCACTTCTCCAACAACCGGGCAGATCCTCTCTACTCCAACATGCCAGCTCGGCCCCTCAGACACACGGAGCAACAAGAAGTGTCTGAATACGCCGCCGTCATGTTCAACAGGGCCCCGAGGTGAGCGGCTCCTCACACAGGAACGTCCTCCTACTGCAAATGAGTGAACTTTGATATGAATTCATTGCTTTTTGCATTTCTATGATCACTGGTGAATGATACTATTTCATATTATGTATCTTCAGAATCACCTTTTCTTTTTCTCAGAATCAGAGGTGGAGAGGATCCAGCTGCATTGTACAGCACCGTCAACAAAACCAGATGACCACAGAGTCTATACATATACATATGATCTATTATTATTATTATTATTATTATGACAATCCAGGTGAGATATTTCAATCTGGACCGAAGTAAAGTGCCGACTGATTTTGGGAAAAGATGATAAAAACTCAGTTTCGTGGCACCAAGAGTTTCTGAAGTGGTAAAAACTTTAAAGCGCTTCTATGAGAGTCATGTCAACATAAAGGCTTCTCACTATTCTCCTGAAGCCAGCGTGCATGATGGGATCACAGAGAGGCAGTGCAGACCTCACAGTTAAAACTGTGACCTGGAAAGGCTGGAAGATTTCTATACGCTATTAAATCTCACCTGAGATCTCTTATACATTTAATGTAGATGACAGAAAGTCTCATCTTAATATCTTTGCTGCTTTACTATTGGAGGAGAACATGTGTTTGATAATCTAGTTGTAGTTTACAACAGTTGCCACTAGATGTTAGTAAAGAGTTATATTTGACTGATAACAGAGAATGTACATTTATTATTTATATTATATCTCCACCACGTTCTTCTTTTCCTCATTTCATGAAAATGTGTTTACCAGTTTAACAACTGGTTTGATTGGGAGTCAAATATCATTATTCTTGTACTCATTTTAATAATTATTTCTACTTCCTCACTGCTCATCACACTCATCTACATGCTTCTTTTTATTCATATACTTCAGGCTGGTGTGTTTTTTTTTTCTTTACTTGTATGTGCGTTCAACACATTGTATTTACATTTTATAATAAGTGGTTTTGTCTTGCTTAAATACAAAATAAAATAGTAGTTTGACTAAAATGACCTGATGTGTCGATATTTTCACTTCAAATCACCTTTTATACACCTTTCCACAGTATTTCTACTATATGTTAATGCTACAGATTATGTTTCAGACCCTTAAAGGTCACCAAACTTAAGAAAAGATCTCTCTCTCTCTAACTGGTCTCTTCATGTGTCAGAAGTGTAATCTCCTGGCTCATCATGCATCTTAATAACGTAAACAGGAAGGAAGTCGGGTGTCTTTTAACAACTTGACTTCAGTCTTCTGCTTTCACACGACAAAGACGTCTCATGGAGACGACACCCTTCCACATGAAGTGTGTTCCGATGCGACTCCTTTACTGCATATGAACGTTATTCACCTGCAGACGTGTTGTATTGACTCTGAACGCCTCACAGAGAATCCAGAGCAGCAGCTATGAGTTTACCGGCGGCAGCGAGTGGATTGGTGGTCCTCCTCCTCACTGTACCAGGTACTGTGTTTCTACATTCATGTTGGAGGACGTTCACACAAAGTGTATTAATTCAGTCATTCTCCGGTCACCATGTTCTGACCTGTGAAGTGATGCAGTGCCTGTTCTTAAACCTCTGGGCGTCTTTGACGTAACGTCTCCACTGTCACCTTTTCACATTCTGTTGATGATAGCTCATTTTTTTAAATGTTTTTATTGTCAAGTTTTTGCACATTGCACATAATACTTTAGCACTTTTAAGTAAAGTAAAGCAGCTTTACTTGTGTTTGAACCTTTCTAACTAACCTTTGCCTGTGTGAAGCGTGCTCTGAGCATTATTGAAGTGTGACAACACTGTACGAGATATTTATCTTGTTCCTCTTTTGTCAAAGTGGAGTCGCCAAAACGGTCGTTGGTGGTCAGGGTGCATCAAGCGTAGTGCATTTATGGTCAGAGGCCACATCAATCTTATTCTGGGAATTAAGAGACGTGTGCAGATGAGACGTGAAGGCGTGTCCGGGGTTAAGTGTGGGACGTGCTGCACAAGGTTAACAGATCTAGAAATGTGAAAGACGATATGTGGCAAAAGAGTTAAAGAAATAGTGTCAGTGTGAAAGTTAAAGTCAGCTTTAAACTAATTTAAACACAAGAGAGCCGTGCATGTAGTAAAAGAAAAGGGAAATAAAAGTATTGTATTCTTGTTCAGTGTTGGTCAGAGTATGTGTTTGTGACTGCAGTGAATGAGACTCTGTTGGTTCTACGATCCTCTTTGTCTTCACTCACAGGACGTTGGCAGAGCCAGTTGTCCAGTCTCGTGCCACTGAGAGCCGTCTACAGGTTTTTATTTCACCCGAGTCATCAAAATGAAATGAAAACCTGCAGACTGTCGGTTCTCAGTGACAAACGGTTTGACACCTCTGGTTGTAGATTTGTAAAAGCAGTTTGGTTCAGTTCTAGAAAGAAAGAAAAGTCAAAGAAAGTCTGTTCTCTGATGTCATGAATCTTCTGTGTTCCAGTGATTCAGGGTCAGAATGGCTGGGGAGTGACTTACACTCCTACTGAGATCTGTGCCTTCAAAGGATCAACAGTGGAGATACGCTGCAGCTACACATACCCATCTAGAATAAATGGCCTTAAAGTTGAGGAAACATTTTGGTTCACTAAAGTGAGTAACCGTGTTTATGTGGATCTGAGAACAGACCCGCAGTATTCAGGTCGTGTGACGTCTCGCTGTAAAGACAAAGTCTGCTCTCTGAAGATCTCAGACCTGAGAGAGAGCGACTCAACTGAGTACAAGTTCAGGTTCAGAACTAACCAACCAGGTGGGACATATACTGGTTCACCTGGAGTCTCTCTGTCCGTCACAGGTAACTTTTTCAACTGAATGTTTAGTTTTCAATATCTGTGTTTGTTTATGTGTATAAATGAAGACTTCTGCTCCTTATTCACATGTTCAGATCTCCAGGTGCAGGTGAACAGATTATACGCCTACAGTTCTTATAACTGGGCAGAGTTGACGTGTCAGAGCAGCTGTCTTCCACCTGGTGGTCCTCACTACGTCTGGAACAATAATGGACGGATCATTAAGGGAGACAAGTCGTATTCAGGCTCCTTTTATCCTGCAGACAGCGTTTCCTGTGCTGTTAGAGGACATGAGGCCTTCCGCTCTCCTTCAGTGTGTGAGTTTACTGACCTTTACTCTGCATTTCATTCTTCATGATCTGGTGGTTTGGACATTATTGACACTCAGACAACAACATTGCAATATTTTATTAATAAAGCGTTACTAACTCACCTAATACTACTACTAATAATAATAAGAATGCACCTTTCTCTGTCTTAGCTCTGGGAAACGCATTTTCCTACTTTTCACCTTGGACATGGAATGATTTACAAAATGTGTTAACATTGTGAACATTCACATCTGTTCATGTATTCAAGGGGCATCATACAGAATGTGGTGGTGACTGTGTTTAACAGCTATTCATCTGCTTTATTGTTAACTTCACTGAGTAACAACTCATGTGTCGAGTGGCACTAATGACTTAAAGTGACTAAATATCAACGTTACCTTTAGTTTCATATGAGACATGAACAGCGGTCTCCTGGATGAAAGTCCTGTGCTTATTTGATCCACCTGCCTTTTGTGAACTTTCTTTCTCTTCATACTCTCTTTCTCTGGGTTACTTGTTGTCATGTGGATGGGTTTACATTGTAGTTGCTTGAAAGCCTGGCGCGTCTCATACTGCGTTGGTATTTGACTTCCTGACTGAGGTTCCTGATGTGCTCTGTTGTGTTACAGTGATACAGAGTCAGAAGGACTGGAGAGTGACCTACACTCCGACTGAGCTCTGTGCCTTTAAAGGATCAACAGTTAACCTGCGCTGCAGCTACACATACCCGTCCACGATAAACTCAGCAGTTCAGAAGACCTTCTGGTTCACTAAAGAGAAAGATGGTGAACCTGTGGATCTGACTACAGACTCTGAGTATTCACGTCGTGTGGAGAACATATGTTCTGAGAAGAGATGCAATCTGATGATCAAAAACCTGAGAGAGAGCGACTCAGCTGAGTACAAGTTCAGGTTCACAACAAACCAACCAGAGAATAAATATACTGGTTCACCTGGAGTCTCCTTGTCTGTCACAGGTAACATTTGCTTTTCAAATGTTTGATAGGAAACATTACTATCAGCTTCTTCTTTCTTTGTGTTTGTCTGGTTGATTCTAAAACAACGTCTCTGGTGGTTAATCACAGATCCACAGCTCCAGATAAAAGTGAGGAGATCAACAGTCCACCTGTCTCCTTCCTGGACAGAGCTGACATGTCACACTAAGTGTCAGCTGCCTGAAGATTCGTCCTACATCTGGTACCAGAATGGAGGGGAAAGGAAGGAAGGAAAAGTGTATTTCCATCCACACCCATTAAATCCTGCAGACAGCTATTCTTGTGCTATAAAAGGACACGAGATGTTCCCTTCTCCTTCAGTCTGTGAGTTTCACCCAAACAGTCGAGAACCAGTCAAACTTATTTTACAGCTCTCACACAGTTTTAGTTCTTTTTTTAACACAAACATGAATTCTGACTGAAATGTGATTTTCAATCATTCAACGCCTTTGTTTTATTAGCTCCACACACTTTGGACTGTGGGATGGTTTCATCCAGAAGAAATAACAGAAAATAGATATTAAATGGAAAATAAAGAAGGAAAAATAGAATATTGTGTTACTCTACTGCTAGAAGTGCAGAAAACACCATAAGAAATGCAGCGTCGTAAACATGATTTTAACCACATTCACTTCTTAAAGTTAATGTATGTTTATATCTCCTCCAGATGCTCCAAAGCTTCCCTCTGTGTCAGTGAGTCCCTCTGCTGAGATAGTGGAGGGCAGTTCAGTGACTCTGACCTGTAGCAGTGATGCTAACCCAGCAGCTAACTACATCTGGTGGAAGAAGGATGGAAAGGAACGTCTCAGTGAGGAATCTCAGCTTGTCTTAAACTCCATCCAGTCCTCTGACTCTGGACAGTATTACTGTGAAGCTGAGAACCAGCTGGGGAGGAAGAGGTCTACATCCATCTCTATTGATGTGGAATGTGAGTAAAATACAGGTTATAAGCAACAGAGAAGATACATTTTTTCGAGTTGTCCATCCTTTCTTAAAGGAGCTCTACACATGAAGTAGAGTTTAGGCTTTGAATGTTCAACAAGAGATCTGCCACCTATTTTTTTAGGCCAGGGTGTCTAAATAAAGATGCTATTGATCAACTTATAATAATCTATATTCATTTGTAGATCCCCCAAAGCTTCCCTCTGCGTCAGTGAGTCCCTCTGCTGAGATAGTGGAGGGCAGTTCAGTGACTCTGAACTGTAGCAGTGATGCTAACCCAGCAGCTAACTACACCTGGTACAAGGAGAACCAACCACTGCTTCAAGGACCAGAAGGTGTTTATCGTTTCACCTCCATCAGCTCTGAGGACAGAGGGATCTACTACTGCAAGTCTGAGAATCCACATGGATGGATCAACTCTACGTCTCTCCTAATAGATGTCCAGTGTGAGTATAAAGCATCAGCACATCTGGTGACCCAGCAGTGAGGGACATGTGCCATGTAGCCACACAAGTTCACAAGTTATTTCTTTGGAACAGAACTCTTATTGACTATTTCCAGAGAAGTACTTTGAAATGTTGTGTCGGTTTACAGATGATAGCTGCAAAAGGTTTTTGTTCATACATGACATGCCCTTAATCCAAAATGGGAAAAAGACATTTTAACATTTAATACATACATCAACATCTAATGTGAATAACATAGTCTATCTATGTCTCAATTTTTTTATGAAGCCAGGTTGTTTAAATAAAGATGCAATTGAACCTAATAATCTATATTCTCCTCCAGATGCTCCAAAGCTTCCCTCTGTGTCAGTGAGTCCCTCTGCTGAGATAGTGGAGGGCAGTTCAGTGACTCTGACCTGTAGCAGTGATGCTAACCCAGCAGCTAACTACACCTGGTACAAGGAGGATGAAGACTCACCAAAAGCATCAGGACAGATCTTCATCATCACTAACTTCACAGCTGAAAACAGTGGGAATTATTACTGTGAAGCCCAGAACACCAGAGGACGTCATAACTCCTCCACCTTCCATCTGACTGTAGTAGCAGGTGAGATTTTGAATTCAGCTCCTGAAGTCATGAAGCATGATGTGATGTAATGCGTCGTCCACTTGCGTCAAGTCTTTCTTGTGTTACTTCTCGATGTCAGGTGAGCAATATCTAATGAAAAACAATGTGCCGTAATTGATATATATTCCATTAAATAATAAAGCACATGAGTTCCACAAACAGCAACCTTCAAGCCAGGAGATGGCTTTTGAAACGAGAAGTCAACGTTGATGTTTTGGTCATGTAACTTACGTCCTTCAGTATCAGTACGTACTTCTGTGGTTATTTGAACCGAAACAACAATCTTTTCCTGAACCTAACTAAATACTTTGGTTTCCTAAACCTAACTGAGTTTTCTGAAAAGTCGATTTTGAAAAGACAGCATGCATGTAACGAGTGGAAAACGACACGTGTTGCTGACTATTGTAGGAAGAAAAAAACGAGGAGTAACTTTCTGTACGATATCATACGAACTGTTGTACGAGGATACGTTGCTCAGAGAACTCGAGATGAACCTCAGATTAATGAAGAACAGTCCAGATTGAATCCGTCAAAGTTTTTCATGCATTTAATTATCTTGCTCACTTGTGTTTTATCAAGAAAGAGTTTCTTGATGATTCTGTTGGGGGTCCAGCTGCAGTCATCACTGCTTGAGAGCTGTTCATTCCTTTTAAATTCAGAGAGAGAGAGAGAGAGAGAGAGAGAGAGAGAGAGAGAGAGAGAGGGTCGAGCCCAGGTCTGTGAAGTGCCTATTTACTGTGATGTTAGGAAGCATTTCGACTGTTTGCAGATGATATTGTCCTTTTGGCCAAAGTGTGCCTAGAACTGCTGAGGCTTCAGTAATGCAGGTCTTTTTATTTAATGTGTGGTTGACCCTCATAACTCAGATGAGAAAAGCTGTGACGTACTAATGGGACTTGTTGCACTCATGGGCGTGAAGTGAGAAAACAGCCCCTCCCCCACCTCTCCTACATTATCACACAAACTTGATGGAAATGACAAGTTTATCGACTGATCAGACCATAGTCACATTTCTTAAACTCCATGTATGTATAATATGCACACAGCCATTGTTTTGTCATATCTCACTCTATAGGACCAATCGGCCCAAAACATGTTCTAACACCCAAATTTAAATTTGATCACCATTTTTCAGGATCTTGGAAATATGCAGTTGCTGGAACAACAATCACTGTTGTTCTCCTGGCGGTCATATCCATCTCTGTCTTCCTGTGGATTAGGTGAACAGTTCTCTTTAACTCAATCACCGTTTGTCAAATCGTTGAAAGTCAGTTTGTCATAACTGTTCAATCTTTTTTTTTTTTTTCATTATTTCTTCTAACCAGAAAAAAGGGCGCTTCCAGGGACGCGGCTGGGCCTGAAGAGAGACCGGACAACAGCGAACAGGTGAGAAGAGTTACGTTTGTTAAAATGTGTTCCACTCATACTGCTGAGTCAACCCAATCTCATTGGAAGGCTTTTTTTGTATTTGTTCTTATACTATTGTTGTGGCAAATGAAGAGATGGAGAGACAGGATTCGGGTTCGGGCAACCCTAATGACAGTCCCCATGTTCTGTTCTTAATGACTTATTATTGTACTGGCTGTGTACACATTTTATAAGGTCACATAATGCTTTTTCTTCAACAGTATCAATTGGTTTTATTGTTTTATCTATTATACCGTTTGTTTTATCAGGGTTAAACTCTCAGTATGTCTTGCTTTGTTGGGCCTCACTGTTGAGCTTCATGTTGCTCATCTTATGAGTCCCAACAGCCCCCGAAAATGGGGGCAGAATTCTTCATCTGGAGCTCTTCCTCACTCTCCATGTCCTCGTACTCCCATGAATCGATACCAGAGCCACTGATGTGACATAGCAAAAAAAAACTGCACAGCCTGGCCTTACAAGAGCATATAAGTCCATTTTACATGTTTATAACACAATTCAACCATACATATTAACATAAACCATAAATATGACTCGAGAGGGCAGGAAAGTGACTTGAGAGAGCTCCCCAAGTTATGAAAATATAAATGTTTATATACCTAGCTTGATGCCACACATGATTAGAGGACCTTTCTGGAAAGCTTACAACCTACAGAAGCCGCCACATCCACTGTCATACAAAGCCTCAGAAAGATATCAACCACATTGCATTTTATTCCAGCCAAAAATATTGAAATATGACTTATTTATGGATGAAACGATATTTCACACAGCATTGCTTGGTATGCATTGGTGCATCTGCTTGAGCAGAGCCCCTCTGTTGTGGAACTTTGTCCAGGAAGAAAGTTAGGGCATTTTTCCTTTCAGGGACCTAAAGCTACAGTACACAATGTGCAGTAAATTAATTACAAAAAAATATTTAACTATTTAACACTTAATCAAAGTCAAACTTTGCAGAGATACTGTTAACATATCAGGCTATTTTATAGTATAAAAAAGTGATGATATGCATAATTAAAAAGAGGAAATACATCCTGGAAGTTTTTTTCCCCAGAAATTATTATTACAATTTTTTTATTTCCTGTGTTCTATCATCAACCAATAAACCAGTAACACATATACTGCTATATGAACCTGAATCTTAACTAGTCTCACAATTTTCCTCTATAGTATACCTTTTGAAAATATTCAAATAGCCCTTGTGGTTAAGGGAGATATTCTGTATTTAGTATGGGTATGCAAAACCATTCGGAATTTTTTAGAAAAATGGCTGGGGCTCAACTTAAACTCTGTTTTTAAAGGTGCTACATAACTAAAGTGATTCGTTTTTTAAATGTGTTTTTTTTAATATCTTTTATATATCTTTTTTTCAATTTCAATTGTTATCCTTTCTTAATCTTTAATTTAACCTTGACCTTCAGTACGCCAGCATCCACTTCTCCAACAACCGGGCAGATCCTCTCTACTCCAACATGCCAGCTCGGCCCCTCAGACACACGGAGCAACAAGAAGTGGCTGAATACGCCGCCGTCAAGTTCAACAGGGCCCCGAGGTGAGCGGCTCCTCACACAGGAACGTCCTCCTACTGCAAATGAGTGAACTTTGATATGAATTCATTGCTTTTTGCATTTCTATGATCACTGGTGATGAGAATGATACTATTTCATATTATGTATCTTCAGAATCACCTTTTCTTTTTCTCAGAATCAGAGGTGGAGAGGATCCAGCTGCATTGTACAGCACCGTCAACAAAACCAGATGACCACAGAGTCTACACATATACATATGATCTATTATTATTATTATTATTATTATTATGACAATCCAGGTGAAATATTTCAATCTGGACCGAAGTAAAGTGCCGACTGATTTTGGGAAAAGATGATAAAAACTCAGTTTCGTGGCACCAAGAGTTTCTGAAGTGGTAAAAACTTTAAAGCGCTTCTATGAGAGTCATGTCAACATAAAGGCATCTCACTATTCTCCTGAAGCCAGCGTGCATGATGGGATCACAGAGAGGCAGTGCAGACCTCACAGTTAAAACTGTGACCTGGAAAGGCTGGAAGATTTCTATACGCTATTAAATCTCACCTGAGATCTCTTATACATTTAATGTAAATGACAGAAAGTCTCATCTTAATATCTTTGCTGCTTCACTATTGGAGGAGAACATGTGTTTGATAATCTAGTTGTAGTTTACAACAGTTGCCACTAGATGTTAGTAAAGAGCTATATTTGACTGATAACAGAGAATGTACATTTATTATTTATATTATATCTCCACCACGTTCTTCTTTTCCTCATTTCATTTAAAATGTGTTTACCAGTTTAACAACTGGTTTAATTGGGAGTCAAATATCATTATTCTTGTACTCATTTTAATAATTATTTCTACTTCCTCACTGCTCATCACACTCATCTACATGCTTCTTTTTATTCATATACTTCAGGCTAGTGTGTTTTTTTTCTCTCTCTACTTGTATGTACGTTCAACACATTGTATTTACATTTTATAATAAGTGTTTTTGTCTTGCTTAAATAAAAATAAATAAATAGTAGTTTGACTAAAATGTCCTGATGTGTCGATATTTTCACTTCAAATCACCTTTTCTACACCTTTCCACAGTATTTCTACTATATGTAATGCTACAGATTATGTTTCAGACCCTTAAAGGTCACCAAACTTAAGAAAAGATCTCTCTCTCTCTAACTGGTCTCTTCATGTGTCAGAAGTGTAATCTCCTGGCTCATCATGCATGTTAATAACGTAAACAGGAAGGAAGTCGGGTGTCTTTTAACAACTTGACTTCAGTCTTCTGCTTTCACACGACAAAGACGTCTCATGGAGACGACACCCTTCCACATGAAGTGTGTTCCGATGCGACTCCTTTACTGCATATGAACGTTATTCACCTGCAGACGTGTTGTATTGACTCTGAACGCCTCACAGAGAATCCAGAGCAGCAGCTATGAGTTTACCGGCGGCAGCGAGTGGATTGGTGGTCCTCCTCCTCACTGTACCAGGTACTGTGTTTCTACATTCATGTTGGAGGACGTTCACACAAAGTGTATTAATTCAGTCATTCTCCGGTCACCATGTTCTGACCTGTGAAGTGATGCAGTGCCTGTTCTTAAACCTCTGGGCGTCTTTGACGTAACGTCTCCACTGTCATCTTTTCACATTCTGTTGATGACAGCTCTTTTTTTATGTTTAAAATTAGTTTTCTGTTAAGTTTTTACACATTGCACATAATTCTTTAGCACTTTTAAGTAAAGTAAAGCAGCTTTACTTGTGTTTGAACTTTTCTAACTAACCTTTGCCTGGGTGAAGCGTGCTCTGAGCATTATTGAAGTGTGACAACACTGTACGAGATATTTATCTTGTTCCTCTTTTGTCAAAGTGTCATCGCCAAAACGGTCGTTGGTGGTCAGGGTGCATCAAGCGTAGTGCATTCATGGTCAGAGGCCACATCAATCTTATTCTGGGAATTAAGAGACGTGTGCAGATGAGACGTGAAGGCGTGTCCGGGGTTAAGTGTGGGACGTGCTGCACAAGGTTAACAGATCTAGAAATGTGAAAGACGATATGTGGCAAAAGAGTTAAAGACATAGTGTCAGTGTGAAAGTTAAAGTCAGCTTTAAACTAATTTAAACACAAGAGAGCCGTGCATGTAGTAAAAGAAAAGGGAAATAAAAGTATTGTATTCTTGTTCAGTGTTGGTCAGAGTATGTGTTTGTGACTGCAGTGAATGAGACTCTGTTGGTTCTACGATCCTCTTTGTCTTCACTCACAGGACGTTGGCAGAGCCAGTTGTCCAGTCTCGTGCCACTGAGAGCCGTCTACAGGTTTTTATTTCACCCGAGTCATCAAAATGAAATGAAAACCTGCAGACTGTCGGTTCTCAGTGACAAACGGTTTGACACCTCTGGTTGTAGATTTGTAAAAGCAGTTTGGTTCAGTTCTAGAAAGAAAGAAAAGTCAAAGAAAGTCTGTTCTCTGATGTCATGAATCTTCTGTGTTCCAGTGATTCAGGGTCAGAATGGCTGGGGAGTGACTTACACTTCTACTGAGATCTGTGCCTTCAAAGGATCAACAGTGGAGATACGCTGCAGCTACACATACCCATCTAGAATAAATGGCCTTAAAACACAAGATGATGAAACATTTTGGTTCACTAAAGAGAGTAACGGTGTTCATGTGGATCTGAGAACGGACCCGCAGTATTCAGGTCGTGTGACGTCTCGCTGTGAAGACAAAGTCTGCTCTCTGATGATCTCAGACCTGAGAGAGAGCGACTCAGCTGAGTACAAGTTCAGGTTCACAACAAACCAACCAGGTGGGACATATACTGGTTCACCTGGAGTCTCTCTGTCCGTCACAGGTAACTTTTTAATCTGAATGTTTAGTAGTTTAGTTTTCAATATCTGTGTTTGTTTATGTGTATAAATGAAGACTTCTGCTCCTTATTCACATGTTCAGATCTCCAGGTGCAGGTGAACAGATTATACGTCTACAGTTCTTATAACTCGGCAGAGTTGACGTGTCAGAGCAGCTGTCTTCCACCTGGTGGTCCTCACTACGTCTGGAACAAGAATGGACAGAACATCTGGGGACAAACGTCTAAGTCGTATTCAGGCTACTTTTATCCTGCAGACAGCGTTTCCTGTGCTGTTGGAGGACATGAGGCCGTCCACTCTCCTTCAGTGTGTGAGTTTACTGACCTTTACTCTGCAGCCTTTTTTATACTGTACCTTAACTGCATGTACCTCAGTGATATTGGTGATTGATGGAGCAGAATTGGATGAAAAACAAACCTCTCTCCCCAGACATGTTGCATGAGTATCCCTACTCAGTCTTCAGTGTAAAATGAAACTTTAAGATAACTGATCACACTGGAATTTTAGCAGAACGTGACTTGTCATCATGTCTTTAGGCTGTGAATTCTTCAGATCACAAATAATTTGTGTCAGTCAGGGTAGAAATTGCCTGCTTCTCGGTTCTTGTGCCTTTACTTGACACTTTTCTTCGTGAATTTGTTATTTCAGAATTGTAATTAATTTCTGAGCGAAACATCATGAATCCCAGTTCCAAGTCACTTTAACAAAAACACCAGAGAAAAGGATGAAGTCAGATGTGAACCAAGTCCTGAAGAAATCATGTCAGACACATTTTCATTCTTTACATATTTTACAACCATGAGGTTGTTCCTGAACCCGACTCAGTGATTTTGTTGCCTAAATCTAACGTTAAATTGTTTCTGTGTTGGCGGCACGTGATTTGAAGACGTTACATCCCACCAACACGTAATGCGCAGGTCAGAGGTCGTAGTCACGTTTTTCCATGAGACCTTGTTGTTTTCTCACAAGCCAATCAGAGCAGACTTGGCTTTTTTAAAGAGACAGGTATTAAAAAGAGTGTTTTGTACAGAAGGAGAATACAAGTATAAGAATGATGGGTAGCACTTTATAATAAGTAGACACTTTTTTAGCATTAGTAAAGCATGAATAAACAATGAATTCATCATTTATAAAGCATTATTCCAACATGAATACTCATTAGTAACTCATTCATAAACACAGTTATACATGTTTCATTCTTGATTAATAAGCTATGGTTTCATACTTTATAAATGATGAATTCCCCATTTGTAAATGAAGTATTCATGACTTATAGATGATTAATAAGATCATTTGCAGTGGTGTATAGTAACGAAGTAGAAATACTTCGTTACTGTACTTAAGTAGTTTTTTGGGATATCTGTACTCTACTTTACTATTTATATTTCTGTTTACTTTTACTTTTACTTCACTACATTTTGCAAAGAAATCTGGTACTTTTACTCCGATACATTTCCCCTGAAACCTTCGTTACTCGCTACAAAATCGAATCTATCTTTAGAAAAAAAAAAAAACACATCCGGGACTGTGGTGGAACACAGACTCCACCAAGCAGGTTTGGAGAATCACAATATTCTGCATTTTCCCTCTGCATCCTCTAGTCCAGCGCTCCCAAACCTTTATGCGCCACAGACCGGTTACCTGAAGACAATATTTTTACGGATCGGGTCCGACCTCGGGGATGCGGAAGACAACGACACCCGACGTGTGTTCGTTATGTCCAGTCTACTCCTAACTAAACCGTTATGTCCAGTCTACTGCTTAACTTATAACCCGCTTCACAAAGACAGGATGTTGAAATGCAGGCAGGTTTTCATGCTTTTTTGGCGATCTCAGGATACTTTGCCTTGGTTTTAATCCAGAACACTGGCAGAGTTGAACATTTTTAGGGTAACGTAACATCTTGACATGTGTCAAGAGGTTCCGTCTGAGGTTACCACAGACGGATGTATCCAGTCATTTTTCACAATAAAACATCTTTCCGGCCTTGATTTTTTTTTTCTTTTTTCATTCGTTCTTTCTGTGCGGAATGAGCATACTTATAACCACACTGTTACAACTCATAATTCTCCAAAAAGCAATATGACACTATGATCATATTGCTTTTTGGAGAATTATGATGATAAGTGCATAGTAGATGCAAGAGTATACTTAGGTACAATATTATATTATGTTGAACATAATATATATGGATGGATCACAGACAACCCAGTTATTTTATCAACACAACTCCTGGTCCTTGGTCATGGTGGCCATAGCACTTAAAAGAATAAACTTTATAATTCTCAAAATTCTGACCCTTTGCTTTTTTATTGAAAGCATGTACTTGTACTTTTACTTTCAATACTTAAGTACATTTTATATCAGAAAAATACTTTTGATACTGAAGTACAGAAAATATTAGATACTTTAAGACTTTTACTCAAGTAGTATTTTAATAGGTGACTTTTACTTTTACTCGAGTAATTTTCCAGTAAGGTATCTTTACTTTTACTCAAGTACAGCTTTTGGGTACTTTATACACCACTGATCATTTGTAAAGTGTTAGTAAATGATTAAAAAAAATGCTGCCATTCATGATGAAATCAGGTAGTTACTACTCATTAGTTCAGTAGTTACTACTCATTAGTTAAGTATTAGTTAAACATGTTCTGTAACAATCTAAAGTGTAGACTATTTATGGTTTACAAAGCATTAATAAATGTCATGATGAATTCAGTAGTTACTATTTATTAATGCAGTAGGTACTACTGGTTAGTTAAGTATTAGTTAAGTATGTTCTGTAACTGAGACTTCTGCTAGCTTTGAGCCCCTGCAGTGGCTCAAAGCTAGCAGAAGTCTCAGTTATCTTCTCAACAGAAAAGGGAAATAGCCACAACACAAAGTGATAAAGAACATTAATATGCTGGTGCTGGGGGGCCATGCCCGTCAGTGGCACGAGTGTTCCATAGTATGTTGGCAGATAGCTACATATTATTGAATATGCTAGCTATGGCTAGCTCGCTAGCCCGTTAGCTCGCTAGCTAGCAAGCTCGTCACTGGTCCAGAGACCGGCACTGGCACGCGCCACCTCAGTTGTAAGTAGACCAATCCAGGTGATAGTGAGATACTCATAATCAATCATTTGTACCAGCAAACTGAGAAACATGCCACCACTCGTGCTCCTGTGCAACAGCTAATAATAATAATAATAATCTGGCACAGATTTACGGAGGTGGTGCCCCGTCATCAACGTGGGACATGTGTTTATGCGAGGACCCGGTCTGTCCCACCACAGTGCCCGATCAGAAATAACTCCGGCCAGGTGATGGGACTGAGACTTTCTGATCGGGCACCTTGGTGGGACACAGCGGGTCCTCGCAGAAACACGTGTCCCATGTTGATGACGTTTTACTATTAGCTGTTGCACAGTAGCACGAGTGGTGGCATGTTTCTCAGTTTGCTGGTACAAATGATTGATTATGAGTATCTCACTATCACCTGGATTGGTCTACTTACAACTAAGGTGGCGCGTGCCAGTGCCGGTCTCTGGACCAGTGACGAGCTTGCTAGCTAGCGAGCTAGCCATAGCTAGCATATTCAATAATATGTAGCTATCTGCCAACATACTATGGAACACTCGTGCCACTGACGGGCATGGCCCCCCAGCACCAGTATATTAATGTTCTTTATCACTTTATGTTGTGGCTATTTCCCTTTTCTGTTGAGAAGATAACTGAGACTTCTGCTAGCTTTGAACCACTGCAGGGGCTCAAAGCTAGCAGAAGTCTCAGTTACAGAACATACTTAACTAATACTTAACTAACCAGTAGTACCTACTGAATTAATAAATAGTAACTACTGAATTCATCATGACATTTATTAATGCTTTGTAAAGCATAAATAGTCTACACTTTAGATTGTTACAGAACATGCTTAACTAATACTTAACTAATGAGTAGTAACTACTGAACTAATGAGTAGTAACTACCTGATTTCATCATGAATGCCAGCATTTTTTTTTATCATTTACTAACTCTTTACAAATGATCTTATTAATAATCTATAAGTCATGAATACTTCATTTACAAATGGGGAATTCATCATTTATTAAGTATGAAACCATAGCTTATTAATCCAGAATGAAACATTTATAACTGTGTTTATGAATGAGTTACTAATGAGTATTCATGTTGGAATAATGCTTTATAAATGATGAATTCATTGTTTATTCATGCTTTACTAATGCTAAAAAGTGTCTACTTATTATAAAGTGCCACCGAATGATGTCTCTTCTAATTATATATCTTATTTACCCACCAGACGTCATCAGTAAACACTGAATCAGGATCACTGCATCAGTATTAACAAAGTCTCTCGTATCCATGTTAAAGGGACACCATGTAGATTCTAATACAGAAGGGAATTAAGCTTCACAATCCACTTTGTGTTCTTATGCTCTCTTATCTATTTCAATTATGTTTTCTTTAAATATTTTCTCCTTCAGATGCTCCAAAGCTTCCCTCTGTGTCAGTGAGTCCCTCTGCTGAGATAGTGAAGGGCAGTTCAGTGACTCTGACCTGTAGCAGTGATGCTAACCCAGCAGCTAACTACACCTGGTACAAGAAGGATGGAAATGGAGAACCTCCTCCTCTCAGTAAAGAACCTCATCTTTTCTTCAGATCCATCCAGTCCTCTGACTCTGGACCGTTTTACTGTAAAGCTGAGAACCAGCTGGGGAGGAGGACGTCTGCATACATCTCTATTGATGTGAAATGTGAGTAAAAATACATTTAAAAAGCATCATGCAACTAATGACCACTTTATAAAGATCAGTATTGCCCAGTCTACTGTTTTGATGATCATGCACTTTCTTTAGCTCCGTTTCACATTCACAGCTTAGAAAACATATTTTAGCCGTAAAAAGCAGGAAATTATTTAGCTAATCTCACCTGCTTTCTTCAGCTCTGAATGCTGCCAGTCACAAAACACCTATAGTGTTTCCGACACTTCCATAAACACGACTCTTTCAACACTACATGTAGCACCAAAGAAACCCATTCTCATTGTTGGTAATGTATTTGATCTCCTCAGACGCTCCAAAGCTTCCCTCTGTGTCAGTGAGTCCCTCTGCTGAGATAGTGGAGGGCAGTTCAGTGACTCTGACCTGTAGCAGTGATGCTAACCCAGCAGCTAACTACACCTGGTACAAGGAGGATGAAGACTCACCAAAAGCATCAGGACAGATCTTCATCATCACTGACTTCACAGCTGAACACAGTGGGAAATATTCCTGTGAAGCCCAGAACACCAGAGGACGTAGTAACTCCACCTTCCATCTGATTTCTGTAGCCGGTGAGTTCTTCACATTCACCATCACACAAACACACCTGCTTGCTGCCTCAGACCTGGTTCACATGTTAATATATGTTCATATTTCCAGGGAATTCAACATCGATGATGAGTATCATCCGGTCGACTTTGGTGGTCCTGATGCTGATTCCTCTGCTTCTCCTGAGTCTGTGGACGAGGTGCAACAGAAACAAATCAATCACTTCAGTCTTTTAGCTTCAGTGTCACGACTTTCATCGTGTTTCATCCTGTTTGTTGTTGGACTTCATACAGGAAGAAGACAACTCTGAGCTCCACCACTGAACCACATGAACCCGAAGAGATAGAGGTGAGAGACTTCATGGTTAGAACTTGGCTCGTGAATGTGATGAGCAAGTAATGCATGAATGCAGGTTTAATGAACGAGGTCCATTGACTCTCATCTCGTCGTCTCTCCCCATCAGTTAGACTCTTTTCCTGAGTACCAGAACATCTCGGACATCGCAGCACAGACTGAAGACACGGAGGAGCAGGAAGACCAGGTGTGAAGTCCAGTCCGGTTGGAGCCTCCTGCTGCCTCCAATGAAACGGGCCCACTTCAGATTCATAGCCACAGGCTTAGAAGAAGGTGGTGTTGGCAGCTTGAACTCAATCATGAAAAACTTGATTTATTGTTTAGATCAGCTGATGGTCAAGTCAGCTGACTCGTAACGAACTGCTTCAGCTATGCAAGATAATGTTTTGCCTTTCGTTGGTTAAATTACAGAAACTTAAGATTCACTTTTTTTCATGCAAAATAGTGTTTTATTGGCCCTAAGGTCCACCTTTTGGGGGGATTTGAGAGAACTTGAACACAGGGTGAAACAATGCACTCACAAAATAATATAGGGATGTTGTACATCAAATTAAACAGCAGAACCTTGGCTACAAGAATAGTTAAGCTGTTTTCACATTCTCCAAAAACAACTCAAACACCAACTAAATGAAGGACCAAATATAAATATCTCTGTAAAAAACTCTGTATCAAATTATTGTTTTAACATTTCTCTTACCTTGAGATGTTTAGCAGTGAAAGCTGCATTTCGCTTCACACGTCGGCGCCTTGCTGATTCTGATTGGCTAACAGTGCTGTTAATCTCATTTTGGTGGATATAGCTCAATTATATTGGCTCTACCGATTCAAAAGAGGTGTCATTCACTCAAATCGACCAATCCGTTGTGGCGATACAGCTGATCACATGCAGCTGCACACGGAAAAAAGAGAGCGTATTTACTCATCAGCAGATTGTAGTTTAGCAGCTTAGTTGTGTTTGGCATCGTGTATGTTACTGCTGTATTTGGATGTATTGAACACCATTAGTGATATACAAGTGAAGTAAATACTTTGGTACATGATCATATTATTTTGGCACAGATGCTGCCAAAATGGACATTTTATAGACCTCGTCTAAACTTTCTTTACAAAAAACTCAATAACTTTGTTCTGCTTCACTTTATCAACGTCAACCTTTGCAGAGAGAATGTTCACATATTGTCTATGATTTGGGTTAGAGAATGTTCACATATTGTGTTATGATTTGGGTCTAAAAAATAGGTTAGTTTTGAATCGGGTTTTACATAATAAATAACTTTTGATGAATCCTGATCAGCTCAATAGAGTCTGTTCCAAACAGACGGGGAACTGAACGCATCACATTTTACTCCATATGCAGTTTAGATTTTCACACATTAAATCAAACATCAGCATGAACTTTGATGGATGTTACTTTTTACAAGTAATGAAATATATTATACATGTAATGTAGATGACAGAAAGCCTCATCTTAATATCTTTGCTGCTTTACTATTGGAGGAGAAAATGTGTTTGATAATCTAGTTGTAGTTTCCAACAGTTGCCACTAGATGTTAGTAAAGAGTTATATTTGGCTGATAACAGAGCGTGTACATTTATATATTTATATTATATCTCCACCATGTTCTTCTTTTCCTAATTTCATTTAAGTCAAATATCATTATTCTTGTACTCATTTTAATAATTATTTCTACTTCCTCACTGCTCATCACACTCATCTACATGCTTCTTTTTATTCATATACTTCAGGCTGGTGTGTTTTTTTTCTTTACTTGTATGTACGTTGAACACATTGTATTTACATTGTATAATAAGTGTGTTTGTCTTGCTTAAATAAAAATAAATAAATAGTAGTTTGACTAAAATGACCGGATGTGTCGATATTTTCACTTCAAATCACCTTTTATACACCTTTCCACAGTATTTCTACTATATGTTAATGCTACAGATTATGTTTAAGACCCTTAAAGGTCACCAAATTTAAGAAAAGATCTCTCTCTCTAACTGGTCTCTTCATGTGTCAGAAGTGTAATCTCCTGGCTCATCATGCATGTTAATAACGTAAACAGGAAGGAAGTCGGGTGTCTTTTAACAACTTGACTTCAGTCTTCTGCTTTCACACGACAAAGACGTCTCATGGAGACGACACCTTTCCACATGAAGTGTGTTCCGATGCGACTCCTTTACTGCATATGAACGTTATTCACCTGCAGACGTGTTGTATTGACTCTGAATGCCTCACAGAGAATCCAGAGCAGCAGCTATGAGTTTACCGGCGGCAGCGAGTGGATTGGTGGTCCTCCTCCTCACTGTACCAGGTACTGTGTTTCTACATTCATGTTGGAGGACGTTCACACAAAGTGTATTAATTCAGTCATCCTCCGGTCACCATGTTCTGACCTGTGAAGTGATGCAGTGCCTGTTCTTAAACCTCTGGGCGTCTTTGACGTAACGTCTCCACTGTCACCTTTTCACATTCTGTTGATGATAGCTCATTTTTTTAAATGTTTTTATTGTCAAGTTTTTGCACATTGCACATAATACTTTAGCACTTTTAAGTAAAGTAAAGCAGCTTTACTTGTGTTTGAACCTTTCTAACTAACCTTTGCCTGGGTGAAGCGTGCTCTGAGCATTATTGAAGTGTGACAACACTGTACGAGATATTTATCTTGTTCCTCTTTTGTCAAAGTGGAGTCGCCAAAACGGTCGTTGGTGGTCAGGGTGCATCAAGCGTAGTGCATTTATGGTCAGAGGCCACATCAATCTTATTCTGGGAATTAAGAGACGTGTGCAGATGAGACGTGAAGGCGTGTCCGGGGTTAAGTGTGGGACGTGCTGCACAAGGTTAACAGATCTAGAAATGTGAAAGACGATATGTGGCAAAAGAGTTAAAGAAATAGTGTCAGTGTGAAAGTTAAAGTCAGCTTTAAACTAATTTAAACACAAGAGAGCATGTAGTAAAAGAAAAGGGAAATAAAAGTATTGTATTCTTGTTCAGCGTTGGTCAGAGTATGTGTTTGTGACTGCAGTGAATGAGACTCTGTTGGTTCTACGATCCTCTTTGTCTTCACTCACAGGACGTTGGCAGAGCCAGTTGTCCAGTCTCGTGCCACTGAGAGCCGTCTACAGGTTTTTATTTCACTCGAGTCATCAAAATGAAATGAAAACCTGCAGACTGTCGGTTCTCAGTGACAAACAGTTTGACACCTCTGGTTGTAGATTTGTAAAAGCAGTTTGGTTCAGTTCTAGAAAGAAAGAAAAGTCAAAGAAAGTTTGTTCTCTGATGTCATGAATCTTCTGTGTTCCAGTGATTCAGGGTCAGAATGGCTGGGGAGTGACTTACACTTCTACTAAGATCTGTGCCTTCAAAGGATCAACAGTGGAGATAAGCTGTAGAATCAGATATCCATATGAATTAAAAGGCCTTGATACCGAAGTTGATGAAACATTGTGGTTCACTAAAGAGAGTAACGGTGTTTATGTGGATCTGAGAACGGACCCGCAGTATTCAGGTCGTGTGACGTCTCGCTGTGAAGACAAAGTCTGCTCTCTGATGATCTCAGACCTGAGAGAGAGCGACTCAGCTGAGTACAAGTTCAGGTTTACAACTAACCAACCAGGTGGGACATATACTGGTTCACCTGGAGTCTCTCTGTCCGTCACAGGTAACTTTTTCACCTGAAGTTTAGTTTTCAATACATGTGTTTATTTATGTGTATAAATGAAGACTTCTGCTCCTTATTCACATGTTCAGATCTCCAGGTGCAGGTGAGAGGATTAAAGGTCTACAGTTCTTATAACTGGGCAGAGTTGACGTGTCAGAGCAGCTGTCTTCCACCTGGTGGTCCTCACTACGTCTGGAACAAGAATGGACAGATCATCAGGGGACAAACGTCTAAGTTGTATTCAGGCTCCTTTTATCCTGCAGACAGCGTTTCCTGTGCTGTTGGAGGACATGAGGCCGTCCACTCTCCTTCAGTGTGTGAGTTTACTGACCTTTACTCTGCAGCCTTTTTTATACTGTACCTTAACTGCATGTACCTCAGTGATATTGGTGATTGATGGAGCAGAATTGGATGAAAAACAAACCTCTCTCCCCAGACATGTTGCATGAGTATCCCTACTCAGTCTTCAGTGTAAAATGAAACTTTAAGATAACTGATCACACTGGAATTTTAGCAGAACGTGACTTGTCATCATGTCTTTAGGCCGTGAATTCTTCGGATCACAAATAATTTGTGTCAGTCAGGGTAGAAATTGCCTGCTTCTCGGTTCTTGTGCCTTTACTCGACACTTTTCTTAGTGAATTTGTTATTTCAGAATTGTAATTAATTTCTGAGCGAAACATCATGAATCCCAGTTCCAAGTCACTTTAACAAAAACACCAGAGAAAAGAATGAAGTCAGATGTGAACCAAGTCCTGAAGAAATCATGTCAGACACATTTTCATTCTTTACATATTTTACAACCATGAGGTTGTTCCTGAACCCGACTCAGTGATTTTGTTGCCTAAATCTAACGTTAAATTGTTTCTGTGTTGGCGGCACGTGATTTGAAGACATTACATCCCACCAACACGTAATGCGCAGGTCAGAGGTCGTAGTCACGTTTTTCCATGAGACCTTGTTGTTTTCTCACAAGCCAATCAGAGCAGACTTGGCTTTTTTAAAGAGACAGGTATTAAAAAGAGTGTTTTGTACAGAAGGAGAATACAAGTATTAGAATGATGGGTAGCACTTTATAATAAGTAGACACTTTTTTAGCATTAGTAAAGCATGAATAAACAATGAATTCATCATTTATAAAGCATTATTCCAACATGAATACTCATTAGTAACTCATTCATAAACACAGTTATACATGTTTCATTCTTGATTAATAAGCTTTGGTTTCATACTTTATAAATGATGAATTCCCCATTTGTAAATGAAGTATTCATGACTTATAGATGATTAATAAGATCATGTGTAAAGTGTTAGTACATGATTAAAAAAATGCTGCCATTCATGATGAAATCAGGTAGTTACTACTCATTAGTTCAGTAGTTACTACTCATTAGTTAAGTATTAGTTAAGCATGTTCTGCAACAATCTAAAGTGTAGACTATGTATGGTTTACAAAGCATTAATAAATGTCATGATGAATTCAGTAGTTACTATTTATGAATTCAGTAGGTACTACTGGTTAGTTAAGTATTAGTTAATTATGTTCTGTAACTGAGACTTCTGCTAGCTTTGAGCCCCTGCAGTGGCTCAAAGCTAGCAGAAGTCTCAGTTATCTTCTCAACAGAAAAGGGAAATAGCCACAACACAAAATGATAAAGAACATTAATATGCTGGTGCTGGGGGGCCATGCCCGTCAATGGCACGAGTGTTCCATAGTATGTTGGCAGATAGCTACATATTATTGATTATGCTAGCTATGGCTAGCTCGCTAGCCCGTTAGCTCGCTAGCTAGCAAGCTCGTCACTGGTCCAGAGACCGGCACTGGCACGCGCCACCTCAGTTGTAAGTAGACCAATCCAGGTGATAGTGAGATACTCATAATCAATCATTTGTACCAGCAAACTGAGAAACATGCCACCACTCGTGATACTATGCAACAGCTAATAATAATAATAATCTGGCGCAGATTTGAGGTGATGCCACGTCATCAACGTGGGACATGTGTTTATGCGAGGACCCGGTGTGTCCCACCACAGTGTCCGATCAGAGATAACTCTGGCCAGGTGATGGGACTGAGGGTCAATCCCAATCTCCACCCTAAACCCTCAAGCCCTGAACCCTCAGGGATTTACTGACGTCAGCTGCTAAATGGCTGAGTGTGAGAGGCTGTGATTGCTTGAACTGGTGTGAATATGAATGGGACAGCACTTTGCTGCAACATATCATGTGACTACATAAAAAATATGTGTATTTATTTTATACTTTTTATTCATTGATTTGAACGTCATCCTCACGAGATGAGAAGTCATTTTAGATGATACATTTACTTGTTTTTGTCAAAACGAAATTTTTGATGAATGTAAACAAAATATTTATAAATATATTTTCTGCTTGCATTCCTCTGATTTCATGTGTTTTTATGTTCCATCTTTAATCCGTAATGTTGTAGTGTAAATGTATTTTATCGGGCTGAACGCCCACGTGTCTCTTTGTTTACCTTTTTTTTTTTACGTCTCCATGCTTCCATTGGGAACTGCGTGTTTAACGTCACATTGCTATGAACTGTGGGTAATTCCCTTAGGCAAAGTCAGCATCTAATGCTGACTTACGGAAAGGGATCATAAAGGGCTCAACATGTCTGCCAGAGAGCCTCGAGCACTCTACGATGTGACAATGGGACACCCCTAAACCCTCACGGACTTCGCGGGAGCGCGCCTCAAAGTCTGTGAGTCCGTAAGGGTGGAGATTGGAATTGACCCTGAGACTTTCTGATCGGGCACCTTGGTGGGACACACCGGGTCCTCGCAGAAACACGTGTCCCATGTTGATGACGTGTCACCCCTTCCGTAAATCCGCGCCATATTATTATTATTATTACTATTAGCTGTTGCACAGTATCACGAGTGGTGGCATGTTTCTCAGTTTGCTGGTACAAATGATTGATTATGAGTATCTCACTATCACCTGGATTGGTCTACTTACAACTGAGGTGGCGCGTGCCAGTGCCGGTCTCTGGACCTGTGACGAGCTTGCTAGCTAGCGAGCTAGCCATAGCTAGCATAATCAATAATATGTAGCTATCTGCCAACATACTATGGAACACTCGTGCCACTGACGGGCATGGCCCCCCAGCACTAGCATATTAATGTTCTTTATCACTTTGTGTTGTGGCTATTTCCCTTTTCTGTTGAGAAGATAACTGAGACTTCTGCTAGCTTTGAGCCACTGCAGGGGCTCAAAGCTAGCAGAAGTCTCAGTTACAGAACATACTTAACTAACCAGTAGTACCTACTGAATTAATAAATAGTAACTACTGAATTTATCATGACATTTATTAATTGTAGTTGTAGTTGTACCTCCTTTATTAAAGGAGCTCTACACATGAAGTAGAGTTTAGGCTTTGAATGTTCAACAAGAGATCTGCCACCTATTTTTTTAGGCCAGGGTGTCTAAATAAAGATGCTATAATTATCTATATTCATATGTAGATCCCCCAAAGCATCTCTCTGCGTCAGTGACAGCTATTCTTGTGCTATAAAAGGACACGAGATGTTCCCTTCTCCTTCAGTCTGTGAGTTTCACCCAAACAATCGAGAACCAGTCAAACTTATTTTACAGCTCTCACACAGTTTTAGTTAATTTTTTAACATAAACATTAATTCTGACTGTGAAATGTGATTTTCAATCATTCAACGCCTTTGTTTTATTAGCTCCACACACTTTGGACTGTGGGATGGTTTCATCCAGAAAAAAATCAAAGAAAATAGTTATTAAATGGAAAATAAAGAAGGAAAAATATAATATTGTGTTACTCTACTGCTATAAAACGCCAATAGAAACGCAGTCTTTAAAATGCTTTTGACCAAAGTTAAAAGGGACAGTTCATCCCAAACCATCAAGGATCTAAAATGGTTCCAACATGAAACTGCTCACAACAAAGTCTGTGGATTAACTTGAGTAACCGGGTCATGATTTCTGGAAAGAGACATACATTTTTCATATGTATCTTTTGGCAATTTAGCACCACGAGCTGAGTGGCTTTTAGTTCCATTATATTGAAGAGAAGACAGACAAATCTCCACGTACGATATCTCCAACACTAGGCAACTCACACCAAAACAATCTAGATCAGCAGTCCCCAACCTTTTTTGTGCCACGGACCGGTTTCGTCTAAGACAATATTTTCACGGACCGGCCTTCACGGTGCGGGCAATAAATATGACGTAATACTTATGGCATAATAAAATGATATGACCGGCATAAAGACATCGCGGTGTGATGGGAGACAACGACCCCTGACGTGTGTTGTTTATGTCCAGTCTACTGCTTAACTTAAACCTCGCTACACAAAGACAGGATGTTGAAATGGAGGCAGGGTTTCAGAGCTTTTTTGGCGATCTCAGGATACTCTGCCTTGGTTTTAATCCAGAACACCGAGTTGAAACTGACTTTTAAATTTCGTTTTTGGAGGTTACGCACATTCATTCATTCTTTCTCTGCGGCCCGGTACCAAGGGACCCACGGACCAGTACCGGGCCGCAGCCCGGTGGTTGGGGACCGCTGATCTAGATGACTAAATAGCTCGACAGGTAAGAGGACAATATGTATTTGGGGATTTTAGGGTGAACTGTCCCTTTAAGTTTAGGCTCCAGCATCAGCACTCTGGCCAGCAGCAATAATCAAACATAAAACATAGAACATGTAGTTTTACTTTCTTTAATTTTCTTTCTGGATAAATAGTTATTTTTAGGACTATAAGGGAAATAATATATATATATATATTTTATTTTTTTTGTCAATAACATTCACATATTTAAGTTAATGTATGTTTATATCTCCTCCAGATGCTCCAAAGCTTCCCTCTGTGTCAGTGAGTCCCTCTGCTGAGATAGTGGAGGGCAGTTCAGTGACTCTGACCTGTAGCAGTGATGCTAACCCAGCAGCTAAATACATCTGGTGGAAGAAGGATGGAAAGGAACGTCTCAGTGAGGAATCTCAGCTTGTCTTCAGCTCCATCCAGTCCTCTGACTCTGGACAGTATCACTGTGAAGCTGATAACCAGCTGGGGAGGAAGAGATCTACATCCATCTCTATTGATGTGGAATGTGAGTAAAATACAGGTTATAAGCAACAGAGAAGATATATTTTTTCGAGTTGTCCGTCCTTTCTTAAAGGAGCTCTACACATGAAGTAGAGTTTAGGCTTTGAATGTTCAACAAGAGATCTGCCACCTATTTTTTTAGGCCAGGGTGTCTAAATAAAGATGCTATTGATCAACTTATAATAATCTATATTCATATGTAGATCCCCCAAAGCGTCTCTCTGCGTCAGTGAGTCCCTCTGCTGAGATAGTGGAGGGCAGTTCAGTGACTCTGACCTGTAGCAGTGATGCTAACCCAGCAGCTAACTACACCTGGTACAAGGAGAACCAAACACTGCTTCAAGGACCAGAAGGTGTTTATCGTTTCACCTCCATCAGCTCTGAGGACAGAGGGATCTACTACTGCAAGTCTGAGAATCCACATGGAGGGATCAACTCTACGTCTCTCCTAATAGATGTCCAGTGTGAGTATAAAGCATCAGCACATCTGGTGACCCAGCAGTGAGGGACATGTGCCATGTAGCCACACAAGTTCACAAGTTATTTCTTTGGAACAGAACTCTTATTGACTATTTCCAGAGAAGTACTTTGAAATGTTGTGTCGGTTTACAGATGATAGCTGCAAAAGGTGTTTGTTCATACATGACATGCCCTTAATCCAAAATGTGAAAAAGACATTTTAACATTTAATACATACATCAACATCTAATGTGAATAACATAGTCTCTCTATGTCACCATTTTTTTATGAAGCCAGGTTGTCTAAATAAAGATGCAATTGAACCTAATAATCTATATTCTACTCCAGATGCTCCAAAGCTTCCCTCTGTGTCAGTGAGTCCCTCTGCTGAGATAGTGGAGGGCAGTTCAGTGACTCTGACCTGTAGCAGTGATGCTAACCCAGCAGCTAACTACACCTGGTACAAGGAGGATGAAGACTCACCAATAGCATCAGGACAGATCTTCACCATCACTGACTTCACAGCTGAACACAGTGGGAAATATTCCTGTGAAGCCCAGAACACCAGAGGACGTAGTAACTCCACCTTCCATCTGATTTCTGTAGCCGGTGAGTTCTTCACATTCACCATCACACAAACACACCTGCTTGCTGCCTCAGACCTGGTTCACATGTTAATATATGTTCATATTTCCAGGGAATTCAACATCGATGATGAGTATCATCCGGTCGACTTTGGTGATCCTGATGCTGATTCCTCTGCTTCTCCTGAGTCTGTGGACGAGGTGCAACAGAAACAAATCAATCACTTCAGTCTTTTAGCTTCAGTGTCACGACTTTCATCGTGTTTCATGCTGTTTGTTGTTGGACTTCATACAGGAAGAAGACAACTCTGAGCTCCACCACTGAACCACATGAACCCGAAGAGATAGAGGTGAGAGACTTCATGGTTAGAACTTGGCTCGTGAATGTGATGAGCAAGTAATGCATGAATGCAGGTTTAATGAACGAGGTCCATTGACTCTCATCTCGTCGTCTCTCCCCATCAGTTAGACTCTTTTCCTGAGTACCAGAACATCTCGGACATCGCAGCACAGACTGAAGACACGGAGGAGCAGGAAGACCAGGTGTGAAGTCCAGTCCGGTTGGAGCCTCCTGCTGCCTCCAATGAAACGGGCCCACTTCAGATTCATAGCCACAGGCTTAGAAGAAGGTGGTGTTGGCAGCTTGAACTCAATCATGAAAAACTTGATTTATTGTTTAGATCAACTGATAGTCAGGTCAGCTGACTCGTAACGAACTGCTTCAGCTATGCAAGATAATGTTTTGCCTTTCGTTGGTTAAATTACAGAAACTTAAGATTCACTTTTTTTCATCCAAAATAGTGTTTTATTGGCCCTAAAGTCCACCTTTTGGGGGGATTTGAGAGAACTTGAACACAGGGTGAAACAATGCACTCACAAAATAATATAGGGATGTTGTACATCAAATTAAACAGCAGAACCTTTGCTACAAGAATAGTTAAGCTGTTTTCACATTCTCCAAAAACAACTGAAGAAACAACTAAATCAATGACCAAATATCAATATATCTATAAAAAACTCTGTATCAAATTATTGTTTTAACATTTCTCTTACCTTGAGATGCTTAGCAGTGAAAGCTGCATTTCGCTTCACACGTCGGCGCCTTGCTGATTCTGATTGGCTAACAGTGCTGTTAATCTCATTTTGGTGGATATAGCTCAATTATATTGGCTCTACCGATTCAAAAGAGGTGTCATTCACTCAAATCGACCAATCCGTTGTGGCGATACAGCTGATCACATGCAGCTGCACACGGAAAAAAGAAAGCGTATTTTCTCATCAGCAAATTGTAGTTTAGCAGCTTAGTTGTGTTTGGCATCGTGTATGTTACTGCTGTATTTGGATGTATTGAACACCATTAGTGATATACAAGTGAAGTAAATACTTTGGTACATGATCATATTATTTTGGCACAGATGCTGCCAAAATGGACATTTTATAGACCTCGTCTAAACTTTCTTTACAAAAAACTCAATAACTTTGTTCTGCTTCACTTTATCAACGTCAAGAGAGAATGTTCACATATTGTGTTATGATTTGGGTTAGAGAATGTTCACATATTGTGTTATGATTTGGGTTAGAGAATGTTCACATATTAAGCTATGATTTGGGAGAGGTTTAAACCTGCAGCTGCATCATTCCAAAGAGATAATCATCCTGAAAGTGCTTATTTTTTTAGGCGAACCTGAAACGTTTTTATTTGTACTGTGTGCCATCTTCATTTACTCTTAACTGATATTCACACATCTGATCAAATATCACATGTGTTCCCTTTATTATAACACCAACATCATTCAAATAGACCATGTGGTTGCAGAGATATACTCTTTTTAGTTTTGGTAAGCAATTTTCGAGCAGGGCCTAAAAAATAGGTCCGTTTTGAATATGGTTTTACATAATAAATAACTTTTGATGAATCCTGATCAGCTGTTCCAAACAGACGGGGAACTGAACGCATCACATTTGACTCCATATGCAGTTTAGATTTTCACACATTAAATCAAATATCAGCATGAACTTTGATGGATGTTACTTTTTACAAGTAATGAAATATCTTATACATCTAATGTAGATGACAGAAAGTCTCATCTCAATATCTTTGCTGCTTTATTATTGGAGGAGAAAATGTGTTTGGTGATCTAGTTGTAGTTTCCAACAGTTGCCACTAGATGCTAGTAAAGAGTTATATTTGACTGATAACAGAGCGTGTACATTTATATATTTATATTATATCTCCACCACGTTCTTCTTTTCCTCATTTCATTTAAAATTATATTACCAGAGTCAAATATCATTATTCTTGTACTCATTTTAATAATCATTTCTACTTTCTCACTGCTCATCACACTCATCTACATGCTTCTTTTTATTCATATACTTCAGGCTGGTGTGTTTTTTTTCTTTACTTGTATGTGCGTTCAACACATTGTATTTACATTTTATATACTTCAGGCTGGTGTGTTTTTTCTCTCTACTTGTATGTACGTTCAACACATTGTATTTACATTTTATAATAAGTGTGTTTGTCTTGCTTAAATAAAAAATAAAATAGTAGTTTGACTAAAATGACCTGATGTGTCGATATTTTCACTTCAAATCACCTTTTATACACCTTTCCACAGTATTTCTACTATATGTAATGCTACAGATTATGTTTCAGACCCTTAAAGGTCACCAAACTTAAGAAAAGATCTCTCTCTCTCTAACTGGTCTCTTCATGTGTCAGAAGTGTAATCTCCTGGCTCATCATGCATGTTAATAACGTAAACAGGAAGGAAGTCGGGTGTCTTTTAACAACTTGACTTCAGTCTTCTGCTTTCACACGACAAAGACGTCTCATGGAGACGACACCCTTCCACATGAAGTGTGTTCCGATGCGACTCCTTTACTGCATATGAACGTTATTCACCTGCAGACGTGTTGTATTGACTCTGAACGCCTCACAGAGAATCCAGAGCAGCAGCTATGAGTTTACCGGCGGCAGCGAGTGGATTGGTGGTCCTCCTCCTCACTGTACCAGGTACTGTGTTTCTACATTCATGTTGGAGGACGTTCACACAAAGTGTATTAATTCAGTCATTCTCCGGTCACCATGTTCTGACCTGTGAAGTGATGCAGTGCCTGTTCTTAAACCTCTGGGCGTCTTTGACGTAACGTCTCCACTGTCATCTTTTCACATTCTGTTGATGACAGCTCTTTTTTTTATGTTTAAAATTAGTTTCCTGTTAAGTTTTTACACATTGCACATAATTCTTTAGCACTTTTAAGTAAAGTAAAGCAGCTTTACTTGTGTTTGAACCTTTCTAACTAACCTTTGCCTGTGTGAAGCGTGCTCTGAGCATTATTGAAGTGTGACAACACTGTACGAGATATTTATCTTGTTCCTCTTTTGTCAAAGTGTCATCGCCAAAACGGTCGTTGGTGGTCAGGGTGCATCAAGCGTAGAGCATTTACGGTCAGAGGCCACATCAATCTTATTCTGGGAATTAAGAGACGTGTGCAGATGAGACGTGAAGGCGTGTCCGGGGTTAAGTGTGGGACGTGCTGCACAAGGTTAACAGATCTAGAAATGTGAAAGACGATATGTGGCAAAAGAGTTAAAGACATAGTGTCAGTGTGAAAGTTAAAGTCAGCTTTAAACTAATTTAAACACAAGAGAGCCGTGCATGTAGTAAAAGAAAAGGGAAATAAAAGTATTGTATTCTTGTTCAGTGTTGGTCAGAGTATGTGTTTGTGACTGCAGTGAATGAGACTCTGTTGGTTCTACGATCCTCTTTGTCTTCACTCACAGGACGTTGGCAGAGCCAGTTGTCCAGTCTCGTGCCACTGAGAGCCGTCTACAGGTTTTTATTTCACCCGAGTCATCAAAATGAAATGAAAACCTGCAGACTGTCGGTTCTCAGTGACAAACGGTTTGACACCTCTGGTTGTAGATTTGTAAAAGCAGTTTGGTTCAGTTCTAGAAAGAAAGAAAAGTCAAAGAAAGTCTGTTCTCTGATGTCATGAATCTTCTGTGTTACAGTGATTCAGAGTCAGGATGTCTGGAGAGTGACTTACACTTCTACTGAGATATGTGCCTTCAAAGGATCAACAGTGGAGATAAGCTGCAGCTACACATACCCATCTAGAATAAATGGCCTTAAAGTTGAGGAAACATTTTGGTTCACTAAAGTGAGTAACGGTGTTTATGTGGATCTGAGAACGGACCCGCAGTATTCAGGTCGTGTGACGTCTCGCTGTGAAGACAAAGTCTGCTCTCTGAAGATCTCAGACCTGAGAGAGAGCGACTCAGCTGAGTACAAGTTCAGGTTCACAACTAACCAACCAGGTGGGACATATACTGGTTCACCTGGAGTCTCTCTGTCCGTCACAGGTAACTTTTTCCATCTGAATGTTTAGTTTTCAATATCTGTGTTTGTTTATGTGTATAAATGAAGACTTCTGCTCCTTATTCACATGTTCAGATCTCCAGGTGCAGGTGAACACATTTGTGGTCTACAGTTATTATAACTGGGCAGAGTTGACGTGTCAGAGCAGCTGTCTTCCACCTGGTGGTCCTCACTACGTCTGGTACAAGAATGGACAGAACATCTGGGGACAAACGTCTAAGTCGTATTCAGGCTCCTTTTATCCTGCAGACAGCGTTTCCTGTGCTGTTGGAGGAGATGATGCCTTCCACTCTGCTTCAGTGTGTGAGTTTACTGACCTTTACTCTGCAGCCTTTTTTATACTGTACCTTAACTGCATGTACCTCAGTGATATTGGTGATTGATGGAGCAGAATTGGATGAAAAACAAACCTCTCTCCCCAGACATGTTGCATGAGTATCCCTACTCAGTCTTCAGTGTAAAATGAAACTTTAAGATAACTGATCACACTGGAATTTTAGCAGAACGTGACTTGTCATCATGTCTTTAGGCCGTGAATTCTTCGGATCACAAATAATTTGTGTCGGTCAGGGTAGAAATTGCCTGCTTCTCGGTTCTTGTGCCTTTACTTGACACTTTTCTTAGTGAATTTGTTATTTCAGAATTGTAATTAATTTCTGAGCGAAACATCATGAATCCCAGTTCCAAGTCACTTTAACAAAAACACCAGAGAAAAGAATGAAGTCAGATGTGAACCAAGTCCTGAAGAAATCATGTCAGACACATTTTCATTCTTTACATATTTTACAACCATGAGGTTGTTCCTGAACCCGACTCAGTGATTTTGTTGCCTAAATCTAACGTTAAATTGTTTCTGTGTTGGCGGCACGTGATTTGAAGACATTACATCCCACCAACACGTAATGCGCAGGTCAGAGGTCGTAGTCACGTTTTTCCATGAGACCTTGTTGTTTTCTCACAAGCCAATCAGAGCAGACTTGGCTTTTTTAAAGAGACAGGTATTAAAAAGAGTGTTTTGTACAGAAGGAGAATACAAGTATTAGAATGATGGGTAGCACTTTATAATAAGTAGACACTTTTTAGCATTAGTAAAGCATGAATAAACAATGAATTCATCATTTATAAAGCATTATTCCAACATGAATACTCATTAGTAACTCATTCATAAACAGTTATAAATGTTTCATTCTTGATTAATAAGCTATGGTTTCATACTTTATAAATGATGAATTCCCCATTTGTAAATGAAGTATTCATGACTTATAGATTATTAATAAGATCATTTGTAAAGTGTTAGTAAATGATAAAAAAAAATGCTGGCATTCATGATGAAATCAGGTAGTTACTACTCATTAGTTCAGTAGTTACTACTCGTTAGTTAAGTATTAGTTAAGCATGTTCTGTAACAATCTAAAGTGTAGACTATTTATGCTTTACAAAGCATTAATAAATGTCATGATGAATTCAGTAGTTACTATTTATTAATTCAGTAGGTACTACTGGTTAGTTAAGTATTAGTTAAGTATGTTCTGTAACTGAGACTTCTGCTAGCTTTGAGCCCCTGCAGTGGCTCAAAGCTAGCAGAAGTCTCAGTTATCTTCTCAACAGAAAAGGGAAATAGCCACAACACAAAGTGATAAAGAACATTAATATGCTGGTGCTGGGGGGCCATGCCCGTCAGTGGCACGAGTGTTCCATAGTATGTTGGCAGATAGCTACATATTATTGATTATGCTAGCTATAGCTAGCTCGCTAGCCCGTTAGCTCGCTAGCTAGTAAGCTCGTCACTGGTCCAGAGACCGGCACTGGCACGCGCCACCTCAGTTGTAAGTAGACCAATCCAGGTGATAGTGAGATGCTCATAATCAATCATTTGTACCAGCAAACTGAGAAACATGCCACCACTCGTGCTACTGTGCAACAGCTAATAGTAATAATAATCTGGCGCAGATTTACGGAGGTGGTGTCACGTCATCAACGTGGGACATGTGTTTATGCAAGGACCCGCTGTGTCCCACCACGGTGCCCGATCAGAAATAACTCCGGCCAGGTGATGGGACTGAGACTTTCTGATCGGGCACCTTGGTGGGACACAGCGGGTCCTCGCAGAAACACGTGTCCCATGTTGATGACGTTTTACTATTAGCTGTTGCACAGTAGCACGAGTGGTGGCATGTTTCTCAGTTTGCTGGTACAAATGATTGATTATGAGCATCTCACTATCACCTGGATTGGTCTACTTACAACTGAGGTGGCGCGTGCCAGTGCCGGTCTCTGGACCAGTGACGAGCTTGCTAGCTAGCGAGCTAACGGGCTAGCGAGCTAGCCATAGTTAGCATAATCAATAATATGTAGCTATCTGCCAACATACTATGGAACACTCGTGCCACTGACGGGCATGGCCCCCCAGCACCAGCATATTAATGTTCTTTATCACTTTGTGTTGTGGCTATTTCCCTTTTCTGACGAGAAGATAACTGAGACTTCTGCTAGCTTTGAGCCACTGCAGGGGCTCAAAGCTAGCAGAAGTCTCAGTTACAGAACATACTTAACTAATACTTAACTAACCAGTAGTACCTACTGAATTAATAAATAGTAACTACTGAATTCATCATGACATTTATTAATGCTTTGTAAAGCATAAATAGTCTACACTTTAGATTGTTGCAGAACATGCTTAACTAATACTGAACTAATGAGTAGTAACTACCTGATTTCATCATGAATGCCAGCATTTTTTTTTTATCATTTACTAACTCTTTACAAATTATCTTATTAATAATCTATAAGTCATGAATACTTGGTTTACAAATGGGGAATTCATCATTTATAAAGTATGAAACCATAGCTTATTAATCAAGAATGAAACATGTATAACTGTGTTTATGAATGAGTTACTAATGAGTATGTTGGAATAATGCTTTATAAATGATGATCCATTGTTTATTCATGCTTTACTAATGCTAAAAAGTGTCTACTTATTATAAAGTGCCACCGAATGATGTCTCTTCTAATTATATATCTTATTTACCCACCAGACGTCATCAGTAAACACTGAATCAGGATCACTGCATCAGTATTAACAAAGTCTCTCGTATCCATGTTACAGGGACACCATGTAGATTCTAATACAGAAGGGAATTAAGCTTCACAATCCACTTTGTGTTCTTATGCTCTCTTATCTATTTCAATTATGTTTTCTATAAATATTTTCTCCTCAGATGCTCCAAAGCTTCCCTCTGTGTCAGTGAGTCCCTCTGCTGAGATAGTGGAGGGCAGTTCAGTGAATCTGACCTGTAGCAGTGATGCTAACCCAGCAGCTAACTACACCTGGTGGAAGAAGGATGGAAATGGAGAACCTCCTCCTCTCAGTAAAGGACCTCATCTTGTCTTCAGCTCCATCCAGTCCTCTGACTCTGGACCGTTTTACTGTAAAGCTGAGAACCAGCTGGGGAGGAGGACGTCTGCATACATCTCTATTGATGTGAAATGTGAGTAAAAATACATTTAAAAAGCATCATGCAACTAATGACCACTTTATAAAAATCCGTATTGCCCAGTCTAATGTTTTGCTGATCATGCACTTTCTTTAGCTCCGTTTCACATTCACAGTTTAGAAAACGTATTTTAGCCGTAAAAAGCAGGAAATACTTCAGCTAATCTGACCTGTGAAGTGATGCAGTGCCTGTTCTTAAACCTCTGGGCGTCTTTTATGGAGGACCGTAAATGACTTAATTATAAATAAATGCAGGAATAAATACAGGAATAAATAAATAAATGCTTAAATAAATGTATAAATAAATAAATAAATGCAGGAATAAATAAATAAATGCTTAAATAAATATATAAATAAATACAGGAATAAATAAATAAATGCTTAAATAAATGTATAAATAAATGCAGGAATAAATAAATAAATGCTTAAATAAATGTATAAATAAATAAATAAATGCAGGAATAAATAAATAAATGCTTAAATAAATGTATAAATAAATAAATAAATAAATACAGGAATAAATAAATAAATGCTTAAATAAATGTATACATAAATACAGGAATAAATAAATAAATGCTTAAATAAATGTATAAATAAATAAATAAATAAATAAATAAATAAATGCTTAAATAAATGTATAAATACAGGAATGTATAAATATAAGTTATACCTAAACAGGACATCATTAAATAAATCTATTTCTACATTTCTGTATTTCTTCATTTATTTATGCCTGTATTTATGTGTCCACACGTATTTCTTCATTTATTTATTTCTGTATTTCTGTGTCCTTGTATGCAAATGAGCTGGGGCGGTCTGAACCTCATTGTTAAACAGGATTGGTCAGTAGGAGAGCCAGACAGAAGCAACCGATCCCTTCACATGGCCCCTGTAGAAGAAGTCAAAAAGCTGTCTAGGCCAGGGTGACCATATACATAACACCAAAAAGGAGGACACTATGCAGTATTTTGTGAGGCTGTGAATAATTGCACAGGAGGGGTGCAGTTTGATTTTATTAAGTGTGAAGAGAGATGTGAGCCCTTTTTACTGTAATTGATCTCCTTGGAGCAGGCCTGGCCAACCCGCGGCTCCCGAGCCGCATGCGGCTCTTTGCCTGGTTTCATGCAGCTCTTACATTCATATCGAAGTTTGTGTTTGTGTTATTTATTTATTTTTCTTTTAAAATCTTTTTATTGATTTTGCAAAAAATACGTCGACCCATTTAAGGCGGAGACGGACTGTTTGAAAGCCCCGCTAGTCACAGCTTCTCTGACGCACCTTGAAATATTTCAGCAAACTTCTCCTCAGACCTCAATGCTTATTGTGTGAATTACACCATCAGTAGCTTGTAGGCTGTGGAGTGGGCTGTCGGGGCGAAATTCTCACAATAACTCAAGTAAATGCCCCGTCAGATATCAAACACATTTGGGGGGAATTGATGACAGAGAGAGTCATTTTTATTCTTAAATACTGATGAATGAAGAAAAACATTGGGCTCCAGCAGAAGGGGCACTTTTCTCATCCAGGGCAAAAGGGCAGGTGCTTGAGCACCACTAGGGGTCTATCTGTGCACGTGCCTGGTCCTGTGTTTATTTCCATCCACACCCATTAAATCCTGCAGACAACTATTCTTGTGCTATAAAAGGACACGAGATGTTCCCTTCTCCTTCAGTCTGTGAGTTTCACCCAAACTGTCGAGAACCAGTCAAACTTATTTTACAGCTCTCACACAGTTTTAGTTCTTTTTTTAACACAAAGATTAATTCTGACTGAAATGTGATTTTCAATCATTCAACGCCTTTGTTTTATTAGCTCCACACACTTTGGAATGTGGGATGGTTTCATCCAGAAGAAATAACAGAAAATAGATATTAAATGGAAAATAAAGAAGGAAAAATATAATATTGTGAGACATACATTTTTCATATGTATCTTTTGGCAATTTAGCACCACGAGCCGAGTGGCATTTAGTTCCATTATATTGAAGAGAAGACAGACAAATCTCCACGTACGATATCTCCAACACTCGGCAACTCACACCAAAACAATCTAGATCAGCAGTCCCCAACCTTTTATGAGCCACGGACCGGTTTCGTCTAAGACAATATTTTCACGGACCGGCCTTCACGGTGTGGGTGATAAATATGACGTAATACATATGGCATAATAAAATGATATGACCGGCATAAAGACATCGCGGTGTGATGGGAGACAACGACCCCTGACGTGTGTTAGGGTGACCAGACGTCCTCTTTTTCCCGGACATGTCCTCTTTTCGAGACGTCCGGGATTTTGCTACGTCGGGGAAAATAGTTATTACCCCCTTACAAGTTTTGGAAATGGTACGTCCGGGATTTTGCTACATCCGGGAAAATAGTTATTACCCCCTTACAAGTTTTGGAAATGGTATCTCCCTCACGTTCCACCTTCTTGCGCAAGCTCTGACTGTAGAGAGAACTGTCATTGGTCGACCGATCTCAACGTAAATGTAATTCCCCGGGATGCTATACACTACTGCTACCCCCCCCCCCCCCCCCCCCCCGGGACGAAGTGTCCTCTTTTTCACAAACTCAAATCTGGTCACCCTACGTGTGTTGTTTATGTCCAGTCTACTGCTTAACTTAAAACCTCGCTACACAAAGACAGGATGTTGAAATGGAGGCAGGGTTTCAGAGCTTTTTGGCGATCTCAGGATACTCTGCCTTGGTTTTAATCCAGAACACCGAGTTGAAACTGACTTTTAAGTTTCGTTTTTGGAGGTTACGCACATTCATTCATTCTTTCTCTGCGGCCCGGTACCCGGTGGTTGGGGACCGCTGATCTAGATGACTAAATAGCTCGACAGGTAAGAGGACAATATGTATTTGGGGATTTTAGGGTGAACTGTCCCTTTAAGTTTAGGCTCCAGCATCAGCACTCTGGCCAGCAGCAATAATCAAACATAAAAAATAGAACATGTAGTTTTACTTTCTTTAATTTTATTTCTGGATAAATAGTTGTTTTTAGGACTATAAGGGAAATAATATATATATATATATATTTCAATAACATTCACATATGTTAATGTATGTTTATATCTCATCCAGATGCTCCAAAGCTTCCCTCTGTGTCAGTGAGTCCCTCTGCTGAGATAGTGGAGGGCAGTTCAGTGAATCTGACCTGTAGCAGTGATGCTAACCCAGCAGCTAACTACATCTGGTACAAGGAGGATGAAGACTCACCAATAGCATCAGGACAGATCTTCATCATCACTGACTTCAAAGCTGAACACAGTGGGAATTATTCCTGTGAAGCCCAGAACACCAGAGGACGTCATAATGCCACCTTACATCTGACTGTTGTAGCAGGTGAGTTTAAAAATGTTCTCACACATCAGAAATCTTAATCCACCAAATGATGGAGCGTGGGTGGAGGTAATAGTGGTTTCAAATTGAACATTGCCCTCAGTTTTCCTGCACATTTAATTAATTATTTGGATGTGATTACCTCAAGTTTAACCTCATGTATGAATTGGTTTATATTTACCGATACATTGGTCCCTGTGTACCCAGATCTCTGCAAGTAATGTGATCAGTATAATGTTGTCACAAGCCATAAAATCCAAGGCCAGAACTACAAAAATAACACTCAGGTTGTATGAAAACTGGATGTTTCCTTGAAAAGACCTGTGCATTTACTAAGTTAGGGGCTTTGGCAACAGACTTCCAGATTATTTAGCGCAAGCAGAACAACCAGCACATATGTTGGTCTTTTGTGCAAAAAGGGCTGGGTGAGGTGGAATAAAGATTATATATTCTCAGACTTACTCAGTGTTTGAACAATGAACAACCTTAAAATGAATAGGTTTTGTTACATCACCCCAGAGACTCTCTGAAGGCACTGGGCACAAACATCTTACTTTTTTTTATTTTATCACAGTTTTCCCAGAAACATTGAAATCAGCAGTCATTGGAACAACCAGTGCTGTTTTCCTGGCTATCATTGGATTCTTCGTCTTCCTTCTGATAAGGTGAGTAATCTCTTTTTACCAAAACATTGTACATTTAATACTTGACTGAACAGTCAGTTTCACAAGTCCGACTGGAAACCAAATTAGTAATTTATTTGTTTTTGATTAATTATCCTAACCAGAAAGAAGAGAGCCTCCAGGAAGCCCTCTGAGCCTGAAGATAGTCCAGACAACAGGGAACAGGTGAGGAAAGACAGTTAAACAATTCAGTGTGATTGTCTCTGAAACCCCGCCTCTTCAGTTCCTTATCTACATCCACACTACTACGTTTTGTTCTAAAATGCATAACTTTAGCTCAGTTTACGCCTAGCCCATGTCCATGTGGCCTTGGGCACAACACTGAACCCCAAATTGCTCCCGTAGTGTCTACGGTGTGTGAATGTTAGTTACTCCTGATTGCAGGTGGCACCTTAGACACTGCCATCAGTGTATAAATGGGTGAATGATGTCATGTAGTGTGAAAGCGCTTTGAGTGGTTGGAAGACTTGAAAAGCGCTCTACAAGTACAGGTCCATTTACCATTTACTATCCTTGATTGGTCACGACGTGTCATTCCCTGATTTGTCACGCCCTTCTACGTCTCACTTGATTTATTCCCTCAGTAAACATTGTAAACATGAGTTTATGTCTCAATCTCTAGTTTCAAGTCTTCTTCAATCCACATGATGTTCATTTATTTAATTGTGGTGGCTTGTAGAGTAAAATAGACATTATAAGAGAAGCTCAAAGTGGGCCATCTTGGTCTGTGGCCAACAGTGGCCATTTGAAGAAATAAGCCTCAAGTTTAGGGCGGCTGTAGCTCAGGGGGATGAGTGGTCGTCCCGCAACCACAAGGTAGCCGGTTCGATCCCCAGTCCCCCCATAGCTCACATGTCGAAGTGTCCCTGAGCAAGAAACTGAATCCTCAACTGCTTCCCGGGTGCCTCACAGGGCTGCCCACTGCTCCTGATCCAGGGATGGGTCAAATGCAGAGAAGAATTTCCCCAAGGGGATTAATAAAAGTGCATGTTTCTTTTTTAAGTGACATTTGAGGAACTGCAGGTTTTGGCACTTCCACATTGGCTTCATTTTTCACCGTAAAAATCCACCTTCTTAAATCTTGGTGAACAATCAGAAATCACAAATGACTTGGCTCCATCAAGTGTAAGACCACTGCTGCATTGCATTGAAATGAGCTTTGGATGTTTGGAGATTTGGTCAAGATGGCTCCTTAATGTGTCCCTGAAAATGTTTTCATTACACGTCCAACTGGGTAGAGACCCTGCAGCAGATAAAGAAAATACTGGTGGGATCGCATACCCTGTCTGGCTTAGAAAAGGATCTACCAAGAGTATCTGGTGGACATGGCTGTGGAGAAGGGTGTACGGGCATTTTGGCTTCGCCTGCTGCCATCACGGCAAGAAGTTGTTTTTCCAAAAGTTCAACTAAAGTCATTACACATGTAAAATGTAAAAAGCAATTTTTGTCTTCGCAGAGTCTACCCAATCGGGATGATATTCACTATGCCAGTGTCCACTTTGCCAAGAACCAGACAGACTCTGTCTACTCCAACCTCAGACCGGCTGGACTCGAGGAAGTCGAGTACGCTGCTGTGAAGTTCAACAGCGCCGGCACTTCTCCGAGGTGAGCAGCTCTTAGCATTATCCTCACTAAAACCTCAAAATCACATGAATTTTGGAGAATTGATGATTGACTTTTAACACTTTCATTACTGCTGCTTGTTTGCATTGTTATTGGTTAATACTGTATCTCCAGCATTCCTGATTTATTTCTAATTCTCAGAACCAGAAGTCAGGACACTGGGGAGGATCCATCTGCATTGTACAGTACAGTCAACAAACCTACGAAACACAACAAGAATCTCTAGGCTTTCATTTTACTTTTGTTAAGCAGGCAGCATTTTATTTTTTAGGCATGCTAGCAGCATGGCCCTGAGGATGGCAAAGTGTACATACTGATGAAGTACGAGAACTCAATGGATTGCCATTAAATTTTGTACTGACATGCATGGTTATCAGAGGATGATTCCTACAGACTTTGAACATTCCCAGACTTTAAGTCCAGCGCCAAAACAGGGCGTCGTGAGTTTATTTGCAAAATGTCTTGACTGCTTTTCGATGTATTGTCATGAGATTTAGTACAAATAATCCATTGTTATCCATTGTGCTCCAAGGATAAATCCCACTGATGTTAGTGATTCCTTGACATCTGAAAGATCACAACTATGAGATGAATTGCCATAAAATCTGTCACAGTCATGGTCCTCACATGATACATTATAAGGACTTTTTTATTGCTCGTGCCATCATCTGGTCAAAATGTAAAGTTTTCTGAAACTGCAAAACAAAGAACATTTCCAGCAGCTTCAGCTGCATTTCCTGTAAATAGCTAATTGTAGCATGCTAACACATTAACTAACTAACATGGTGAAAAGCACATTGGGGGTATCGGAGAGGAACATGCATTAGTTGATCTAGTTGTAGTTCCATTCTGCTGCCACTATATTTTAGTCAAGAGTCCTACTTTATTGATGGACAACCAAGTTAATTTGTCTTTTGTTTAAATACAGTATTGTTCACCACATATTTCATTCTGTCATACAGTTCAATTATTAACATTTTTTTTATTTATTTTTTACCTATTTCTAATTATATATTACGATTACAGCTCATTATCATGTTTCCGTTTTTATATTGCATGTGTCAACCTGAAATAAAAAAGAGTGAAAAAGCTGAAGTGAGAAAAGTCCAGTCTTTGTCAAGAAACTTGAGAGGGGGAGCACAGGAAAGGCAGACAGCAGCGCTTCAGTCATCTGAGTGAGTGATGGAAAGTGTGTGACCACAACCGCAGTCCTGCTCACCACCGTGGAAAACACTTAGCGACAGTTTGTTCTGCAGATTGTAGTTTCTCACGGTTTCCTTGGAAAGGATTGTATTGCTTTTTCAAAATCAACTTTCTCCTTGATTTATAGTATTCAAAATAAACAGCCCGGCATTTATTATAAAATGTAAATTTTTAAGACATATAACAAATGACATTTTTGCAGATATTATTAATGCAGCACATCTTTTAAGTCGTGGTTTCAACCATGCATTAAAGTGTAAAGCGATGTTTCGAACAGTCTGTTGTCTCTTCAGGAACTTAAAACTAAAAAAGGTACATTGTGCACTGCAGGGACTGATTGATACAACATTTGTTTAGATACTGAAGTGTGCCTACATTTACGAAAAGGAATAAATGAGGTATCATGTTCTCTTGTTAGTGCTAGAGAGGTGGTGTGGGATGATACAGGTTTGGTTTCAGCAGTCATTTTCTTGGCCATTTACCGGCATCTGGTTCAACGTGTATAATAATAATAATGCAAAGAGGAAGGAAGCCTGATGTATTTTAACCACCGGCTTTCTTTCTCGAGCTTACTTTCCTGCCCACAGGGGAGCGATACGGTTCAAGAGCACTTCCTTCTTTATTGAAAGTAGACGTGTTTGATGTGACTAATCTGCGTCTTGTGCACATTGATCTCCTTGTTGGTTTTAATGTCACTGAAGCCACATGATGAGAGCAGCAACTACGAGTTCAACAGCAAGTGGATTTGTTGTCTTCCTTCTCTCTATTCCAGGTACAGCATATCCACATTTACATAAGGGGGCATTTAGGGGACCAACAGTTTCAAGTGGGACTACTAAAATATTCTGAATAAATCCCCAAACTACCTATTTTCAAGTCTGTGTATGTTTTATGTATCATCACATATTTAAAACACATGCTTTTATTGTGGTCCTCGGTTCTAATTTTTTCATGTATTAAACATCACTCCAATTTGTAAAACTGATTTGTTTGCCCATTAAAGACAATATTACTTCAAAACAATTACAATCTGAAGCTGGAACCACAAAATGTTTTTGCACAAAAAATTACTATCAAAATAGTTATCAATTAGTTTGCTTCTTAATCGACTAATTCAGAAATTGACTTTTCAGCTGAACTTGTATATACGGCTGGGTAGTTTAATCCTCAGCATTGAGTCACATGGTATAAACTCTGTGTATGTTTTGTATGCAAACATTTTAGTTGATGAAGTATTAACTACAGATGCCATATTAGTGGAGTAAAAGTACAATATGTATTTCTGAAATTAGTAGAATTAGCATGAAAAGAAAAGACTTACAGTGCTTGAGTAAATAACTTTCTGGGTACATGAAGTGAGAGACAAATAAACCACTATGCCTGTGGTCTCTCTTGTGTTCCAGTGATTCAGGGTCAGGATGTCTGGGGAGTGACTTACACTCCTACTGAGATCTGTGCATTAAAAGGATCGACAGTGGAGATGAGCTGCAGCTACACATACCCATCTGGAATAAGCCCTGTTGTTACAGTTGGAAAAACAATCTGGTTTACTAGAGGAAGTAATTGGAATCCTTTTGACCTGAGAACAGACTTGGCGTATTCAGGTCGTTTCCAGCATCACTGTGATGAGAACAACTGCACTCTGATCATCACAGACCTGAGAGAGAGCGACTCAGCGGAGTACAAGTTCAGGTTCACAACTAACCAACCAGGTGGGAAATATACTGCTTCACCTGGAGTCTCTCTGTCCGTCACAGGTAACATTTTAATATTTAAATGTGAAGAAAGTCTAATGCCCAAGGTTACCTACTAATGACTCTTGGTTTGAATGTGGACATTTGGTCACACGATAGAAATATATTTTGGGGAATTTCATTTCCTCTTTTTCAGTTCAAGCATGACTGTTGGTATAGGATGTGAATGGCCTGAGATACAAAATGATCAGAATCGTTGGTTAAAGCATCTTTGAGATTAGATTCTCTTCACCACAGAAGTGGGACCAGTCATTGTTATGCAAGTCACAAGTAAACCTCAAGTCTCTGCACTCAAGTCCCGAGTCCAGACAGGCAACTCCAGAGTAAAGTCCCCAGAAAAAGGCCCAAATTAAGTCTGGATTCAAGTCCGAAGTCAAGGCAGGCAAGTGTCAAGTCAAGAGAGGCAAGTCCTGATTCAAGGCAGACAGGTACCAGTACAGACGGGTAAATCACGATTCAAGTCCCAAATCAAGTCTTATGTCAAGACGGGCAAGTCCCGATTCAAGTCCTGAGTCCAGACTGGCAAGTTCAGAGTCAAGTCCCAAGTCAAGACATGCAAGTCTCAAGTTAAAACAGTCAAGTCTTAATGCTGCGGAGTGGTTGAAAACCCCAAACCGTGACACATCCTCTTCCTGACCAAATAAAGGATCTCTGTTCAGAAGGTATCAAGTATTTGCAAGCCAAAAGGCTCAAGCCCAAGTGAGGTCACTGGTGTTCATGCTCAAGTCGAGTTGCAAGTCTGTCCTTATTTTTTCAAGTCGTGTCTAAAGTCATACATTTTGTGTCTGGTGTCCAAGTCATGTGACTCGAGTCCACGCCTCACTTCTTCCTTCCCTGATCCAGATCTACAGGTGCAGGTGATCAAACCAATGGTGCACCAGGGAAACTCCAAGGCAGAGCTGAAGTGTCACAGCAGTTGCCATCGAGCTGATCATCCTTCCTTCATCTGGTACAAGAATGGACGAAAGATTCCGGCAGAAGGGTCATCTTTTTCAGTGACCTTTGATTCAGTGGACAGCTTTTCCTGTGCTCTGAAAGGACGCGAGGACTTCCCCTCTCCTTCAGTGTGTGAGTTTACTGCATAGCCCTCCGCAACCGGGTCTGTCTAATGACTGTAAGTGTTTTAAATATCAACACTTCCCCTTTCTATATTTAAACACGTTTTCTGTGGTCACTGAGCTCTGCAGGATCACTTCTGCTGCCGGTAACTCAACAAACCTCCTCTGTATCACTGCTGAGAAATATGGAGTTAGTATCTCTGTTTTAGACCGCTTTATCTTTCAGGTGTTGATGGTCAATACTGCCACAGAGTGACGTACGCCGACAGAAGCATCTGTGCCTTCAAAGGCTGGTCAGTGGACATTTCTTGCACGTACAGCAGTTATGAATCTATCGCTTCTAAATTCTGGTTCAACCCTGAGCGTAGTCGTCTTTTGCCGTATCACACTCAATCTGAGGACCTGAGTGAAGACCCCCGGTATGCAGGTCGTGTTCAGGTCCTTGAAACAGAGAGAGGACGCTCCACTCTGAGAATCACTGACCTGAGAGAGAGCGATTCAGACGAGTACCGCTTCAAGTTTAAATCACGACAATTTGAGTGGAGGAGCAGTTTACCTGGTACAACTCTGACTGTCACAGGTACAGACAAACACAAACTGATGGTATATATAATAACACAGTAGTCATTTTTGCATGTAGCTGATGTAATGTCGAAGAATCTCATGTACAATCGACTTCTGGATTACAAAAATGATATGAACTATATGTGTTATTTTGACTTCCTCGTACAGACTTCCTTACTGATCCTCAAATAAATAAATAAATAAAAAAACATTTTGATTCTTTGTTTCAAGATCCAGATCTGCAGGTGAGGATATCATCTTCATCTGAAACCCAGGCACAGCTGATATGTCACAGCAGTTGTCGTCTACCAGGTCGTTCTTCCTTCACCTGGTACAGGAATGGAAAGAAAATGCGGAGTGGAGGATCTTCCTTTTCCGTCCATGTTGGTTCTGCAGACAGCTATTCCTGTGCTGTGCGAGGACACGAGGACTTCCCCTCTCCTGCCAAGTGTAAGTTTACCCCACAGTCTCCCACTGACATACTGAACATTGGTGGAGCCTCATGAGTTTGTACTGTAGCTCAGGAGCAGCTGGTGACTCAGAAAGAGCTGAAAAAGAGATATTTTTTATCTACTTTAATTTTAATCCATAACTTATTATTTTCTTGCTCAAGAAAATGACATGCAATAACGTACTATACTATGACCTTTAACTTTACTATGACCTTTTATGACTTGGTATAGTATAATAATTTTACGTTTTGTGATTTCAAAACAGATTTTATGACATACTGTACAATTTCCTTTTTAATCACTTCTTATGATATTGTATATCAAGACTATTTTATGACTTTAAGACTATGGCTTTTTCTAAATACTGTACTATACTATTTCGACTCACGATAATTTTATTTTTTTTGGAAACAATATACTGTGAATTGTTATGTCTCGAAAGGTGGTATACTATACTATGACTTTTTAATAAAAACAATATAACAATATATTAGGACTTATTTATGACATTTTCAAAACATTTCTATGACATACTGTACTATAATTCTTTTCATGAAATAAAAATGAAAAGTATGAAATAATATACTATGCCTATTTCATGACAAACTGTACTATTAACCTTTTATCAGATTAGTAGATTATCCATTTTTTATGACTTTGTTCATGACTTCTTTATGACATACTACACAATGACTTATTTTGGCATACTATATATTACATTTGTATGACATTGTCATGACATTTCTCTTCATGTGATCAAAAATCCTGGGAGGTGGTGTGGGGAATAATGTCCAGAGTCCAAAATGAGTTAAACTAATGACTATTTAATAAAAGAATGATGACAGAACAGCATATGCAATCCCCCCTCCTTCCTCAGCGAACTCTACCGACCACGTCCGTTTCGCTCGCGTCACCGGAGAGAGAGAGAGAGAGAGAGAGAGAGAGAGAGAGAGAGAGAGAGAGAGAGAGAGAGAGAGAGAGAGCGCGCACTGCTACCGCGTGTGTGTTAGTTATACTCTCACGGAGCTTAAAGCCCTTCCATTGGTTATTAACTCCTATTATAACTCCTTTTCAGTAATCTCCATGTTCATTGGGCCTGCAGCTTCAGGGGCGGAGCTATTCTTCTTCTTCTCCTCTTCTACAGACAGGGTTGATTCTGTTACTTCATAAAGTCAATGTTCAGCTCCGCCGCCTCAGGCGAACAAGAGAACTACAATTCCTTAAAGTGACAGTTCACTGGCTCCAGCATGCAACATTGTCTAACTTCCATTCACACATTAACCCTTTAAGCACGGTGGAACCAATTTCGGCTCCTGGGCATATATTGCTATAAAACCTGTATAAATCGCAAGCAAATATATTGATGTTGCACATCAAATTAAACAGAGCCTGGACTACAAGAATCAGTCAGCCATTTAAAAAAAACTCAAACACCAACTAAAATAATCATAAAAATAGAATAATCATAATTTGTCAGGAGTCAGCCCACTCGGCACGTTTCCAGAACCAGCGCCCCGTAGCTCGGTGCTATCAGAAAAAGCCTAACGGCAAAAAGCACGACGATTCCACACAGATCCCACACATAGCTTCCAAATCCCTCTACACCAAAGCATCAGCGAGATATGAGCCCAAGAACACAGCAACATGAATCGCTTTATCTTTTACAATCAGCAAATGCTGATTGTAATAAATAAATAATCTCCGGCTGTTAAAAAAAAAAAAATCTACCAGATACAAAGCCATTTTGTTTGAGATGTATAGATGAAATATCTCTGCCAGGTCTAGTGGGGCAGCATCTTTGCTGCCATTTTCTGATCATAATTCAAAAGTCTGGGTCTATAAACCAATGGATTGGATTCACACTTTGCTTAAAAATAAATAAAAGAAGCACCATTTTGTTTGGGATTTTTAAATATGTGCCCTAAATAAACACCATTTTGCCACACAAACTCAAAACAAATTAAACAGTTTCATTTTTCAGGTGTCGTGGGTCAGACCTGCAACAGAGTGACGTACGCTGACAGAAGCATCTGCACCTCCAAAGGCTCGTCGGTGGACATTTCTTCTACTTACAACAGTCATGGAGGTGTAGCTGAATCAGCATTCTGGTTCAGTCCTGAGCGTAGTCATCAGTGGCGTTCTCTCACACGACCTGAGGACCTGAGTGAAGACTTCCAGTATGAAGGTCGCGTTCAGGTCGTAGAAACAGAGAGAGGACGCTCCACTCTGACAATCACTGACCTGAGAGAGAGCGACTCAGCCGAGTACCACTTCAAGTTCAAAGCAGGAAGCTTTGACTGGAGGAGCAGTTTACCTGGTACAACTCTGACCGTCACAGGTACAGATGAACACAAACTGATATTCACACCAGCAGGACCGTATTTATTTTGATACACTTTTTAAAAAGGCTTTAATAGCAATTCAAAAAATTTATTCAAAGTGTTTTGTAGATAAGTGTTTGAACAGTAATAACCTTTGGGTCTATAGGCTTTAAAAAAAAATGCTTTGGCTCGTGTTTTGTTTTTGCATATTCCTCTAGCTCCCTCTGTAGTTCATGAAGAAGATTGCTTCGATTGTTCAGAAGTAAAGCAGTACAATATCAATTTTCATATCCCTAGCTTGATGCCACACGATTAGCGGACCTTTCTGGAAAGCTTACGACCTACAGAATCCCCCAAATCCCTTGTCAGACAAAGCCTCAGAAAGATATCAACCACATTGCATTTTTTTCCAGCCAAAAAAACTGAAATATGACTTACTTATGGATGAATCGATATTCCACACGGCCTTGCTTGGTATGCATTGGTGCATCTGCGAGAGCAGAGACCCTCTGTTGTGGAACCAGAGGCGTCCAAGGTCCAGGAAGAAAGTTAGGGGATTTTTGCTCTCAGCGGACATAAACCTACGGTACACGAAATGTGCACTAAATTAATTACTAAAAATATTTAACTTCAGTTAATCAAAGTCAAACGTTACAGAGCTACTGATAACACATCGTGCTATTTTATAGTAGAAAAAAAGCGATTATATGCCAATTTAAAAAGAGGAAATACATCCTGGAAGTTGTTTCTTTTTCGGAAATTATTATTATTTTATTTCCTGTGTTCTATCATCAACCAATAAACCAGTAACACATATACTGCTTTATGAACCTCTTAACTAGTCTCACACATGTTTTCTGTATGTTATAAATTTTTTAATTATTCAAATAGCCCTTGTGGTTGAAATATTCTGTATTTTGTAATTTTTGCGAAAAATGGCTGGGGCTTAACTGGGGTTAAAAAGGAGAACCGGCATAACAAAATACTGTGTTACAAGTAAAAAAATATTATGATACATAATAATAATGTATATTATATTATTGGATCATAACTATTCGTGCATATTCGTGCTCACTGTAATGTTAATTTGAACTACTTTCTATATTATATTTGTTTGGTAGCCTGTGCATTTAAATAATTAGGTTTTAACCTAACTATAATATTAAATCCTAATTTATTTGTTGATTGAATTTTGTATAATTATTCTGAATCTGCAAATTAACTAAGGTTGCCAAATAAATATTTGTCCTGTGAAGTGTAGAGGACTAGAAGTATAAAGTAGCAGAAATGGAAATACTTAGTAAAGTAGTAAAGTAGAATAGTAAAGTAAAAGTAACTCAAAATAGAACTTGAGTAGATGTACTTACCGTAGTTGTGTTCCACCGCTGCAGTTGTTCAACCACTTGAAAACGAGGATAAACGTCGGCTGAAGGGATTTATTTGCTCCTATGAATAGGGTTGGGTACCGAGAACCGTTGCCAATATGGCACCAGTTCCAACACGTCCGGTACCTACCGGACCGAAAAGCAACCCAGAGTTCGGCTCTTTTTTTTACACTACTCTGTAATGTTGCACGGTATATAGATACTAAAAAGGTAGCGCGGTACCCGTACGTTAAAACGATAAGGTTTTGATGTATCGATACTTTATTAAATTAAAATAACGGGGATCAGAGCGCACTCGCTGCTCTGCTCTGTCTGCCTGCATGCAGAGCGGGGCTCAAGGGGGCGGGGCTTCCAGCGCTCACACACCACACGCAGCGCGCGCACACAGAGATCGCTGGAGGCACGAGCACGAGCTTTTGAACGTCCGTCCTCGGCTTGCTGGAACAAATCTCTCCCAGTTGATATCAATGATGACGTGTAGTCCAGTAAAGCAGCAGTTTGTAGAATCCAACAGTGTCTGAGTTCTGTTGCACACGGTGGTGTCTGTTCTTTTTTTAAATATATATTGTTTATAGTTTGAAGTTAAAAGGTTTGAAGCTGTAGTTTGAAGACAAGTGTTTTGTATGTATTTATTTATATTTATAGTATACTTTAAACAGTTAATATATTGCTCAATTTGAAGAAAAAAAAGTACCGGTTCAGGCACTGTTTAGGCACCGGTATCGTTTTAAAAGTATTGTTTTAGCACATACCTATGAATGGCTCATAACTGAACCATACAGTATTTAGCACATTATAAAAAAAATTGCATGATCAGAAAGTGGTACAAAAGAAATCTGATTACAACTTAAATGCATGTAATAATCATTAGAGAGATAGCTTACAGTAGCTTTTGCATTAACCTCAATTTGAGCTCAGATTTTCACACGTGTGCAGTTTTAACCGTTAGTCAAACATTGTGGGTTCTTCCTCACATATCCAGCCCTCCAGGTGCAGGTGACCAGAGTCACGGTCCTCCAGTCTCACGCCGAGGCGGAGCTGAGGTGTCGAAGCAGCTGCAGAGATGCGGGTCGTCTTTCCTACGTCTGGTTCAAGAACGGAGAGGAACTCACAAGGGAGCAAAGTCCTTCATACACGGACCGGTTTCATCCCGGAGACGAGGTCTCTTGTGCTTTGAAAGGACACGAGAGTTACGGCTCTCCCTCAGTGTGTGAGTTCACTAAACTATGCAAGTCGCAAAGAAATATGTATATCCAACACAACAATATGGGCCGCCTCATTCTGCGTCTGATATTTGCTTCTCCACCTTTTAAACATATTTGTTCTCCTCCAGATGTTCTGAAGGTTCCTTCTGTGTCAGTGAGTCCTTCTGGTGACATCATGGAGGGCAGTTCAGTGACTCTGACCTGTCGCAGTGATGCTAACCCGGCAGCTAACTACACCTGGAAGAGGAACCAACCACTGCTCAGTAAAGAACCTCAGCTTGTCTTCAGCTCCATCCAGTCCTTTGACTCAGGGCAGTATTACTGCACGGCTGAGAACGAGCTCGGGAGGAAGACGTCTGAATACGTCTCTATTGATGTACAATGTGAGTGAAATATAGGGTGTTGAGAAAACAAGCTGTAGCTAATAAATCTTAATTTACATGTTTTGATCATTCCAAAAAGGGTTCTGAATCACTTTCACAGTCTGCTAATTCACCGAGAAGCTCCAGTGGTGGTTTATGGAGACGTTTTGTTCACTACTGGCAACATTTGCCAGATGTTATCAATAAGTTGTGTAAAATCGTCTCCTCAGATGCTCCAAAGCTTCCCTCTGTGTCAGTGAGTCCCTCTGCTGAGATAGTGGAGGGCAGTTCAGTGACTCTGACCTGTAGCAGTGATGCTAACCCAGCAGCTAACTACACCTGGTACAAGGAGAACCAACCACTCCTTCCAGAAGGACCAGGAGGTGTTTATCGTTTCACCTCCATCAGCTCTGAGGACAGAGGGATCTACTACTGCAAGTCTGAGAATCAACATGGAGAGATCAACTCTTCATCTCTATTTTTAAATGTCCAGTGTGAGTACAAAACATTAGCTCTTCTCTTGGGTCAAACTCTGCACACCAGTGTTAATCGGTTTATACGTATTTCTCCTCAGATGCTCCAAAGCTTCCCTCTGTGTCAGTGAGTCCCTCTGCTGAGATAGTGGAGGGCAGTTCAGTGAATCTGACCTGTAGCAGTGATGCTAACCCAGCAGCTAACTACATCTGGTACAAGGAGGAGGAAGACTCACCAAAAGCATCAGGACAGATCTTCATCATCACTGACGTCAAAGCTGAACACAGTGGGAATTATTACTGTGAAGCCCAGAACACCAGAGGACGTAGTAACTCAACTTTCCATCTGAGTGTAGCAGCAGGTGAGGAACCTTATCTTGCAAAACTGATCAGACCACGTCAACACTAAGATGGCTAAAAATTGACTATTATGAAAATGTTCTGAATAATCTTAAAAATCCATCTTCTTTTTAAGGAAAACTGAAAATTTTGAAAACATATAGACACATTCGGGCCTAAACACAGTTGGGTGCAGTGATACTAGTATTATTACTCCCCTCATCAGATAATAATAAAACAAATCAATTTACAAATATCAGGTTTGGGAGGTTTGTTTCTGATCAGGTTCAACATATTTTACCAGTGTGAACGGGTTGTCGAGAGTTATAGACATTTCACTATCTGAAAAAAATAAAAAAAACATTTAATTGAAATATGAAGGGTTTATTTTATGTATTGTTTTTTCATCACTACCCAGCAGCATGGAAATCAACAGTCATCGGAACAACCACTGCTGTTGTCCTGGCCGCCGCACTCCTCTCCGTCTTCATATTGACTCGGTAAGCAGTTCACTGTTGTTAAATGACTGTCTTACGTCAATCATGACAACACTTTAGTCACCAAAGTTATCTAGAAACACCGAGGACATGGGACAACTTTGTCCAATGAGGGAAAATTCACACGGATCGTAAAACAAGCCATTGAGTCAATTGAGTGAGTAAATGCCAGTGAACTCCTCTATTGAGTTCACACTCAGCTATGGGAGATATGGGAGTATCAGGAAGTCTGTAATCTGCATAGTTTTGGGTTATGCATTTTAAAGTTTGCCTGGAGGTTTGTTTAAAACCTCTGTGATTGCTGCTGCATTCCCAGAAGTCAGTAATTAACGTAGATAGTACACTGTTGGTATAATGAAACAGGATGACTGAATGTGATAGTGATTAAAAGAAAGGCATATTTCAGAGTTGAATTATTTATTAATTTGTGTTTGTTTTCTCCTAAACAGAAAGAAGAGGGCCGCCAAGCAATCGTCTGAGCCTGGAGAGCGACAACACAACAGGAAATGGGTGAGAAGGAACAATGAGGTTTAGCCCCCCAGCCATTTTCTCAAATTCCAAATGGTTTGCATACCCATACTAAATACAGAATATGTCCTCAACCAATTTCAAACGGTATAATATACAGAAAACACTTGTGAGACAAATTAAGAGGTTCATATAGCAGTATATGTGTTACTGGTTTATTGGTTGATGATAGAACACAGGAAAGAAAAGAAAAAACCTCCAGGATGTATTTTTTTATTTTATTATGCATATCATTGCTTTTTCTTTATACTATAAAATAGCACTATGTATTAACAGTATCTCTGCAAAGTTTGTGTTTGATTAAGTGAAGTTAAATATTTTTAGTAATTCATTTAGTGCACATTTCGCGTACCGTAGGTTTAGGTCCCTGAAAGCAAAAATGTCCTAACTTTCTTACTGGACCTTGGACGCCTCTGGTTCCACAACAGAAGGGCTCTGCTCAAGCAGATGCACCATACATACCAAGCAAGGCCATGTGGAATATTGTTTCATCCATAAATAAGTAATATTTCAGTTTTTGGGCTGGAATGTTTGATATCTTGCTGAGGCTTTGTCTGACAGTGGATTCCGTAGGTCGTAAGCTTTCCAGAAAGGTGCGTCAATCATGTATGGCATCAAGCTAGGGATATGAAAATTGATATTTTCATAACTTGTGGACCTTTCTCGAGGCACTTTCGAGTCCTCTCGAGTCATATTTATGGTTTTAATAGCTTTGCTTAGTTACACTGACATGCTGTGACTGTTCTTCCTTTTTGTGGGGTTCACCAGAGCTGTGTGTACATTATATAGCCCAAACCTGAATGCTCTGCTATACCAAATCTTGAGAAAATGGAAAATCCAGATTTTTTTTTTTCTGGCACCAATATTTTGTATTTTATTTTAATATATTTATTTGAGGGGTATTTTGTATCAAAATACATTTTGATTTATTTTTGCCCATCTCTACATATATGTGTATATATATAAATATATATATATATAATATACTTATAACTTATAATACGTGTTATATATATAACTTATAATACATGTTATATATATATCATGTTATGCTGACATGTTATCTATAAGTATTTGGGTGTGTGTATTCAGTATCTACCCAGTCAGAGGTGTCCGGACTCTCAGGATGACCTTCACTATTCAAGTGTCCAGTTCTCCAAGAGCCCACAAGATTCTCCGTACTGCAACATCAGACCAGCTCAGCCCAAAATACACAAGAAGGAAGAAAGTGTCGTGTACGCTGAGGTCAAACGCAACGAGGGCAGCGCAGCCCCGAGGTGAGCTGGAACCTGACTTTAAGATTTAAATCACATTACACCATTTTTTTCTCGTTGAGACATTTGAACCGGTGTGATTTTACCTGTTTAACAATCACTGTCGGACAATTTGCATCATCTAATAACTTACTTTTTGTCCTCGAAAAACCAGAAGTCAGCCGCGGAAGATTTAGCTGCACGATGAACCCAAACCTGCTGTGCAGAGAAGGACTCTCCAGCCTGGTATTTATGTGTAGTAGTCTTTTATGCAAGCAGGTAACTACTGATTTTTGTAAAAAAAATTCTGGGAGTACAGTGTTGAGACAATAGTAGGGTATTTTAAATTTACAAACTTGAACAGAAAACGAGAGTTTAGCTTTTTGTTTTTTAATCGGCACATGTTGGCTTTAATTAATACGGAGGTTGACACCTTTTATTGTGCACTCAATTTATATAACATGCTTTTCAGAATGCGATTACTACTTTAAACTCAAGGAAGAAAACAAGTTTAACTTTGGTCTTTGTTCTCAAGATGGATCCAGTAGCACCCAGTAGATTAGATTGGGCTATTACGGTGTAACAGTGTCATTTAAACTCCCTGCAGAACATTCATTAACTGACCTGGTAACTTAGACAACATTTAAATAACCTTTTAATTTCAAATTAGTCTTTAAGTGGAAGTCTTTAGTTCATCACACCCCTTTATTCAACAATAGCTTGCACTTTAGTTCATGTTACACTTGAGCTGATGTTACAGTAGGTCAGAAAGAAAATGTAGTGATTGCAAATGAAATTGGTGTGCAGTTGCAGCTCAGACACCTCTACAGCTGGCAGCAGACAGTTTGTATTCCAGGCTCCTGCATTTAGCTTGCAGGCTGGGACTGCTGGAGCACTTCTGGTGAAGGCCAGCGCTCCACCCAGGAGTCCTTTCCTAACATGTAGATGAATCTGGCAGACAGGGAGGGAAAAGAAAAGAGTTTAGACTGTCGGTCGTATATTTGCCTGCAAATGGCTATTGTTGTTGAAGAAAAAACCCATACTACGTTCCTGTACACCCGTCAACCATGAATTAATTTTATTTCACATGTATTTGTTGTATTTGATCTTTTTTACATATTTAACGATATACGATAATAAAGAACTTAAAAAAACTTCAAATTCATTATGAGCTGTAAACTTTCTTTTGACGAGGATATACAATAAAAACAATGTTTTTTGATTCAGAGTTTGTTCTTAGGAGGGCAGTTGTGTTTTCTCAAACCCCAGTTTGTGAAATTGTGCAAAACGATGGAAACGTCAGCCGTCATCTGAATTTCGTTACTAAAAGATGCGTATACCCGTTTTCTTTCTGGGTCATTTTATGAAAGTAAGAAATAAAGTGTCACGGGAGCACACAATTAGGACCCAAATGCAGACCTTGGAGACGGTATCAGGGTATGGAAACAGTACTTATTGAAGCCCAAGGGTGTGGGGAGCCGGTGGTGTGAGTCCCGTGGCTCGACACCAGTGGCAGGCAAGATGTGCAGGTTGCGGTGTGAGTCTGGAGGCTCGACACCGGAGGCAGGCAAGGCAGGCAGGTCACGGTGTGAGTCCCGTGGCTCGACACCGGAGGCAAGCGGATCACTGCGTGAGTTCCGTGGCTCGACGCAGGAGGCTGGGGCGGTAGATCGCGGTGCAAGTCCCGTGGCTTGACACCGGGGAAGAGGGCGGACAAACAGGAACTCTGGAAGCGAGGAGAGAAGGAGTTAGAGAACAACCCAGACAAAGGAGAATCTCACAGGGCGGCAGTGATGACTACCGGGGTTGAAGACGTAACAGACTGACAATCCAGGCCTGCAGGACCAGGGTTGATATACTGCAGGTGACGAGCCAGATTGTCTGCAGCTGTGTGCCAATCAAGGGTGCGACCATGGGAGGTCTCAGGAGGCGGGACCGAGAACACGAACACATGGCACACAAAACAACCAGGGGAAAGACAGACACAAGAGGAGAGGAGATTTGGAGGAAACAGGTTTAACACACAAAGGGTCAGACAGGGATCCTGACATAAAGCACTCGATGGCTCACGTTACCGCAGTTTAACTCACTGGACACTGGAGGTCATTTTCAGTCGATTTTCTCGATTTTCTCGATTTGACATAATTTTCTTAGATTCACCTTTTAAGGCACTTGCATATAAGATATATACCCATGTTTTACATCATAAATTGCAGAACAATCTCAGCTATCTATATAATGAGGCACCATTGTCATAAGGCAAAAGTGTAAAGAGAAAAACGTTATAATATGACACTAAAGCTGAAAAATGGAATCTCGATTTTTGGAAATTCTTCATATCGCTTGAAAAAACCTAACTTTACTCAGGTGGTGACTCTGTTTAGGTGATGGCAATTGGTTTACCAAAGGTTTTAGGTTCACAAAAGCAGTGAAATATATGAATAAAATGTTAGATACATGTAAATAAATGTCTAAAACTAAAGTTTTTATTATTGTTTTTTGAGTAGAAATATGGTCTTTCACACCTTTCACCAAAATGATAAAAATGGGACTGAGAAATGACTTCATTGTGCAGATAAAGCTTCATGGAGTGTGTGCAAATGAAAAATGACCATCACAACAATTTTTTTTTTTTGAAATAAAAATATGTATTATAAAAAAAAAAAAAATATGTACAGAATATATATTCAGAAATATAAAACAGAACAAAGACTAGACAAGTATATATGCTTCAATGGCTCATGCCATGGCATGCCAGTCTTTGAAACAGTTTCTATTCAGCTGCATGCAGAGGGGAACGTCACACGCCTCGCACTTCCACGCCGTGTCTTTTCGCACTTTCTTTATGCTGCACAGCTCGCAAACCCTGCGACCCACCGTTGACTTAGTTTTGGGGCAGGCTGCAGCAGCAGCAGAGACAGGCACAGGAACATGACTTGGAGGTGCAGGTGGCGGGGCAGGAGCGGTGTGAAGCGGCTGTCCACAGAGATCAGCAGTCAGCTGCTCCATGAAACCCTTGTGCGTCATGGGTTCTGTTCGCTGGGCCAGACAGAGTTCCTGGTGGATGATGTAGCTGTTGGTGGCTGCAACGTCCACAAAATGAAAAAAAAGTGTTCTGTACCAGTGCATGGTCTTGCGATGTACAGAGTAATACTGGATGAGCTGGTCTGACAGATCAACTCCACCCATGTACTTGTTGTACTCTGCAACTGGTGTGGGACAGGGGACTGGTGCTCTTTCCCAGGAGCCATCTTGCTGCTTCACCCTCCTCTTCGCAGTTCCCCCAGAGTATGCAGAGTGAACTGTGGAGCAGGCCGATACTTCCCTTGTGTCCATCCATTTCACATAGACGATGGGGCCATCACGGATCCATCTCATGGAGCCTCTCGGTGACTTCTTTGTGAGGGCGTTCACATCAGTCCGAGGGCATTCCTTCCGGTACTCCCTGTACGTTTGCTAACTGTTTTGCAGCCCGTTTGTTTGTGTTTTCACACAGTGTCTGTACCGTTTGTTTCGGGAAGAACAATTTGAACAGTTCAATGGGTGTTGCTGTGGCACTGACATGTGGACCTGGTGTCCGGGCTGGCTGGAACTTGATGACGGGGGGAGCAGTGTCCGGGTCTTCATCCGTCCTCCAGGACAGCGTAGGTGCAGGTGGTGCACGTGCTGCTGTCTTTCTCGGCCTGGCCTGAGGTGAAAGCAGTCGCCGGGCAGCACGCGCCCTGTTTGCCGGCGATGGTGTTTGTAGTCGTCGGTCAACGCGCTGCCTCTTTGCTGGTCGTGATAGTCGCCGTCCAACACGCTGCCTCTTTGCTGGTCGGGGCGGCTGGTACTCCTCTCTGTAAAATAAATCAATACTAGTCAGTTGAAAGAATTAGTAATTTCTGCATAGCGCTCCGCATTGGATGTATAAATATTACACAGATCATAACTGTGGTAGTAATTTCTGCATAGCGCTCCGCATTGGATGTATAAATATTACACAGATCATAACTGTGGTAGTAATTTCTGCATAGCGCTCCGCATTGGATGTATAAATATTACACAGATCATAACTGTGGTAGTAACGTGGACAGAGTGTTGTACAAAGCAGACTGTGTGTAAACATTACTCCTACTTAGATCATGACTGTATAACGTGAACAGCAGTGTGCACCGAGTGGCTGGCTCTCGTGCTCTCGTGCACTAGTTTGTACACATTACTAGTTTGTACACATTACTAGTTTGTACACATTACTAGTTTGCACCATGCAGTCTTACAGACACGTAACAAAGTTTAGTAACTACACTTACCCATCTTCCTCAGAAGAACTAAAGCCTTCGAGCTCTGACGACGACGCGATTTCCTCCTCCTCGCTGGTCTCCAGAATCATCCGTTTTGCTTCCTCGGTGTTGAATCTCTTTGTCGTCATGTTGTTGATTTACTCTGACTGAAAAATGTAGCGCGAGTACATGCTGAAGTGGGTTGTCCTTTTGAGATTTTCCTGAGTGTACATTGGTTGTTTAGTTCACAAAATGGCGAAGTGACACGACTCAACAAATCACAGAGAAGGATTTTCGTTTTTTTTTTTCCAGCGTCAGATGACACACTGCTGCCCTTTCGCTTGCCTGATGATGTTAAAATTATGCTGGGCTCTGCCTGGGCAGGCACCCGGAAGCAGGAAGCCTTCTCTTTCCGCCAGACGTAAAATTATATTTCTACGATGTATTATCGGGGTGCTGTGAATATTTTAGAAACTTAGAGAAACGTTTCAAGTGTCACCACGCGAAACCGCGGGCTCCGTGGACGAAGGGTTAACGGCGCTATGATTCATTCATTTAAAAAAATAATCTACAATGACCCAAATTCGCCATTGTAGCAAAGCGACAACAAAAAATACACTTGAAAAATGTGATTAGCTTAAATATTATAGACACCTTTTTTTATAAAAAATAGACAGAACCTCAAACGGTTGTACTGCAAGTATCGTAACAAGTATATTCGTTCGGTTCTTGTTCTTACCCGTTGGTGTCAGCATCTATTTTCCACTGGTCCTCTTTGGGGCCGATGATGAGGTACTGGGAGCCCTGCTGCAGGACCAGTCCATCTCTGCAGCCTCCGTGAGACATGAAAAACCTCCTCTGGCCCACTTCAACTCCTGCCTCCACGCCTTCAGATTCATAACACATATAAAGCTGCATTATATTGAATAACTAAATAAAAGAGCTTCAAATCCTTCAAATGTGAATATGGATACATCTGTTATTTTGATAACATCCTTGGCTGTTAAAAAGTTATTTTTCCTCCATTATGAGGCCTTAAGTATTTTACTTATGAGTTTCCTAGTGGGTTTTAAAATAATTAACAATATAGTGGTCCCTCGTTTATCGCGGGGGATACGTTCTAAAAATAACCCGCAATAGACGAAATCCGCGAAGTAATCAGCTTTATTTTTTACAATTATTATACATGTTTTAAGGCCGTAAAACCCCTAACCACACACTTGTATACACTTTTCTCAGACAGGCATTAACTGCACTCTTCGATGGCCCGGGCTCCGCATCATCTTGCTCCTCGCTGTCAGCAAAGGTTTCATAAAGTTTTTTAGCTTTTGTGCGGATGATGTTGGTGTCCAGCGGAATGTTCTTTTTCCTGCTGTCACTGATCCACAGAGCTAAAGCAGACTCCATCCTTACGATGGTCTTGTTGCGGACAGTTACAACCCTTTTTGCATCCCTGTTAAAACGTATTGCTGCTGTCGTCCTTATATTATTTTCCTCCTTCTTTATGTAACGAACCGAAACCGTAATGGCGCCCTACAGCCACGTAACTTCTACCTTCCTTTAACATGTCCAGAAGTCCATCTTCCTTCTGTACTGTGCAGGAGACACTGCACGGAGGAGATTGATTGACAATGGTGTACAGTACATTCCCTTAGCTAATCAGGACGCAGAACACAATGCGCGTTCATACTGTACACTGTAAAAAAAAGCATGCAAAATTACACTAAAAAAAATCTGCGAAAGGTGAACCGCGTTATAGTGAGGGACAACTGTATATTTAAAAAAAGAGCTGATCAAAAAAGACAGACTCACCCAGCTTGATCACTTGTGTGATCTCCATCTCGTATTTGTCGTAGTAACTCTGGCTGACACTCAGCACCTTCACCTGGAAAACTGAAGCACAACAAAGCTGGTGTCGGTCCCATGAAATGTGTTGGTCATGTTCACGGTTCAGAGAAGATTAATCATAATTATTTTTGCCCCTGACCTTTCTTACTCTTCTCCACAATAAATAACGCATCCTAATAGGCACATTTAGATATTGAAGATTGCTATTGATCCTTTTCTCTGCATATTGTTCCATATGAATTGCATTAATTTATGTTACTGTGATCAATTAAGACAACATATTAGGTTGCAGCCCCCTGTTGTAGTTTTTGAATCACATATGTACATATATACAAATATATATATATATATATATATATATATATATATATATATATATATATATATGTGTATGTGTATGTATATACACACATGCATATACATACACATACTCAGGTTAAGCAGTAAATTATATTGCCAATCCCGGACTGCCGATACTGATAAATATCGGGGTTGGATCAGGTTACTTCCCGTTTTCCTTTGCATTCCATGGTAAACGCGTTTTTGTTTCCCTAGTTAGATACATTGGGATCATGGTGACTACCTTTGAGCTATAGGATGGCAAGCTACCCACTGGATTAAATATATATATATATATATATATATATATATATATATATATATATATACATAGCATGGCAATGGAGTCCAACCTATGGTAATTTACGCATACTGGATTTACTTTTTTACTTTTGTTGGGGATGTTTTCACTGTCGTTTCTGGAGACGCAGCAGTTATCTGGAGACCGGGAGAGAATACAACAAAAAATTATAACCAGAAACTGAAAATAACTATAAGTACAAACATGTCCACTGTTGCATTGCTGACACAGGCGCGCTTTTACCCTACGGCAGCGGCAGGCGTTGTTCCTGCAAATCTGAGTGAGCTCCTCTTTGTCCTCCGTGGGAGTGTAGGTGTGACTGCAGCGGTGATCTGAGAGAGAGAGAGAGAGAGAAATTATAATTACAGTAAATAAACTATGACATCACACGTGTTCCTGCTGGACGCCAGCAGCAGGAACACGTGTGATCACAGAGGCGCTCGTGAGGAGTGGCGTGATGAGATAGTGACATTTGAATGGACGTTTGGATAAAGAAACGGAACATTTCTCTAACTGCCATAAAGTCATAAAAAAGCGGTGTTAACCCTTCGTCCACGGAGCCCGCGGTTTCGCGTGGTGACACTTGAAACTTTTCTCTAAGTTTCTAAAATATTCACAGCACCCCGATAATACATCGCAAAAATATAATTTTACGTCTGGCGGAAAGAGACGGCTTCCTGCTTCCGGGTGCCTGCCCAGGCAGAGCCCAGCATAATTTTAACATCATCAGGCAAGCGAAAGGGCAGCAGTGTGTCATCTGACGCTGAAAAAAAAAAAAAAAAAATCCTTCTCTGTGATTAGTTGAGTCATATGTCCGTCGCCATTTCGTGAACTAAACAACCAATGTACACTCAGGAAAATCTCAAAAGGACTACCCACTTGTACAGCATGTACACACTACAGTTTCTCATACTAAGAGATTCAACACGGAGGAAGCAAAACGCATGATTCTGGAGACCAGCGAGGAGGAGGACGACGCGTCGTCGTCAGAGCTCGAAGGCTTTAGTTCTTCTGAGGAAGATGGGTAAGTGTAGTTACTAAACTTTGTTACGTGTCTGTAAGGCTGCATGGTGCAAACTAGTAATGTGTACAAACTAGTAATGTGTACAAACTAGTAATGTGTACACTGCAGGAGAGCACGAGAGCCAGCCACGCGGTGCACACTGCTGTTCACGTTACTACGTCATGATCTAAGTAATGTTTACACACAGTCTGCTTTGTACAACACTCTGCTTCACGTTACTACCACTAATATTTATACATCCAATGCGGAGCATTATGCTAAAATTACTACCACAGTCATGATCTGAATAATAATCCAATGTGGAGCATTCTGTGGAGCATTCTGCTCAATCGTTACGTCATCTTTCTTTCAACTGACTAGTATTGATTTATTTTACAGAGAGGAGCACCATCCGCCCCGACCAGCCTGGCCAGCAAAGAGGCAGCGCGTTGACCGACGACTAAAGACACCATCTCCAGCAAACAGGGCGCGTGCTGCCCGGCGACTGCTTTCACCTCAGGCCAGATCAAGAAAGACAGCAGCACGTGCACCACCTGCACCTACGCTGTCCTGGAGGACGGATGAAGACCCGGACACTGCTCCCCCGTCATCAAGTTCCAGCCCGGACACCAGGTCCACATGTCAGTGCCACAGCAACACCCATTGAACTCTTCAAACTGTTCTTCCAACTAAGTCCACGGTGGGTCGCAGGGTTTGCGAGCTTTGCAGCATGAAGAAAGTGAGCAAAGACACGGCTTGGAAGTGCGAGGCGTGTAACGTTATAATACATATTTTTATTTAAAAAAAAAAAAAAATTGTTGTGATGGTCATTTTTCATTTGCACACACTCCCTGAAGCTTTATCTGCACTATGAAGTCATTTCTCAGTCCCATTTTTATCATTTTGGAGAAAGCTGTGAAAGACCATATTTCTACTCAAAAAACGATAATAAAAACTTTAGTTTTAGACATTTATTTACATGTATCTAACATTTTATTCATATATTTCACTGCTTTTGTGAACCTAAAACCTTTGGTAAACCAATTGCCATCACCTAAACAGAGTCACCACCTGAGTAAAGTTAGGTTTTTTCAAGCGATATGAAGAATTTCCAAAAATCGAGATTCCATTTTTCAGCTTTAGTGTCATATTATAAAGTTTTTTTCTTTACACTTTTGCCTTACGACAATGGTGCCTCATTATATAGATAGCTGAGATTGTTCTGCAATTTATGATGTAAAACATGGGTATATATCTTATATGCAAGTGCCTTAAAAGGTGAATCTAAGAAAATTATGTCAAATCGAGAAAATCGACTGAAAATGACCTCCAGTGTGCAGTGAGTTAAATATTAAAATACTGTGAGCAGCGAGGACACGAAGGTTCAACAGATATGAAACATAACGTACCGCAGAGAGTCCACACGGTCCTGGAGGCTGTTGAGGTGAAAATGAGGGGAAAGCATCCGGAATGAGAGCTGAGGAGGACAGGCTCCTCCCACAAACACACATGCACACACACACACGGACATGGACACACACACGGACGCACACACGCACACACACTTACACACACACGCACACACATACACACACACCTACACATACACACTACAAACTCCGACTACTACTACAACTACTACTACTACTATTACTACTACAACAACTACTACTACTACTACGACTACTACTACTACTACTACTACTCCGACTACTACTACTACTACTACTACTCCGACTACTACTACTACAACAACTACTACTACTACTACTCCGACTACTACTACTACGACTACTACTACTACTACTACAAATACTACTACTACTACTACTACTATTGCTACTACTACTACTACTACTATACTTCTACTACTACTAGTAGTACTACTACTACACTCACACACATTGAGCGTCTTCACAGACCTTTATTAAAGGTACAGTAACGTTTTCACTTGGTTCCTCTAAATGAATTCCTCTCATTCAACATGTGGACTTGAAACCAACTTTAACTCATTTCTTCATTATGAACTTCAACAATATCTGAGTTCATCTCTGTGAATACACAATGAAGTCAGTTTCACGTTGGTCTCTTTGTTTCTTCTCTTTCTACACCAGAGTCTGTTTCCTTGATACTGGATAGTGATCAACATTTGCATCAGCGTGACCTCAGCAGCCAATGGGGTCGTGTTGTGAACCTTCATGAGCTGATTGGTGGCTGGACGGCCAACAGGACAGAGGAACACATTTAAAAAGGCAGCAGTTCCACCAGGAGGGCAGTCACTGGAAGAGATGGGTGCCATGACGGGTCTTCTCCTTCTGCTGTGGGCCGGTGAGTGATCAGCTGCTGCTGGCTTTAACCCTTCATGTGCCTTCAGAGAGTCTTCTTGTAAATGGTGTAGTTTAAAGTGAGTTCATGCATCACGCTGGTATCACTACTCTCGTAGGGTGTTCAGAGATCTAGTATGTATTCAGGGGCCCGTCACACTTTTAAAAGTTAGCAATAACATATTTAAATCTATTTCTAAATGTATAGGAAGCCAGTGTTTCTTCTTCTCCTGTTGCCCAGTAATAGTTCAGATCAGCTGGAGGTGTAAAGTGTCCTCTGACTGAAGAAGAAGTAAGGCCTGACAATGACAGACACTTCTCAGTGGTGTTCCTCAACCACTTGCTCTGTTCTGTGTTCCCATTGGCTCTCGTCTGTTTCTTATTCTTGAGAAGACAGTTCATCTTCTATCACATGCAATGTTTTTATTCCTGAAAAATGTTTTAATTGTTTAATTGATTGAGTTTTTTTCACAATTTAATTCCATTTAATAGTTTTCATTCACCTCATATATATATATATATATATATATATTTTTCATTATTGTATAGCTTTTAGGATGATTTAAAAATGTTATGTAAAGTGTCTTTGAGTACCATGAAAAGCGCTGTATAAATGTAATGCATTATTATTATTATTATTATTATTATTATTAAGTCACAGTGTTGTGCACGTTACTCAGGAAGTGTAATAAGTTACTTTTTACTTACTCCTTATTATTGTATTACTTTTGTTGTCTGACATTACAAAATATATGTAATTTAGCTTTTGGCAAGTTGTCTGAAATGTCTTATAAGACGAGTGTGAACACTTACATCTCTGCTTGTTTCTGAGTTTCAATGACGTGTGTTTTAGCTCACTGGTACCACACCAGCACTTCTCCAAGCTTATGTTATCTATAGTGGTAATAATGGTTAGTGTTGTTACGAGATGTGCCGACGCTTCGAAGCGTGTGTCGAGTAATGGAGGGGGCGTTTCCTCGAAGCGCGTATCGAGGCTTGCTTCATGTAGGGGAGGAGCCAAAAATGATGACGTCCGAAGCCTCGCTACCCGGCTGTACCACGTGACTGCTTCGGCAAGCGGTTCAGATTTTGCCGGGAGGTTTGACAGCAATATAAACCCCTCAGGCTCCATTCAAAATGTGTGTTGTTGGTTGAGAGTTTGGAGAGAGAGATAGTTTGGAGAGTTAGGAGAGTGAGGTGAGAAGGATAGGTGATAGGATGGAGCCAGCTAGGAAGAGGAGGATTTCCCCTGTGTGGGAACACTTTGATTTGATAACTCCTAATAAGGTAAGCTAAAATCTAACTCTATTTCAGACTCATTAGGTTTGCTTATCAAGAACGGTATTTTTCACAGTTTCTTATTTTATTTAAAGGTGCGGTGTTCATTGTGCTCCAGGGAGTTTAAAACCCAAAACTGTTGAGAAACTGTTATTTCTGAATAAAAATGAATAAAATGTCCCCTGTCCTGTACATCACTGTCCAAGTTCCACAAGCATATTCAGTCCTCTCTTCCTAGTTCCACAAGCACTTTCACTGTCCTGCCTGCTTAAGCCCATGCCATTTCCCTAAAGTGACATAATAACACCACCTGCCTTACCATACGACACTACCATTTTGGGAAAATGTTCACACACAGGATACATTCAAAACATATTTTATCATGCACATATGTGATCATTTATTTACAGAAATTATTTGGGCATACATTTTTGTAATTCAGTCATTCCCAACAGCCATAACAGACACAACAATTCAATGCATCACATTGTGGTTCAGATACAGCTGCCTGTGATTATACTTTTGGCCACTAGGTGGTGTCGTGTGCACATGAAGCTTCGAGTAATGAACCCTTTCTCGAACCAATTGGCTGAAGTGGTTCGATGCCTCATGAGGCTTCATCTCGCCATCACTAATAATGGTACAACATTATGTGAAACGGATTGCTTTTAAGTAAAGAACCTTCAAGTTTCCATGGAGGAGGACTCCAAATTCAATATCTTCTAGTATTTCATAAACGTTAAGAATGTAATGATTGCTGACACGGCAACATGTGGATAATGGGAATGCCAGCACTTTTTTCCACTTTCCACACAGGTTGTATTCGTTCAGTTGCACAACACAGCAGTGGTCGTTGCAGACAGACCTGCTGAGTGCAACTTTCTACTTTGATATTTGATTTACTTTTATCACCTCACACAGTTTCTGAGGATGTTTGATTTAACATTAATAATGTTGAACTCTCTTTGCAGAGCTTAAACCACACAAAATAGTCATAAAGAAAAAAAAAGACATAACTGAGTTCCTTAGGTCGTTAATGAAAACATAGTTATGAACATTATATTCCATTTTCTGCCAATAATCCCCCTAAATGTTACATACTCTTCCTTTAAATATGAAATAACTATATATTAACCTTTGTTCTCTACTGAGTACAAACAACCACTGTTCTATTTCACAATGGTGGAGGACTTTGTGTTTCAGGTGTCACGGTGGGCTCGGTGCTGGATCTGCAGAAGAGGATCATCGGAGGTGGAGAATGTCTTGAAGGTCAACGCGGATACCATGCGATTTTGAGAGGTCGCCAAAGTCCTGAAGACGAGCAGTCCCTCTGTGGCGGCTCTCTGATCAGTAACCAGTGGATTCTGACAGCAGCTCACTGCTGGAAATCAGAATGGTGAGAAAGTGACAACTTTACTTTAAAATGTTCTTTCTTCGTACCGGTCACTCCTCTGCACACTTTCATATTTAAACACTCATGCCACTTAACATACACTTTTTAACTTAAACACATGTCACTTTAACATACACTTACTTCAACGTATCTGTTTGTCTGAGCACTTTATCTTTATCTTACACTTACTTTATTACCCATTGCACTGTTGTTGTCGTTGATTATTGATTGTTGTTTGTCTCCTCTAACGTCTCATGTCTAATGTATACACCTTCCGCCTAGAAAAATTCCTCGTTTGTGTAAACATGCCTGGCAATAAACGGTTTCTGATTCTGATTCTGAATAATTCTATCTGCTAAACCCGCCGAATACATTCAGTGTTACTTCTTTAGCTTGACCCTTTAACCTGTAAACACATTGTAGTTAAACAATAAGGTACGAGAGGCAGTACTGTAGCGTCAATTATTGTAGACACAGTACTGCCTCGAGTATCTTATTGCTTTTATAATACCTGCAACTTTATAAATAGTAATAGTAAGCTGCCTTTCAGCACAAAATAGTTGTAGCCACCAAACGTTGTGTATCGCATTTCAGCGACAGAGAAAATTGTCCCGTATGTGTATGGCGGCAACCGCCATACACATACGGGACAATTTTCGGGACAATTTTCTCTGCATTTTCGGGACGCACATACGGGACTATAAAACTGATTGAAAGCAGGGGATGACACTCAGCCACCGATGTAAAGAAGTGCTCTCGCTGCTTCTGTCCGTCTTTTCTCCTCCATGATGTTTAGAGAACTTGCCTCGCGTCGGGAATTTACCGACGTAATTATCTCTCACTGGAAATGATCACGATTTTGTGATCAAACCCTTTTCTAATGCTCTAAATGTAAACAGGCTGTACAGTACTTTATGGCTGAATAAAGTACACCCCGTGACTCACTCTCAACCAATCAGAATGCTTGATTTGATCTACCCGTATTATAATACCTAATAGCTACCACTAGGAGCGCTATTTAAACATAGTTTTCTCACATAACCGTGGCATTCCCATTGTGAAGATATCATTGATGAGGTTCATGTTCACTAACTAATATTTCATCACGATGCATCTCCAGTAACTCAGTGATGTTTCTCTGTCTTTTACTGATTTATAGGACTATGAAAGCATATTTTGGTCAACCCCCAAACAACAAGGAAGTAAAAATCACAGAAGTCGTGATTTATAAGGACGGCAAACAGAAGGAACATGACATCATGCTGCTGAAGCTACGTGAAGTTATAACGGACATTACACCTGTTGGACTTCCTGACTGTACAATTCCTCTCAACATGTGAGTTGTGATCTTTGCTCCTTTAATAAGTGTGACAGTTCAACTCAAAATGATGAGAACAGTATAGTTTTAATATTGTCAGTCACATTTCCATTATTACTGCAACCATTAATGCCTTTAATATCATTATTTTGTATTATATCCTCATTTCTTTCTATTATTATTCTGCTATTATTGGATCTTCTACTGCCATTACTTCTCTCTTATGAATCATTTCTGTCATATTCATTGAATGTGTTGTAATTATATTATTCTATTATTAATGCTGGTGTTATTATTAACATAATAAAAATCAGCATTTCATGGTTGAAAATAGCTCATCACACCATCTACTGTTTTAAATCAGGAATGAGTCAAACATAAAACACTTTACCAGGAGACCACGGTTTGTTGCTGGGGGAACGAGAAGTCAACTATGATGTAATGGTCACGTGACTTACGGACTTCAGCAACAGCACTTCTGTTGTTTTAACCCAAACGAGGATCTGTTCCTCAACACAACCAAGGTCGTTTTTTTACTTTAACCTGACTGAGTTGATTCTATTGAAGGTAGAAGTTCATTTTGACTTACGTTACCACTGGAAAGTGACATGTTTTATGGACTTTTGTAGGAAAACGCATGAAGAATGATTAACTTTCTGTAAGATATCATATGAACCGTTGCATGAGGCCATACAGGTCTGCTGGCTCCAGATCAGCTAACAGCACAATTCACCTGCAATAGCTGGTTTCAGCCATTAGAGGGAAGTCACTATGTTTATTTATAACAATATGTAGAATTAAAATACTTTGCAGTAAAACGTCAAGATTCGGACCTGAATCCATCATCAACACTAAATACATATACACATCAGTGTTCAGCTGAATAAAAGTAGTTTGGAGGTTTATTTACTCTTTAAATGTAAAGTTGTTGTTTTTATGAATTAGAAAGCTGCTAAAAAATAAGTTTCTATTCTTTTTCTTGTCTTTCAGAAATGATGTAGTTCAGATTGCGGGTTATGGAACCACAACAGCAACCATGTTTAATGAAAGAGGTGAGATGAATCTTGTTTATTTTATTATAACGATTGTCTATGTCTATGACTTTTGCTCATATGTGTGTTTCCACTGCTGACTCATATTTCCATAAACCCTCTGACCTGTGGGTCATGGATGTTCTGGTCAACATGAATGTGTGTAAGAGACATAAGTATATATGAATTAATATACTACTACTTTTAAATAAATATAATCTTATTGATTTGGGTGATGAAGCACTTAAACTTAGCCGATACATTTTCCCAACACTGACGCATTTAAAGTGTCTGATATATTTGCGACGCTTGTGTCTCGCAGCGGGGCGGAGTTAAGCTGCATTCACACCGAAAACGTTGCAAACGCGTTGCGAATGTTCGCAACGCGTTTGCTGTGAATGATTAAGGTATTGACTTCCTCATATGTCTTCATGATCATCTCCTGCTTCTCAGCGGAGAGAAAAAAAGAGGTTCCTCTGAGTTTATTTGCTATTGTACTGTTAGAAGATCGTGGTGTCAGTGCTCGATTATTATCCCTTCTGAAGAGGAGCGGACGCGCGCATTTATCCAGAGGATTGACGTCTGACTAGAATTAACGAGACGTTTCAGCGCGGATCAGCCGTGAAGAAACCAAGTTAGCCTGATGTCAATCATCTCGCTAATTTAAGATGGAGATTAGGACATTTGCTCGACTTTGTTGAGCCAGGTACGAGAAACAGGGCCCTGGATGTATGTTTATTAAAGAATGCATTGTTATTAATAGTTTTGTTTATTTGTTGGTGGAAGGATATCCTGTGAACAAGTTGAGTAGATAACGATGAAAGTTGTTGTTTTTGTAATGTAGAAAGACTTTTTTTCTATTCTCATCTAGATAGTGAAGAATCAGATACACTCCAATGTGCAGAGACCTTGCGTGTCGACTGTACAAAGCTCAGTGAGTGTCTGCAGAAAGACCTAAATAAAGATGCTTGGGAGCGCTATAAAGATCAACACTGGTTCTGTGGCCAAAAATACGACGTGGATATCGCTCCAGTGAGTTGACATGGCTTTTAACTTTATATCTTTTCTGCACATCACTACAAGTTTTACCCATTAGTTTGAAATGAGTATTTCAATAAATGATATAAAAGTCCGTATTAAACAGTGTTTACATCTCTCCCACAGGGTGACTCTGGTGGAGGAGTGGTGTTCAAAGAAAAGCTGTATGGTGTCATTTTAGTTGCTGGTTCTGAAAAACAAGCCTGTGTTGCAGCATTTGGATTCATGAACGTCTGTGATACAGAGTACCTGGATTGGATCTATAAAACTACCGGTATTCCCAAATCCCAAAAGAGGGGAGCCAGTCCTGGACCGGGTTCAAGCCTTAACCCCAAAGCCCCCAAAAAGGCGGGCTAACAGCCTTCTGTACCTCTTGTTCCCTGTGTTCAAGTTGTCTTAAGAACCCCAAATGAGTTATAATAGTTTGTTTCACTTTTATGCTAATTATGTTGTAGTCATTGTATTGAATAACAACAAAGCGCCAAATATAATAGTCTGCTATTTAACAATATTGATAACAATCATAATAAATATGACTTCTTGTACAATGTTGTTAGTTTAAATAAAATGAAGATGACTCACAATTTCAGTTTGTTGTTGTTTTTGTTTTCAGTGTCTGAAAAAATAACATGAACAGTTTTCTGTGACATTTAAAGCTCCACTAATCAATATCTCTAAACTTATAATATGATATTTTTTTGGCCACGAGGGAGCAGTGTGTTCTTATAATAACATTGATTATAGCTGCTTTACTTATTACCTTATTATTTGTGGGGAAATGGCAGGAGAAGGGGGATGCTTTTGTTTTTCAACTCTGCTTTTGTACTAGACGTTATTAAAAAAAAATTCTGGCTAATCCGGGGTGGGTCTTTTTCTTGGAAGATGAGGGGTTAAAAAACTAAAAGCTTTTTAGTTGGTGAGCTGTAGAATCTGAATGATTAGTATTAGCAGTGACTTCCAGGTAATGTATGTATGATATGTGCTGATCACAGTTATCACTGATTTACATCTCATCTGCTTTAGAATAAACATAACAATGTCTTGATGACGCTCCTAAAGTCAAGACTTGCAGTAGAAGTAGGACTCATGAGCTCTGGGTAGAGTTGTGTCCGTCTGGACGTTTGCATTGAGACTTGAATCTATTCAGTCAAACAGAAACTTTCACCCAGCAGACCGTTGTTCTAGTTATTTAGTTTTACGTGAAACAAGAAGTCCACTTTAATTCATTTGTCACATATCTTACGTTCTCAAGTAAATCCTCTCTTATTTTAACCCAAACTAAAATCAGTTCCTGAACCTAATAAAGTGCTTTTGTTTCCTAAACCCAAATGCATTGTTTCCTGTGAAGAAGGAAGTTTATTTTGAAAAGACTGTGTTTCTGTAACGAGCGTGATAAAAAATATTTAAGATAAAACAATAAACGTGATTTTGTGACTGTAGTTACACAAGCTAGAGTCTGAGTATCAAATATTAGTTTATGAATCCCTGCTGTCAATTATTATCAAAAATAAATTGATAGCTTCAGTTTTTACAAATTTTCCCAATAATAATATCAAAATATTTTGCACGATATTTTACAGTCATTGTATTAAAAAACTACAAAAGGCCAAATCTGATACTTTTAACAATTCTGATATCTATGATAATCAACATGACTCTTCTTGTACAATGTTGTCTTTCTAAATAAAATGAAGATGACTCACAATCGTTATTTCACAGTTTGTTGCTGTTTTTAGTTTTCAATATTTTCTGCACAATTAAAAAGCTCCACTGTTCAATTTATTCTAAAACTGCAATAACTGGTTTTTTGGCCACTTTGAGGCAGTGGAAATAATTCATGAACACAAGAGAGACATGTCATCACCTTTTAAGTTGTTATGGTGAACTGTTAGTTATTCATTCATTCATTCTCTGGTTACAGAGCAACATTTGAGAAAAGTCCCAGTCAAACACCAGGCTGAAGTTAGTTTGACAATCACTAGCTGACACTCTTGTTTTACCTAATATGGTCTGCACTGCCTTTGTTTAAAATCCAGCATTTATCAGCTGACTAGAATCAACGACTCTGAACAGGATCATTTTATGCCAATTCAAATATTTTCAGGTATTTAATTCACTCACTGGATTATTCAAATATACATAATCATTTGGTAATTTTATCCATAAACTGATGATAGCCCAAACAATGATTTTTGGCAAATATCTTTTATCTTAATATATATATAAACATTAAGTGCTATGTAGGATTTGCCAAACCAGGACAATGGATATCAGGGTTGTGACATATATGGTCGGTGTATGGTTATTAAAGCTTCTTTAATGTTAGAGACACACTGTGGTTCCAGTTCAAAGAAAAGCTCCTTGCATCACATATTTCTCTGAACATCTGACTAAATCCAGTAGAGAGCGTAGTTCCCCTGCTGTCGCTTTATGGAGGCCGGGGCAGGAAGTTTAGATAAGTGATCACAACTTTGCATAACTGTGTAGAGCTTTGCAGCCGACGGCGGCATGAGATGAGCACAGATGAGCTTTCCGTGGTGATCGGATGCTGCTGCTGGGACAGAAAGGTACTCATTAGACGGCGAATGGCAGCAATGGTTCGTCTTACGCTTCTCCTTCTGCTGCCTGTTGGTGAGTAATCAAACATTTGAACTGCACAGTAGTTCCTGGTTCTTACTTCAATGATAACGTGTTCATATTATTGTATAGTATCCACACACTCTACACAACGTGAACACAACCACGCCAGTATTAGACGCTCAGACGGGGCGGATGGGTCAAAGAAACCCAGGAGACCGTCGTTTGACCCGATGTGTGTTATGTTGTGTTACGTTGTTGACAGTTTACTTAGTTCATGTACTTATTTCAAACTCAACAATAGCTAACTAAGAGGTTTTTTTGCCTTGCGTTTGAATCCACAAAGTGACCGCACGTTCACTGTGTCCGTCGTCCCAGTGTGTTAAAAAGTGACGGCTAAAAGGTCTGGTCGAGTGTCAGTATGCGACGAGTTAGAATTGTTGGTACGTGACACCCTGGGAATGAAGAGGCGTCGGTTTATTATCTTATTTATTGCCTCTTTGTGTCTGTCCACGCCCAATGTCACATTCTGCTGCACCAAACAGCATCTTGTCCTTTTTTGATATGGTTCTTTTTTCTGACAGCTGACACAAAGTACCGATACCCACACAGCTGACTGACTGAGCTTTGCTGCTCAGCTGCTGCTCTTCAGCCAGAGATACTATTACTGTGTGCGTTGTTATTGGGCATCAAACCCCATGTTTACACAGATTACAAAAAATAGACATGAAAAGCCTGAATAAAAGCTGAGCCAGCAGAGACATTTGCATAGATTCAAATGACAGCGGTCCTGTTGTGTGAGACGTGAGAGGGAAAAGCATGTCTGATATACTTGGAGTCCTGATGCCCCCCATCTCGCCAATTGTGGATTGTAGTCATTTAATCAGACATTACAGAAGTGATGGGGATCTGCTCAGTGCACCTTTTTAGTGTTGATTCATCAAAAACATTTGTCTGGTCAGTGGCTATCATGTGCATTAACTATATTGTCTGGTCTTATAATGGGGACCCTGCAGTTTTCTTTCGTCCTGAGAGCAGATAAGGGTGTATTCATCTGTTCCTCCAACTGTTCTCACCTGGTGGAGGACTTCCTCTTCCAGGTGTCACACTGAGCACAGCGGTGGATCTGCAGAAGCGGATCATTGGCGGTCGGCCATGTGAGCGCCGGTACCACGTCACCCTGATCGCTGATGCTGGGGGATCGTACAGCTTGTGTGGCGGCTCTCTGATCAGCGACCGCTGGGTTTTGACTGCGGCTCACTGCTTGAAGCCAAGCCGGTAACATCTTAACACTCTAAACATACACTACCGTTCAAAAGTTTGGGGTCACTAATCATGGGGTTTTCTAATCATCCATTAGTCTTCTATGCGATGAGCAAACACAATGTACCATTAGAACACTGGAGTGATAGTTGCTGAAATGGGCCTCTACACACCTATGTATATATTTCATTAAAAACCAGACGTTTCCACCTAGAATAGTCATTTACCACATTAACAATGTATAGTGTATTTCTGATTAATTTAATGTTATCTTCATTGAAAAGAACAGTGCTTTTCTTTGAAAAATAAGGAAATTTCTAAGTGACCCCAAACTCTTCAACGGTAGTGTATATACATTATAATGCAGGGTATTAACAACTCATGTAAATACGTAGTTATGGTATTCTTGAGAAGAAAAATGAATATAGATGAGAATAGACTGATTGCGTGCTTTAATTGTGCGATATTCATCTTTAACCTCTTCCTACATGTAGAACTATGTTTGCAAACGTAAGTCTTCATCCAGGGGGTCCAGTAGCAAAAGTGCACATCACAGCAGAACCTGTGATCTACAGGGACCGAGACAATAGGCCCCATGACATCATGCTGCTGCAGCTACCGAGCCCCTCGGACGTTCCACCCGTCGCTCTCCCTGACTGCGAACATCGCCCTGAAATGTGAGTCGTGATTTTTCCCCCCACCTAGTCTTGAAAGTCTTAAAATGTCTAAAAGTTTGCTCCAGATCTGGGCAGCAAAGCATCTTAAGTTCAGATTTATTTCTGGATCCAATCAGTGCCAGTCAGACCAAATCACAGCAGCCTTGGAGGTCTGCTTTTCTATTTTACATTTTTTGACGAGAGTATGAAGCTCAACTCTTTGTACCTCTGCATGTGGCCGCACGTCTGGTCTTCAGCCAGTAAAAAAAACAAGTCGTGACACTTTCCATTGCCCTCCACTGGCTCCCTGCTGCTAGTCGCATTAGTCAGGAACGCTCCAACACTTTGTCTATTCTGTACTTAGCTATTGGTGTCCCGAAAATGTTTGAAGAAAGGACTGGAAACGAACCGAGCTTGATGCAATTATGGTTATATTTCAAACAAAGAAACCCAACTTAAGGTGTGCTGCGGAGACCACCTGCTTCTCCTGCCCTCAACACAGGCTTATGTAGCTCCTCCTGTGGGGCGACTGCTCCGCCTTTATTTTTAGACGCCTCCTGAAACTAATGGTGTCATTTTGTTTGGTCTCGGACAGGTTTTATTTTATTTTGGGGTCTCTGAAAGTCCTGAGCTTTCCCCCTGAGGCATGTTCTTCTCACCAGTAGTGCCAGGGTCTTCCAAAGTTATTTTTTATAAAAAAGCTTTGATTCTTTCCAAGTTATACAATGAGTCAAACCAGTTATGTGTTAAATCACTTAACTCATACTAATAACACTAGTTCTGATATACCAGTCTTATAGATGTGTGAGTATCCAACATGGAACTCTGAACCCCTCCGCCCTTAGTACTGACTCACCTGTATCTCTCTCTAATTTGATTAATAAAGTGTTCATACTCTTCAAGTCAGTCTGTTGTTGTTTTAAGGCCGTTCGTCATTGTAATTTGGAGCATGTCACTGTGGAGGCAGGAAAAATAAACGACACATTCAACAATAGTTATAGTTGCTAATGTTGATATAACTTAACCATGTGGCTCTGGTTGTTCTTTTTTAGGGTTGAGATCGCAGGTCACGGTGCCACTACTGGAGGCCCCAATGATGAAAGGAGTGAGATGATTTTTAATAATTTAATTAACATCACAAGCTATTTTCATAAGGTTTTTCTACTTAATAATGTTAATTGTACTGTATTTTGTAACAGTCATTGCACAGCGAAGCAAATTCTCTTTTGTACAAAAATTTTTTTTTTTAAAGAAACATTTGCTCAGTTTAATTTATATTCTGCTTCAGTCATGCATGATATACATAATATACATGATATATTGTAATTACAATAACTTGTTATTTAAAAACGTTTTTCAAAGTAGTTCAGATGTATTTTTTAGTCCATATGTATTCTTCTTTTGTGTAGAAGCTGCAGCATCAGCTGCTCTACACTGTGCAGACATCGAGGTTGTGAACTGTAAAGACCTTGAAGATACTCTGCGGAAAGATTCCCAAAAGGTCTACGAAGTCAAGATGTATCAACACTGGTTCTGCGGTCGAACTCCTGCAACGGATATATGTTATGTGGGTTGGCCCGGCTTCTAATATATACTCTCATATACACTCTCACTTTTGAGCGTTTGAACATAAATGTGTGTTTCAATAAGGGTTAAATGACATTAAAACATATTTCCCTCTCACAGGGAGATTCTGGTGGAGGAGTCGTGTACAAAGACCAGATTTACGGCGTCATTTCTTTCCTCGGTGATCAGGACCACGTGTGTAGAAAAGCAGCTGCGTTCATGGACCTCTGCAATCCAGCATACTCTGCATGGATCAATCAAACTATTACTTGAGAAAAAAACGACGTAAAGACTTTTATGTAATGGAAGCTCGATGAGGAGAAACGTTGTCTGGTTTCTTTTTTAACCCAGAACATGTTTTCATACGAATTGAAAACAATGTTTGTAACGATATTTTTGATTATACAATAAATTACAACGTCTGGTGAATCAGTGTTGATGACTATCTGCTGATAATAATGTTTAATATTTTCTAAGCTGTAACAAGACTGTGAATGAAGCATTACGTTGTTAGATTTTACTCATTTAGCAGCTAGCTAGCTTGCTAATTCCACAATTAGCATATAATAATCACTAGCTCTAATGGTATTTGCTGGCATGCAGACTCTTGTTATGTTTATAGTTTGATAAGAGTGCTGTAAAGTGTCTGTTATGGGGACACAATACAATATACACTTTAAACAATTTGAGTATACAAGCAAGGCTGGGATTACCAAATTTCCCCTTGGGGATTAATAAAGTATATATTCATTCATTCATATGTGGGTGCTATCAATTAGCATTAGCGATTCACAGGCTAATTGATAGGGTAACGGCTACTCTTCACTGAATTTTATGGATTCAGATTTTAAATATGATAGTCTGATTAAAGAGCATTAGCTCCACAGTCCTCTAACCTTATTTCTCCTAAGGAGACATTATTCTTACCTTTTTAATTTCACCAGGGAGGATTTATGGATGAAAATTGCTCTTCTCCATTGATCGCCATTTCTGTCGGCTGTGCTCGAAAACCAGATGAGGAGGAAGTACCATAAACACATAAACCATAAACCACAATTCGTACCATAAACGTCATAATACCGCTTTTGAGGATGTGCTGTTGCCGTAAGTTTTGAGAGTAACATCAATAAGTGTACAGAATGTATACCCCTACTGAATATTATGCTATCTGTTTATATTTTTTAAGCCCCCCCAACTTTAGAGGCTCAATGTTCCCCAACTTTAGAGGAACAATGCTCCTGTGCCTTTTCAGGAACAATGCTCCCCCTCCTTTTCCGGCTTAACGCTCCCTCCAGGAACAATGCTTTGCAGGCCTTTGCAGGCTCAACGCTCGGGTGCCTTTGTCTTTCTCATCTTTATATATACACACACACATATATTTGTATACCATTATAATATTATCATTCTCTTTTTTATTATTATTATTTTCCTTCTTTTTATTCATTTATTTTTTGACATCCTTCCCCTGAATGTACTCTATTTACCGCTGCAGTTAAATACCTTTATGTATTCTTAGACTTAAAATTCATCCTTTATATTACTTGAAATGAGAATAACCTTTATTTATCTTAGTGTATCTAACCCATACTTCCTCCCATACCATTTGAAACTAAACTTATTGTTGACATATCTCAAGCTAAATACTTTATTTATTTAGTGTACATTATTAATATAACTGTTAGGCTACGTCAATATATACCAACACCCGTTGGACCTTATGAGAAGTCACGACCAAGCCGCGAAAAATATCATATTATAGGTTTAGAGATATTGATTAGTGGAGCTTTAAATGTCACATAAATCTGTTCATGTTATTTTTTCTGACACTGAAAACAAAAACAACAACAAACTGAAATTGTGAGTCGTCTTCATTTTATTTAAATTGACAACATTGTACAATAAGTCATATTTATTATCATTGTTATCAATGTTGTTAAAAGAATAGCAGACTATTATATTTGGCACTTTGTTATTATTCAATTCAAAGACTAAAATAATTAGTTAAAATCTACAGATGTGTTTATATATATATTTTGAATATTATATTTGTTTTAGCATAACGGGTTGACACCAAGTTATTGATTGTCTTAAAGAGCTTTACTAACATTTAATAAATATTAAATGTATCAATTGCAAAGTGAGAGTAACTCAACAATGTTCTTAATGCTTGTTAATGACAGAACATTTCCCAGTAGAGCTCAGCCTTCCCATCCCTGTCAGGGTCTGGGAATACTGGTAATGTTATAGATCCACTCTCGGTACTTTTCACAACAGACGTTCATGAATGCAAATGGTGCAACAGTACCATGGGTTATATTACTCGTGCCGGAAATGACACCATACAGCTTTTCTTTGAACACCACTCCTCCACCAGAGTCACCCTGTGGGAGAGATGTAAACACTGTTTAATACAGACTTTTGTATCATTTATTGAAATACTCATTTATAATGAATGGGTAAAACTTGTAATGATGTGCAGAAAAGATATAACGTTAAAAGCCATGTCAACTCACTGGAGAGACATCCACGTCCTCGCTTTGGCCACACAACCAGTTTTGATGGATCCTATTCCAGTCCTTTGGATGTCTGCTAGCCAACAGACGCTCTCTGAACTCATCACATTTGACATGGGTGGTGTTTGCACATTCGAGTGTCTCTGATGAACCACTTACTAGATGAGAATAGAAAAAAAAGTATTTCTACATTAAAAAAACAACAACTTTCATCTAGATCTACTCAACTTGTCAACAGGAAATCCTTCCACCAGCAAATAAACACAACTATTCATAGCAATGCATTCTTTAATAAACATGCATCCTGGTTGGTCCCAGTGGATTCATCAGGTCGTCTACTTCCACCTGATGCCAGCATGTTCTAGCTTCATCACTGAGACATTCAGTCTCTTACACATTCATGTTGACCAGAACATCCATGACCCACAGGTCAGAGGGTTTATGGAAATATGAGTCAGTGTCATAAACATAGACAATCGTAATAATAAAATAAACAAGATTCATCTCACCTCTTAATTTATTGACTCTTATATATACGGATGCATGACCTGCAATCTGAATTGTATCATTTCTGAAAGATAAGAAAAAGAATAGAAGCTTATTTTTTACCTTCTTTCTAATTCATAAAAACAACAACTTTACATTTAAAGAGTAAATAAACCTCCAAACTACTTTTATTCAGCTGAACACTGATGTGAATATGTATTTAGTGTTGCTAATGGATTCAGGTCCGAATCTTGACGTTTTACTTTAAAGTATTTTAATACTACATATTGTGTTATAAATAAACATGACGACTGCCCTCTAGTGGCTGAAACCAGCTATTGCAGGTGAATTGTGCCGTTAGCTGATCTTTGTTTGACTCCTTCCTGATTCCTGATTTAAAACTGTAGATGGTGCGATGAGCTATTTTCAACCATGAATTGCTGATTATTATAATATTAATGTGTTAATATTAACACCAGCATTAATAATAGAATAATATAATTACAACACATTCAATGACATAATTCATATAAGAGAAGTAATGGCAGTAGAAGATCCAATAATAGCTGAATAATAATAGAAAGAAATGGGGATATAATAAAAAATAATGATATTAAAAGCATTAATGGTTGCAGTAATATAAATGTAACTGACAATGTTAAACCTATACTGTTTCAGAACAGAACAGTCTCATCATTTTGAGTTGAACTGTCACACTTATTAAAGGAGCAAAGATCACAACTCACATGTTGAGAGGAATTTTTTTACAGTCAGGAAGTTGAACAGGTGTAATGTCCGTTGTGTCGGGTAGCTTCAGCAGCATGATGTCATGTGTCCTGTTTGCGTGGTCCGTATAAATCTTGTGTTCTGTGATCACCTCTCCTCCTTCTTCTTCTTCTCGGGATCGACCTAAATATGCTCTCATAGTCCTATAAATCAGTGAAAGACAGAGAAACATCACTGAGTTACTGGAGATGCATCGTGGTGAAATATTAGTTAGTGAACATGAACCTCATCAATGATATCTTCACAATGGGAATGCCACGCTTATCAATCAGATCACTGCTGACTGCTGCTTTCAGACTGAAGGAGGAACTTGTGGAGACTAGTTTAAAGTAAAGTTGTCACTTTCTCACCATCGCGGGTCATCCGGCCAGCAGTGAGCTGCAGTCAGAACCCACTGGTTACTGATCAGAGAGCCTCCACAGAGGGTTGAATTGATGCCTCTGCGACTCCTCAACTTCACATGGTACAGACGCTCCGTACTGGGACAATCTCTACCTCCGATGATCCTCTTCTGCAGATCCAGCACCGAGCCCACCGTGACACCTGAAACACAAAGTCCTCCAGCAGGTGACTCTCAGTCAGAACAGGTTGTTGTAGAGAACAAGTCTAGAAAGGTATGAACACACATGTGAGCTGTGGCTGAAGTCCTATGGAACACAAGGACTACAGACTAGTACAGTCCATCTGAAGGCACATGAAGGGTTAAAGCCAGCAGCAGGTGATCACTCACCGGCCCACAGCAGAAGGAGAAGACCCGTCATGGCACCCATCTCTTCCAGTGACTGCCCTCCTGGTGGAACTGCTGCCTTTTTAAATGTGTTCCTCTGTCCTGTTGGCCGTCCAGCCACCAATCAGCTCATGAAGGTTCACAACACGACCCCATTGGCTACTGAGGTCACGCTGATGCAAATATTGATCACTATCCAGTATCAAGGAAACAGACTCTGGTGTAGAAAGAGAAGAAACAAAGAGACCAACGTGAAACTGACTTCATTGTGTATTCACAGAGATGAACTCAGATATTGTTGAAGTTCATAATGAAGAAATGAGTTAAAGTTGGTTTCAAGTCCACATGTTGAATGAGAGGAATTCATTTAGAGGAACCAAGTGAAAACGTTACTGTACCTTTAATAAAGGTCTGTGAAGACGCTCAATGTGTGTGAGTGTAGTAGTAGTACTACTAGTAGTAGTAGAAGTATAGTAGTAGTAGTAGTAGCAATAGTAGTAGTAGTAGTAGTAGTATTTGTAGTAGTAGTAGTAGTAGTCGTAGTAGTAGTAGTCGGAGTAGTAGTAGTAGTAGTAGTTGTTGTAGTAGTAGTAGTCGGAGTAGTAGTAGTAGTAGTAGTAGTAGTCGTAGTAGTAGTAGTAGTTGTTGTAGTAGTAATAGTAGTAGTAGTAGTTGTAGTAGTAGTCGGAGTTTGTAGTGTGTATGTGTGTGTGTGTAGGTGTGTGTGTATGTGTGTGCGTGTGTGTGTAAGTGTGTGTGCGTGTGTGCGTCCATGTCCGTGTGTGTGTCCATGTCCGTGTGTGTGTGTGTGTGTGTGTGTGTGCATGTGTGTGTGTGTGTTTGTGGGAGGAGCCTGTCCTCCTCAGCTCTCATTCTGGATGCTTTCCCCTCATTTTCACCTCAACAGCCTCCAGGACCGTGTGACTCTCTGCGGTACGTTATGTTTCATATCTGTCTGTTGAACGTTCGTGTCCTCGCTGCTCACAGTATTTTAATATTTAACACCGCTTTTTATGACTTTATGGCAGTTAGAGAAATGTTCCGTTTCTTTATCCAAACGTCCATTCAAATGTCACTATCTCATCACGCCACTCCTCACGAGCGCCTCTGTGATCACACGTGTTCCTGCTGGCGTCCAGCAGGAACACGTGTGATGTCATAGAGTTATGATCATAATTCACTCACAGCTCACTGCTTTCTCAATATACCATATTTACACCTGATGGCAAGTTTTGATCCGGCACTACTACTAGTACTACTACTACTAGTAGTAGTACTAGTAGTAGTAGTACTAGTAGAGGTACTAAGAAACATTCCGTTGCAGAAAACCTCATGTTTGTTATTCTTGTGACTGGAGACTTTAACCCTCACGTTCCTCAACGCTCTGCTGGCGTCCACACCGAGGGATGAGGAGACAAGTGATAAAGGAGGGATGAGGAGACATGTGATAAAGGAGGGATGAGGAGACAAGTGATAAAGGAGGGGATGAGGAGGCAAGTGATAAAGGAGGGATGAGGAGGCAAGTGATAAAGGAGGGATGAGGAGACAAGTGATAAAGGAGGGATGAGTAGACACGTGATAAAGGAGGGATGAGGAGACATGTGATAAAGGAGGGATGAGGAGACAAGTGGTAAAGGAGGGATGAGGAGACACGTGATAAAGTAGGGATGAGGAGACAAGTGGTAAAGGAGGGATGAGGAGACACGTGGTAAAGGAGGGATGAGGAGACACGTGATAAAGGAGGGATGAGGAGACAAGTGGTAAAGGAGGGATGAGGAGACACGTGATAAAGGAGGGATGAGGAGACAAGTGGTAAAGGAGGGATGAGGAGACAAGTGATAAAGGAGGGATGAGGAGACAAGTGGTAAAGGAGGGATGAGGAGACAAGTGATAAAGGAGGGATGAGGAGACAAGTGATAAAGGAGGGATGAGGAGACAAGTGTTAAAGGAGGGATGAGGAGGCAAGTGATAAAGGAGGGATGAGGAGACAAGTGGTAAAGGAGGGATGAGGAGACAAGTGATAAAGGAGGGATGAGGAGACAAGTGATAAAGGAGGGATGAGGAGACACGTGATAAAGGAGGGATGAGGAGACAAGTGTTAAAGGAGGGATGAGGAGGCAAGTGATAAAGGAGGGATGAGGAGACAAGTGGTAAAGGAGGGATGAGGAGACAAGTGATAAAGGAGGGATGAGGAGACACGTGGTAAAGGAGGGATGAGGAGACACGTGATAAAGTAGGGATGAGGAGACAAGTGGTAAAGGAGGGATGAGGAGACACGTGATAAAGGAGGGATGAGGAGACAAGTGATAAAGGAGGGATGAGGAGACATGTGATAAAGGAGGGGATGAGGAGGCAAGTGATAAAGGAGGGATGAGGAGGCAAGTGATAAAGGAGGGATGAGGAGACAAGTGATAAAGGAGGGATGAGTAGACACGTGATAAAGGAGGGATGAGGAGACATGTGATGAAGGAGGGATGAGGAGACAAGTGGTAAAGGAGGGATGAGGAGACACGTGATAAAGTAGGGATGAGGAGACAAGTGGTAAAGGAGGGATGAGGAGACACGTGGTAAAGGAGGGATGAGGAGACACGTGATAAAGGAGGGATGAGGAGACAAGTGGTAAAGGAGGGATGAGGAGACACGTGATAAAGGAGGGATGAGGAGACAAGTGGTAAAGGAGGGATGAGGAGACAAGTGATAAAGGAGGGATGAGGAGACAAGTGGTAAAGGAGGGATGAGGAGACAAGTGATAAAGGAGGGATGAGGAGACAAGTGATAAAGGAGGGATGAGGAGACAAGTGTTAAAGGAGGGATGAGGAGGCAAGTGATAAAGGAGGGATGAGGAGACAAGTGGTAAAGGAGGGATGAGGAGACAAGTGATAAAGGAGGGATGAGGAGACAAGTGATAAAGGAGGGATGAGGAGACACGTGATAAAGGAGGGATGAGGAGACAAGTGTTAAAGGAGGGATGAGGAGGCAAGTGATAAAGGAGGGATGAGGAGACAAGTGGTAAAGGAGGGATGAGGAGACAAGTGATAAAGGAGGGATGAGGAGACACGTGGTAAAGGAGGGATGAGGAGACACGTGATAAAGTAGGGATGAGGAGACAAGTGGTAAAGGAGGGATGAGGAGACACGTGATAAAGGAGGGATGAGGAGACAAGTGATAAAGGAGGGATGAGGAGACATGTGATAAAGGAGGGATGAGGAGACAAGTGATAAAGGAGGGATGAGGAGACAAGTGTTAAAGGAGGGATGAGGAGGCAAGTGATAAAGGAGGGATGAGGAGACAAGTGGTAAAGGAGGGATGAGGAGACAAGTGATAAAGGAGGGATGAGGAGACAAGTGGTAAAGGAGGGATGAGGAGACAAGTGATAAAGGAGGGATGAGGAGACAAGTGATAAAGGAGGGATGAGGAGACAAGTGGTAAAGGAGGGATGAGGAGACAAGTGATAAAGGAGGGATGAGGAGACAAGTGATAAAGGAGGGATGAGGAGACAAGTGATAAAGGAGGGATGAGGAGACACGTGATAAAGGAGGGATGAGGAGACAAGTGATAAAGGAGGGATGAGGAGACAAGTGATAAAGGAGGGATGAGGAGACAAGTGATAAAGGAGGGATGAGGAGACATGTGGTAAAGGAGGGATGAGGAGACAAGTGATAAAGGAGGGATGAGGAGACAAGTGATAAAGGAGGGATGAGGAGACAAGTGGTAAAGGAGGGATGAGGAGACAAGTGATAAAGGAGGGATGAGGAGACACGTGATAAAGGAGGGATGAGGAGACACGTGATAAAAGAGGGATGAGGAGACAAGTGATAAAGGAGGGATGAGGAGACAAGTGATAAAGGAGGGATGAGGAGACATGTGGTAAAGGAGGGATGAGGAGACATGTGATGAAGGAGGGATGAGGAGACATGTGATAAAAGAGGGATGAGGAGACATGTGGTAAAGGAGGGATGAGGAGACAAGTGATAAAGGAGGGATGAGGAGACATGTGATATAGGAGGGATGAGGAGACATGTGGTAAAGGAGGGATGAGGAGACAAGTGATAAAGGAGGGGATGAGGAGGCAAGTGATAAAGGAGGGATGAGGAGACATGTGGTAAAGGAGGGATGAGGAGGCAAGTGATAAAGGAGGGATGAGGAGACATGTGGTAAAGGAGGGATGAGGAGACAAGTGATAAAGGAGGGATGAGGAGACATGTGATAAAGGAGGGATGAGGAGACATGTGGTAAAGGAGGGATGAGGAGACAAGTGATAAAGGAGGGATGAGGAGACAAGTGGTAAAGGAGGGATGAGGAGACACGTGATGAAGGAGGGATGAGGAGACAAGTGGTAAAGGAGGGATGAGGAGACAAGTGATAAAGGAGGGATGAGGAGACAAGTGGTAAAGGAGGGATGAGGAGACAAGTGGTAAAGGAGGGATGAGGAGACAAGTGGTAAAGGAGGGATGAGGAGACACGTGATGAAGGAGGGATGAGGAGACAAGTGGTAAAGGAGGGATGAGGAGACAAGTGATAAAGGAGGGATGAGGAGACACGTGATGAAGGAGGGATGAGGAGACAAGTGGTAAAGGAGGGATGAGGAGACAAGTGATAAAGGAGGGATGAGGAGACATGTGATAAAGGAGGGATGAGGAGACATGTGATAAAGGAGGGATGAGGAGACAAGTGATAAAGGAGGGATGAGGAGACAAGTGATAAAGGAGGGATGAGGAGACAAGTGATAAAGGAGGGATGAGGAGACATGTGATAAAGGAGGGATGAGGAGACATGTGATAAAGGAGGGATGAGGAGACAAGTGATAAAGGAGGGATGAGGAGACATGTGATAAAGGAGGGATGAGGAGACACGTGATAAAGGAGGGATGAGGAGACACGTGATAAAGGAGGGATGAGGAGACATGTGGTAAAGGAGGGATGAGGAGACAAGTGATAAAGGAGGGATGAGGAGACATGTGATAAAGGAGGGATGAGGAGACATGTGATAAAGGAGGGATGAGGAGACAAGTGATAAAGGAGGGATGAGGAGACATGTGATAAAGGAGGGATGAGGAGACACGTGATAAAGGAGGGATGAGGAGACACGTGATAAAGGAGGGATGAGGAGACATGTGATAAAGGAGGGATGAGGAGACACGTGATAAAGGAGGGATGAGGAGACATGTGGTAAAGGAGGGATGAGGAGACAAGTGATAAAGGAGGGATGAGGAGACATGTGATAAAGGAGGGATGAGGAGACACGTGATAAAGGAGGGATGAGGAGACACGTGATAAAGGAGGGATGAGGAGACAAGTGGTAAAGGAGGGATGAGGAGACAAGTGATAAAGGAGGGATGAGGAGACAAGTGATAAAGGAGGGATGAGGAGACACGTGATAAAGGAGGGATGAGGAGACACGTGATAAAGGAGGGATGAGGAGACACGTGATAAAGGAGGGATGAGGAGACACGTGATAAAGGAGGGATGAGGAGACACGTGATAAAGGAGGGATGAGGAGACAAGTGATAAAGGAGGGATGAGGAGGCAAGTGATAAAGGAGGGATGAGGAGACAAGTGATAAAGGAGGGATGAGGAGACACGTGATAAAGGAGGGATGAGGAGACACGTGATAAAGGAGGGATGAGGAGACACGTGATAAAGGAGGGATGAGGAGACACGTGATAAAGGAGGGATGAGGAGACACGTGATAAAGGAGGGATGAGGAGACAAGTGGTAAAGGAGGGATGAGGAGACAAGTGATAAAGGAGGGATGAGGAGACAAGTGATAAAGGAGGGATGAGGAGACACGTGATAAAGGAGGGATGAGGAGACACGTGATAAAGGAGGGATGAGGAGACACGTGATAAAGGAGGGATGAGGAGACACGTGATAAAGGAGGGATGAGGAGACAAGTGATAAAGGAGGGATGAGGAGACAAGTGATAAAGGAGGGATGAGGAGACAAGTGATAAAGGAGGGATGAGGAGACAAGTGATAAAGGAGGGATGAGGAGACACGTGATGAAGGAGGGATGAGGAGACAAGTGATAAAGGAGGGATGAGGAGACAAGTGGTAAAGGAGGGATGAGGAGACAAGTGATAAAGGAGGGATGAGGAGACAAGTGATAAAGGAGGGATGAGGAGACACGTGATAAAGGAGGGATGATGAGACACGTGATAAAGGAGGGATGAGGAGACACGTGATAAAGGAGGGATGAGGAGACAAGTGATAAAGGAGGGATGAGGAGACAAGTGATAAAGGAGGGATGAGGAGACAAGTGATAAAGGAGGGATGAGGAGACAAGTGGTAAAGGAGGGATGAGGAGACAAGTGATAAAGGAGGGATGAGGAGACAAGTGATAAAGGAGGGATGAGGAGACAAGTGATAAAGGAGGGATGAGGAGACAAGTGATAAAGGAGGGATGAGGAGGCAAGTGATAAAGGAGGGATGAGGAGACAAGTGATAAAGGAGGGATGAGGAGACAAGTGGTAAAGGAGGGATGAGGAGACAAGTGATAAAGGAGGGATGAGGAGACACGTGATAAAGGAGGGATGAGGAGACAAGTGATAAAGGAGGGATGAGGAGACACGTGATGAAGGAGGGATGAGGAGACAAGTGATAAAGGAGGGATGAGGAGACAAGTGGTAAAGGAGGGATGAGGAGACAAGTGATAAAGGAGGGATGAGGAGACAAGTGATAATGAGGGATGAGGAGACAAGTGATAAAGGAGGGATGAGGAGACACGTGATAAAGGAGGGATGAGGAGACAAGTGATAAAGGAGGGATGAGGAGACAAGTGATAAAGGAGGGATGAGGAGACAAGTGATAAAGGAGGGATGAGGAGACACGTGATGAAGGAGGGATGAGGAGACAAGTGATAAAGGAGGGATGAGGAGACAAGTGGTAAAGGAGGGATGAGGAGACAAGTGGTAAAGGAGGGATGAGGAGACAAGTGGTAAAGGAGGGATGAGGAGACAAGTGATAAAGGAGGGATGAGGAGACAAGTGATAATGAGGGATGAGGAGACATGTGATAAAGGAGGGATGAGGAGACATGTGATAAAGGAGGGATGAGGAGACATGTGGTAAAGGAGGGATGAGGAGACACGTGATAAAGGAGGGATGAGGAGACACGTGGTAAAGGAGGGATGAGGAGACAAGTGGTAAAGGAGGGATGAGGAGACAAGTGATAAAGGAGGGATGAGGAGACAAGTGATAATGAGGGATGAGGAGACATGTGATAAAGGAGGGATGAGGAGACATGTGATAAAGGAGGGATGAGGAGACATGTGATAAAGGAGGGATGAGGAGACATGTGGTAAAGGAGGGATGAGGAGACAAGTGATAAAGGAGGGATGAGGAGACACGTGATAAAGGAGGGATGAGGAGACACGTGATAAAGGAGGGATGAGGAGACACGTGATAAAGGAGGGATGAGGAGACAAGTGATAAAGGAGGGATGAGGAGACAAGTGGTAAAGGAGGGATGAGGAGACACGTGATAAAGGAGGGATGAGGAGACAAGGGATAGAAGTGATAGGCAGAAGACCAGAGGAGGGAATGGAGAGAGATACTAAAGTAAAAGAGGGGAGCAAAAGCAACCTCCATAAAAACATGTCATCTCTTTGTTTCTGTGCCACAAGGAGCTTTCAGAGGCTCCCAGAAAGTCAATATGTCAAAATATGATGTGTCCAGAAGCAAAAGATTCAAACGACACCAAACAACAAAACAAATAGTGGAAGCCCACCGACAGTTAGTTGATTATTGGAGCAAATTTCTCATTCAAATGTTTTATTGTGTAGAAAACAAGTGCAGACAAGTACATGAACACATATAGGTAAGACAGGCAAAATGTATAGAGGTGTGTGTGTGTGTGTGTGTGTGCGTGTGTGTGTGTGTGTGAGGACAGCGGTGCAGCCATGTGTGGAGGTGGTGGTTGTGTGCATCAGATATGGTTTGGTGTGTGTGTGTGTGAAGAATAAGTCGGAGAGATGAATTTTAATGGAAAGCATTCATGATAGCGGCGTGAAATAAAAGAGGGGAGCAAAAGCCTTTTAACCACGAGAAGTCCTTTAAAATGCAAACGGTGACATAAATGCAAATAGTTCTAAATGTTATCTACAAACCAGGCTGGGGTGTAAAAGAAACAATGCAGGGTTGACGGCAGGCAACTGGACTCTAAATGTCCCGTAGGTGTGAATGGTAGAGTGTCTCTATATGAGCCGTGTGTGTGTGTGTGTGTGTGTGTGTGTGTGTGTGTGTGTGTGTGTGTGTGTATGAGCCCTGAGATAAACTGGACACCTGTCCAGGTGAACCCTGCCTTCAATGTCAGCTGGGATCGGCTCCAGCGCCCCCGACCCTGAATAGGATAAGCGGTTTGGATATTGTAATAGATGGAACATACGTACATACATAATAAGGCAAAAAGAGGAAAAAAATGTAGGTCATTTTACAGCACCACTGACGGATAGCCGACTTCATTAACTTCCAAAGTCACAAACCCCGAGCGTGTCTTAGTAGTCTTCACTACTAGTGCTGCTGTGCTTTGAGTTACACATATCTGGTGATAGCAATGTGCTTCCATATGCTGTGAAGAGCGTGGACTGTATATAAAGATGGAAGATAAGACTAAACTTATGTTGTTTTCAAACAGTCGGAGTAGGCCACAGAATATCCCTTCGGTGGTCCCTCTTGAAGGAAATGAAATAGAGGTCGTTAACTCTTATAAATATCTGGGTATTCTGATTGATGACTCCCTCACTTTTCAGCCACATGTACAGTACCTGGTGAAAAAGTTGAGGTTAAAACTGGGTTTTTATTTTCGAAATAAGCTGTGCTTTTCCAATAATGTAAAAAAGCGATTAGTTGCTGCTACTTTTTTACCTGTGTTGGACTATGGTGATCTTCTTTATATGCATGCCTCTGCTAACTGTCTTCGGAGGGTGGATGCAGCTTACCATGCTTCGCTGCGGTTCATTACAAACTGTAAGGCTCTGACTCACCACTGTGAGTTATACTCGAGGGTAGGATGGCCTGCTTTGGCCACCCGTAGGCTCTCTCATTGGTACACCCTTATTTATAAGGCAATCCTTGGTCTGCTCCCAAATTACCTGTGTGTTTGCATCAACCAGAGAAGTGTCGGACAATATTCTTTGCGATCTCTGGACTTTTTTATGCTCACTGTCCCAAATGCCAGAACGGAAATGGGAAAAAGGGCTTTTGTGTACTCTGCCCCCTCATCATGGAATATGTTGCAGAATGTTTTAAAGCTCAGAGAACTAATACCACTGACTGCTTTTAAATCTAGAATGAAAGAAATAGAGGCAGGTTCCCAAAAATGTAAATGTTTCTTAAATTGACTCTACGTCACTGTCGCTTAGCTTTTAGTTTCTTTTAACTTGTCTTGTTCTGTGTTTTCTGTCTGTAACTATGTGTTTTTTGTGCTGCTGCCTGTCTTGGCCAGGTCTCCCTCGAAAAAGAGATTTTTAATCTCAATGGGACTTCCTGGTTAAATAAAGGTTTAAAAAAAAAAAAAAAGAAAGTGTGTGTGTGTGTGTTTGTATATATAAAGCTGTTAAATTTGACTCATTTAGCTGCTAGCTAGCTAATAACACCATGCTTTCATGCTACACTGGTTACAGAAAATTTGTTGAACAAAGTTGTCGCTCATCTTGTTATTTTAATGTGCTTTCCTACATCGTGACGAGAGAGCGTGGATTAAGCATTAAGTCGTTGAGTTTGAATCATTTAGCGGCTGGCTTGTTAGCCAGCTAGCTAACATGCTACATGCAACTGGAATGCCTCCGGTTCTGTTGAGCGAAGCCGATCTAAGTGTCTTAAACAGAGGATGCAGCTTTAATTATCGCGTTATATTTACCTCTATAGACATGGATTGGATGACGATTTCATCGGGCCGGACTGGAATTGCTCAGTGAAGCACGTGAGACGGGGGTCGACTCTTCTGGTTGTATAGAAGTATATGCATCATGTGATCATGTGTTAAAGCGGCATTCTCTCTACTGACCACCAGGGGGCGACTCCTCTGGTTGTATAGAAGTATATGCTGCATGTGTTAAAGTGAAGGAAAACATTTATTTATTTAGATAAATGTTTATTCCAACTTGATTCCGTCTTGCTCTGACGTCGTGCACACGTAGTCAACGATAATCTCACAAGAGCGAGGCGGCCGCAGGTTTTAAAGCCAGACACCGCAGTAGCTCTCCACCGACTGCGTGGCTCAGTGCATGATGGGAATCAGAGAGCTGATTGGCTCTTAGATTTGACCGCAAACACCACGTGTTGAAGAATATTCTTATTGTATGTGTAGTTGTAATACTTAACGCTTCATTGTTGACTATTAGTCTCATGTTTAATCTAAAGACATATCTTGTGTGGTTGATAATAATACGTCTTATTTATACAACACATCAAAACCAGTAGTAATGTATTTCACAGGCAGACATAAAAAGAACAAAATTACACGCACATTTCTACATAAATATATATTTACAAACACATATGAATAAATCTGAACGAGGTCTGTAAACTACAAGTAGCCTACAGATCACAACTAACAGGAAGTGACTGGTTCTGTGACTTCCTGTGAAATATTTGAAGGCAGCTGAAAACTGTCCGACTTGACCACAGTTTTTTGACTCCGCCCCCTGATGATGACGCTGCTCTCGTCTGCATTCCAGGCGAGAAGCAGCTCTTTCGAACGAGCCTCATGGCGCCTGTGGGCTATTCATTATTATATTACATTTTCATGATGCTATTTCACTTTTTCACGTGTACTTTTCATGTAAATAAGGTTCCAATGTAAACATCCCAGAGAAAAATACGACTGAATTTCTTATGGTTTAAAATAAAGTGTACTATTAAAGGAATGTATTGCATGATGTCATATGTTCTCTCTCTGTGTTTTTACTTGTGTGGTTTAGAGCGATGGGAAAGACGTGTCTCCTCATCAGCTACACGAGCAATGCTTTCCCCGGGGAATAAATTCCTACTGTGTGAGTACACACACACGCACACGCACACACACACACACACGCACACGCACACGCACACGCGGCCCAAACCTGTCACATAGTGTATCTGACAGGTTTGGGCCGCAAGTTCTAAGAAAAAAATGTAAAATGCACAACAGGAATCAAGAAGTTTTTTCATGTTTTACAACCAAACCAGTAAATTAGGATTTTCATAATAAAATGTAGTTTAATGAAGATGAATTCACAAGATGAGACTGTAGTGCGTCAATGTGACCACACGGGGTCAGCGCTGTTTAAATATTAAAATGTTGACATTGAATTAGTTATTTTCTTAAACAGACATTATGCATTTTCTATGGAAAACAAACAGCAAAAGAATATATATATATATGTGTGTGTGTGTGTGTGTGTGTGTGTGTGTGTGTGTGTGTGTGTGTGTGTGTGTGTGTGTGTGTGTGTGTGTGTGTGTGAGTGTGTGTCTTTACAGTCTAAGAACTAGTCCAGTGCAGTCAGTTTAGGTTCATGAGCTGCTTATTGTGCTAAACCTGGAAGTAAATATGTTTAAAAAAAAAAAATATATATATATATATATAAAGGTATTTTTTATTGAAGACATATTTCTGGTCATCCTAAACTCTATTCAATCTGTCCTAATGCACTTTTTTTCTGTAATAAAACCCTTACATTTTGAGATGCTACCTTGGCGTGATGACATTCATAAATCCATTGTATTGATTGTTGATACATAATCAATGAAGCGCATGCTCGTCAATGTTCCCCGCAGGTTTGACCACTACTCGGCCAACATGATGGTGGACAGCAAGCCGGTCAACCTGGGCCATGGCTGGACTACGACAGGCTCCGCCCACTGTCCTACCCACAGACCACACACACACACACACACACACACACACACACACACACACATGCACACACACACACACACACACACACACTCTTCATTAGAAAATATCTCCTGCTGTGAAACCCAGGGGACTTGAAATTGCGTCTGCCGGATCCATAAACAACACATAAACATCTCATTAAGTTAGAAGAAGAAGAAGAAGAAGAAGAAGAAGAAGAAGAAGAAGAAGAAGAAGAAGAAAATAGATTTCTGGACTGCTTAACATATGAAAACCAACTGAAAAATATTAAACAGAATGAAACATTATTATAATGTGAGACATGACTGTGTTTAAGTATGACTATTAAATATAAAAGGAACAAAACAAATACTACAATACCCACGTATAGAATGACTGAGTTTGGTCAAAATTATTGCAATATTTAAGATAATCAATATATATCATTTGGCGTGAGATATTCCTTTTTTGGAATCAGAAAATCTTTTAATTTTATTTTGAAAAAAATAATTAAAGCAGTAACCTTGTGTCACATAGGAGTAGTATATACATGGTAGATTTCCCCGTACATGTACATGCACGCCAACCAAGGACCTACTTCATCACTGACCTGTGCTCCTGATACTGTCTTAATCCTGGTACTACATCTGCTTCTGCTATTTTTTTATCCGTTTCTGCCTGTGGCTCTCATTTTAGTCCGGCCCGCGTGAGGTAAATCCAAAAAGAAAAAGAAAGAAATAAGATGCACGCCATAAATGCAATACAACAGCACTGCTTTTACTTTGAAGGCGATTTATGTATGTGCACGCGCTTACGCAGCCTCAGCGACAGGCAGTGTTGCCAGCTTGAGGACTTGCAGACTGACGTGAAAGCACATATCGTTCTGCAGTTTCTGTCTTCAGCGAGCAGCGAGTGCTGCCGCGAGCCCCTGCGCCGTCCCAAAGCTCTCACAGGCGGTCAGTCTCACAGGAGCCTCGCGCTGCAGTCTCCGCGCCCAGATTGAAAATTAATCGTGCATGTGCAAAGCCGCTCACTGAGTAAGAAAAACTGAACTGAACTGGAAAACATCAAAAGCGCTTATTGCTTTTGTATAAAGATAATCAATTGCTGGTCTTTAACATTTTTTAACTTGCTGTTGCTCCGAGAGTGCTTATATTGTTCTGATAACATTACTTTAAAATAAAAGTGTGCAATACACTAGTTTTTACTTCATTATTGAATTTGGCGCATAATGCGAATAATCACAGTTAATCGCAGAAAAATCATGCAATTAATCAGTTAAATTTTTGCAACTTCGCCCAGCCCTGATATATATATATATATTACAGATATAAAAATTTGAACAGAACATGAGTTTAGCTCGATATTTTTAATCAGCACATTTTGGTTCTAATTAATACAGAATGTAATTAGTATTTCTGACTCAAGGAAGAATCCATATTTAGCTTTTTTCTTTGTTCTCTAGATGGATAACTGGATGTTTTAGCACCCAGTAGATACGATTAGATTAGACAATTAGAGACCTCAAAGTATGCCATTGGTACTTCCTCCCTCTCATATCATTACAGTAGCGAGAAACCTTATGAGTATGTTGATGTATCCGGCTCCACGTTCAGTTCTTTTAACCCCCAAAGTGGAACACAAATAACTTCCTGATTGCACAGGCTGTGTGGCCCAAACATTATCATTGTATCTTTATGCGTACAGTCATTTTTACATTGTTGCAAGAAAAGAAAAAAACGTTGTGATTGCAAATGAGATTGGTGTGCAGTTGCAGCTCAGACACCTCTACAGCCGGCACCCGTTGACGGACAGTTCAGATGCGGCATCTTGCAGGCTCTTGCATTTAGCTTGCAGGCTGGGACTGCTGGAGCACTCTTCTGGTGAAGGCCAGCGCTCCACCCAGGAGTTCTTTCCTAATATGTAGATGTATCTGGCAGACAGGGAGGGAAAAGAGAAGAGTTTATACTGTGTCGGTTGAATTTTCTTGTTAACCCTTCGTCCACTGAGCCCGCGGTTTCGCGTGGTGACACTTGAAACGTTTCTCTAAGTTTCTAAAATATTCACAGCACCCCGATAATACATCGTAAAAATATAATTTTACGTCTGGCGGAAAGAGACGGCTTCCTGCTTCCGGGTGCCTGCCCAGGCAGAGCCCAGCATAATTTTAACATCATCAGGCAAGCGAAAGGGCAGCAGTGTGTCATCTGACGCTGGTAAAAAAAAAAAAAAAATCCTTCTCTGTGATTAGTTGAGTCATATGTCCGTCGCCATTTCGTGAACTAAACAACCAATGTACACTCAGGAACATCTCAAAAGGACTACCCACTTGAGCATGTATACACTACAGTTTACAATCAGAGAAAATCAACGACAAAGAGATTCAACACGGAGGAAGCAAAACGCATGATTCTGGAGACCAGCGAGGAGGAGGACGACGCGTCGTCAGAGCTCGAAGGCTTTAGTTCTTCTGAGGAAGATGGGTAAGTGTAGTTACTAAACTTTGTTACGTGTCTGTAAGGCTGCATGGTGCAAACTAGTAATGTGTACAAACTAGTAATGTGTACAAACTAGTAATGTGTACAAACTAGTAATGTGTACACTGTGTAGGAGAGCACGAGAGCCAGCCACGCGGTGCACACTGCTGCTCACGTTACTACGTCATGATCTGAGTAATGCTTACACACAATCTGCTTTGTACAATACTCTGCTTCACGTTACTACCACTAATATTTATACATCCAATGCGGAGCACTATGCTAAAATTACTACCACAGTCATGATCTGAATAATAATCCAATGTGGAGCATTCTGTGGAGCATTCTGCTCAATCGTTACGTCATCTTTCTTTCAACTGACTAGTATTGATTTATTTTACAGAGAGGAGCACCATCCGCCCCGACCAGCCTGGCCAGCAAAGAGGCAGCGCGTTGACCGACGACTAAAAACACCATCTCCAGCAAACAGGGCGCGTGCTGCCCGGCGACTACTTTCACCTCAGGCCAGATCAAGAAAGACAGCAGCACGTGCACCACCTGCACCTACGCTGTCCTGGAGGACGGATGAAGACCCGGACACTGCTCCCCCCGTCATCAAGTTCCAGCCCGGACACCAGGTCCACATGTCAGTGCCACAGCAACACCCATTGAACTCTTCAAACTGTTCTTCCAACTAAGTCCACGGTGGGTCGCAGGGTTTGCGAGCTTTGCAGCATGAAGAAAGTGAGCAAAGACACGGCGTGGAAGTGCGAGGCGTGTAACGTTCCCCTCTGCCTGCAGCTGAACAGAAACTGTTTCCATGACTGGCATGCCATGGCATGAGGATATGCCATTGAAGCATATATACTTGTATATTGTAAATGGTCTAGTCTTTGTTCTGTTTTATATTTCTGAATATATATTCTGTACATATTTTCTTTTTTTTTTATAATACATATTTTTATTTAAAAAAAAAAAAATTGTTGTGATGGTCATTTTTCATTTGCACACACTCCCTGAAGCTTTATCTGCACTATGAAGTCATTTCTCAGTCCCATTTTTATCATTTTGGTGAAAGCTGTGAAAGACCATATTTCTACTCAAAAAACGATAATAAAAACTTTAGTTTTAGACATTTATTTACATGTATCTAACATTTTATTCATATATTTCACTGCTTTTGTGAACCTAAAACCTTTGGTAAACCAATTGCCATCACCTAAACAGAGTCACCACCTGAGTAAAGTTAGGTTTTTTCAAGCGATATGAAGAATTTCCAAAAGTCGAGATTCCATTTTTCAGCTTTAGTGTCATATTATAAAGTTTTTTTCTTTACACTTTTGCCTTATGACAATGGTGCCTCATTATATAGATAGCTGAGATTGTTCTGCAATTTATGATGTAAAACATGGGTATATATCTTATATGGAAGTGCCTTAAAAGGTGAATCTAAGAAAATTATGTCAAATCGAGAAAATCGACTGAAAATGACCTCCAGTGTGCAGTGAGTTAAAGAAGTCAAATATACGGTCCTCCTGTATACCTGTCTACCATGAATTTATTATATTTCACAAATGTTTGTTGTATTTTAATTTATATTTTATGAGTTTAAAGGGAGCTCAAGGTTGAGATCTCACACTTTCATTGCCTCTCATTAATTGTTGTGCATATGATAATGAATAAATTAAAACTTGATTGATTATCAGCTGGGAACTTTCTTTTGACGTGGAAAAACAAACCTCACTTTGTGAAACAAACATGTCTGTCCGTACTGGATGACTATTTTTTTAGGGTTACAAGTGTGAATGAAATGTATGTATATGGAAGATGTATGTATATATTTATTTTCTTTTTTCTTTATTTCGAATTCATTATCTGATTTAATTGATAATAATAATTTAGGATAGGAATATATAAGCATTTTTTGCTTCTACCTATACCTTTTCAGTCTTTCTGTTTTGTATATTATATAGAATATTTTATTGTATTGTAATGATTGACTGAATAAAACACACAAACAAACACACTTTGATTGATATACTGGTGTAGTGTCTAGTTCTTGTAAACAGCCGACAGTTTACTGCAAAAATCCCACTTTCTCTACTTTGGTAGCTTATATGTATTATCAGACTGCTTATTAGAAAATTATAATAATTACGGAGCCGGGGGTTAGGGTTATATTCAGAGAACAAAACTCAAACAATCCATATGAGGAAAAAAAACGTATATAGTCTCTTGAGATTCTGGGTTATTTTATGAAAGTAAGAAATAAAGCACTCGATGGCTCACGTTATCGTAGAGTTTAACAGCAGAGTTTGAGCCAACCTTGTAACGTGAGGTGATGGGGTTCCTTGAAAAAAAAAAATTTTAACATTTTTTTCTCTGACTTTTCCTTCCTCTATAATTCATAGATTTTTGTAAGAATCTACAATGACCTAAATTCACCGTTGTAGCATAGAGAACACAATGTGATTACTTTAAATATTATAGACAGAACCTCTGTCTATAGAACTTTATATACTTGCAGTCTGTTGTACTGCAAGTATCGTAACAAGTATATTCGTTCGGTTCTTGCTCTTCTTACCTGTTGGTGTCAGCATCTAATTTCCACTGGTCCTCTTTGGGGCCGATGATGAGGTACTGGGAGCCCTGCTGCAGGACCAGTCCATCTCTGCAGCCTCCGTGAGACATGAAAAACCTCCTCTGGCCCACTCCAACTCCTGCCTCCACGCCTTCAGATTCAGAAAACATATATAGCTGCATTATAGTGAATAACTAAATAAAAGAGCTTCAAATCCATCAAATGTGAATACAGAGACATCTGTTATTTTGATAAGATCCTGGGCTGTACACAATGTTATTTTTCCTCATGATTAGGGTGACCAGATTTGAGTTTGTGAAAAAGAGGACACTTCGTTCCGGAGGGGGGGGGGAGAGAGGAGAGAGAGAGAGCGAGGAGGAGGAGGACACTTCGTCGCGGGGAGGGGGGGGTAGCAGTAGTGTGTAGCATGCCGTGAACTTACATTTACGTTGAGATCGGTCGACCAATGACAGTTCTCTCTACAGTCAGAGCTTGCGCAAGAAGGTGGAACGTGAGGGAGATACCATTTCCAAAACTTGTAAGGGGGTAATAACTATTTTCCCAGACGTAGCAAAATCCCGGACGTTTTTGGAATCCCTGCCGGACCCTTTTTTTAGGTCTCGAAAAGAGGACATGTCCGGGAAAAAGAGGACGTCTGGTCACCCTACTCATGATGCCTTAAATATTTTACTTATCGTCACCTTCCTAAAATAATGGCCTAAGTAATTTTTGGGCAAAAATAATTTTCTTGCCTAAATCATCTCCTCATGATACTGGCCACCTCTGGTAAAATCGCCTACATCCTCAGTTGAACCGATCATGTGATTCTACCCCTGTAGTATAACGGCCATGTCAAGAGTGTCAAAAGACAATGTGACTTAGGCAATTTGACAAGCTTTCAAGATGGCATTTTGAAGCTAGCATTTAAGCTAGCAATTTAGTTAGCATTTTTGCGACCATTTTTGTCAATGAAAATCTCACTCGAACATAATATTAGTAATCACAACATAATTTGACCGGTATTACAGTATGCCTGTTGTGCAGTGTCTATAGAGGCAGCTTGTGCACCTCGATTACATTTGGTCAAGTTGTTTGTGTTTTCTGAAAAACCTGAAAAAATTACTTTTAGGAAGGTGACGTTATGAGTCTCCTACTCGTTGGTTTTAAATGAATTAACAATCTTCTATTTAAAAAAGAGCTGATCATAAAAGACACAAGCCATTGCTTTGACTCACCCAGCTTGATAACTTGTGTGATCTCCATCTCGTATTTGGCGTAGTAACTCTGGCTGACACTCAGCACCTTCACCTGGAAAACTGAAGCACAACAAAACCGATGTCAGTGCCATGAAATGTGTTGGTCATGTTCACGGTCCAGAGAAGATTAATCCTACTTATTTTTGCCCCTGACTTTTCTTACTCTTCTCCACAATAAATAACTCATCCTAATAGGCAAATCTGTTAAAATATTGTTAATTGCTATTGATCATTTTCTCTGCATGTTGTTCCATATGAATTGCATTTAATTAATCTCATGTCATCCTCTAATTTATGTTCCTGTGATTATTAAGACAACATATTAGGTTGCGATAAGAGATCTAAAAGAAACACTAACAAATTAATTTCATACCAAAGGTTATGAAATATATATATATTCATACACACAAACATATACATACACAAGAACGTTAAACCTTTAAAATAGAACCACAGGTTAGAAACTAGGCGAGCTAGCCAGGAGCCCAATATGTGTGGAACCATTGTTATTGATCGTAATAAGTTTATGATGAGTGAATATTGGTAACCAAGATGGAGGACATCCAGCCAGTGGTGGGCCGTCAGGGCCTGTTAAGCCTTCCCTGCTGGCCTAAACAGAATCACAAAGTTATAGCTATTTTATAATTTAATTGATTTTCACAAATACTCTACATTTATTATAATTATTTCTCCCTATTAGCTTATTTTCTCATTGCACAGCTCCTGTCTTCCTCTGTTTCTCTGCGTCCAGCCTGCAGCGCTGCTTCCAGTGCAGCTTTTTTTTTAAGGAGAGCTCTTATCCAATCAGATTTAACCTCTATGTCTGGACAGCAGCGAAATTCCCTGCTGTCCTCCCCACGGCGCATCTCACCCTGCTTGGCCACCTGAGGAGGCGCGATGGAAAGCAGGTCTGCGCTACAGGTCAGCGCTAGATCGCTAGTTAGCTCGCGAGCTACTGCTGTGAAGGTGGCGCCAGAGGCGTATAAAAGGGTGCGCCGTATAACCCGCATTTTACGGTACTTTCCTTTGTGTGCGGTGTTTTAGTGCCGCAGTTTTGTAGGATTGTTTTGTCCTGTTTTGTTATAAATAAATGTGACTGATTCTAGTGAATTTGTTCTTGTCATTGTGTTAATTACGCTGATGTGAACTACATGCATTATCCGTTAATGACGTAGCATCCCGTCATGCGCGTGTTTATGTATCTGCAGTGTTATGGGAATATGAGGTGTTTACACGAAACAAATAATAACCTGTAGCTGTGGCGTCATAATGAGGTGATTAGGTTGTTCAGCTGTAGTAGAGATTGAAGGCACAGGTAGATAATGCACGGCCCGCCACTGCATTCAGCATATATAGCATGACAATGGAGCTTAAATGGTCATTTTATTAAAAAAATTGGGGATGTTTTGTCCACTCATACTGGAATATTGTTATGGTATTTGACTGGAAAATAACTCAATGAAGAATATGAGACTTGTGTATCGTACCGTGGTGTAAACTCCTGCATGCAAACGTCTCTCTCTCTTTGTCGGGGACGTTTTCACTGTCGCTTCTGGAGATGCAGCAGTCACCTGGAGAGCGTGGACGAATACAACACAAAATAATAACCAGAAATACAAACATGTCCACTATTGCATTGTTGCTGACACGGGCGCGCTTTTACCCTGCGTGCAGCGGCAGGCGTTGTCCCTGCAGATCTGAGTGAGCTCCTCTTTGTCCTCCTTGGGAGAATAGGTGTGACTGCAGCGGTGATCTGTGAGAGAGAGAAAGCAGGTATACAACACCTGTCACTAAAAGTTTTTAAGAATTATTATTACAGTAAATAAACTGTACGTGTGCGGGAGGGACCGAACCTGTCATTTATTTAGTCTCAGGTGGGGTTTTTCCCTGATGTTATGGCAGTGAACTATGTCTTACATGCGGTGGTCACACTGTGTTTGTCCTACCTGGGTTGTAATACTCATAGACGGTGACCGAGGACGGCTGGAGGAGGCCGACTTTGAAGTTCTGCTGCAGCCTGAAGATCAGGATCTCCGGCTCTTTGTGAGACACCTGGAGGGAGGACAGGGGAGGACAACTTATTCCAGCAACCGTGAAGAGGAACAAACATTACAGACAGGAGTAACAAGCGCTGGGTTTTACTGTGCAGCAGGTCAATGTTTTACCTTGAACAGGTGGATGATCAGAGAGCCTCTGTCACTCAGGTTATCAACAATCTGGAAGTTACTGATGTAACTGTCCACTGAGTTCGACAGCTGGACAAACACACACATAAACACACAATCAGTTACGATGTAGAAAGCATTTCATTAACTGCTATCTGAGAGGGAGCAATTGGGATGTGGGCTTCTTTTCTGTAAGGGAAGGAAACGAACACCCCGATGAATCAGGTCTTTTCTCGTATGTAGAGGCCAATTACCATCTCCAGGTCAGAGTTTTCTGGGGTGAAGCCGGTGGGCAGACTGATGTCTAGAACCACCATCCGGACATCTCTGGGTCCTAAAGCCCTGTGGGGAGGGAAGAGACCAGTACTGAGAAAACATACTTCAGCTTTTTATTTAAAGACTAAAAGACAGGCTCAATTTTTTTATAAATGTGAAAAAGGGTAAAGGCAATAACTCACCTCACTTTGATGGTGAACTGGTAGGATTTTATTACATCAGCTGGAGGCGTTTCTGTTATGGGACAGAAACAAAGTATTTCTTAATTTACTGAGGTTCGGTTGCTTTTGCTGTGGCATTAAATATATATCGTAATATATAATATTTAGTTGTGCAACAGTACGTTAATATATTTGACTAATGATGATATCATAATTCAAAGAAAGTAATTGAAGATTTTTTTTCTTCTGCCTCTTTATATATATTTAACCATTGTTATAAAAGGTGCTTCATGAATAATGTTTATTTATTTGCAAATATTTTAAATATTAAGCTTTAAGTTATGTGTTATAGTGGCATTGAATCATTAAACATTATAAATATCAATAAAAGGTCAAACATTTTAGTGTTAATGTTATCTTTATGTCATGGTAGGTGTTTTTAGCTTTTTACTGTGTTATGTCATGTTTTAATGATATCATGTTTGATGCTGTTTGTTTCCGATATATAAAGGAATTAGAAGAGTCTAGAGATACATCATTCATATATTATAAGATAGTGTAAGAACTTGAGTTACCGCTGGATTCTTCAATAGTGACGTTGAGCTCAAAGTCCTTGCAGGGCATTTTCTCATCCACCTCATGAAGCTGGTTGTAATAGGTCACAACCTTGGGTCAAGGTTCAAGTAACAGGAAGTGACACCACATCCAAAAAAGAAGAGAGACAAGAAACAATTTAGTCAAAATAAAAACCTTGTACTCCATAAACCACTTAGAAACATCTCCCTGCTGTATTTCTGTGTATGTTTTAAATGGGTTTCACCATCTTGAATGATACCAATCTTTAGTGACAAAGTCGGACATGTGATGCTATCATTGATTCAATTCATGCATGTGTTTATATTTTATGTGTGAAAAACTGTGTTTTTGTTGTTGCTGCACTAAAAGTGTTATAGTACCTCCAGTATTCCCTGTCCGTTCCCTCGAGCCTCCACTTCCAAATCAACATTAGCAGGCAACTGTGGAGCAAAAGCGCCAGAGAAGAAGACATGTTGTGGTAAGATCATAGAAAAAGATTAGGAGTAGAACTTGAACTCAAATTCAGGTCAATGTAGCAGGATGGTCAGAGTGACGGACATTTTTATTTGTACCATTGCCATTGCAACCGTTAGAGTCAAATAGACCATAACGCAGGGAATGCTTTAGGGCGGGGCTTCCTTGTGATTGACAGGTTGCTACAATGGTGTTGTCCGTGTTTTAGTCTTACAACTTTAACCCTTTCAAAGTGTATTTTTACTTCATGAAAGTTAACTGTAACATTGCGTTGGCACATAAAACGTAATTTAGTTGTTCTTAGCTCCACCCTCTCCTGTCACTTTTGGTTGCAAAAACCAACATGGCTACTACCAAAACACCGGAAGGGAAGGCTTCAAAATGGCAGCCCACAAACTAATTGGTTACGTCCCGGTGACTACGTCCACTTTTTACACAGTCTACAATTTGTACTAGTCAAATCACCACATCAAAGAATTCCATGTACTTCGATTCTATCTTTATAAATACACTTCCTGCTGAAACGTCCTCCAAACTCACTGATTCATGTTATGAAGGTTCTGAACATCAAGTGAAAAACATCATGATACACTCCCAGTGTCTCTAACTGATGATTTTACATACACCCTGTTTTTTACTTCTAGTTTCCCTTCCCTCACCCTGGAGGACCGAGCCACGTAGGCGGTCTCGGGGTTGAAATGGTAGCGGAGGTCACTGCGTCCGGTCATCCTGACGTCCACATCCAGACTGAGGTCATCAGGAGGAGGTTTGTTTATTAGGTACTCTGACAGAGCCTGAAGCACCACCATGGTGGACTGAGGAGGGAAACAGAGCACCGATAAGAAAGATTGAAGGACAATCTATTTAATTCAAGATGTTTACTTTTAGATACAATCTCACAAAACTGCAAGTCATATTATTGTGGAGAGAAAATGTGAAGGAAAAACATTCAAAGCCCTCAAGAAACGTGTCAACTGTTCACAGTTTGGACCAGGGTAGCTGTCCCATTAATACTTTTTGTACATTTCGGGCAATGGTGCAAACCAATGGGAAGTACTGCTTTATGGCAATTGTGGATTTGACCTGATTCATATTTTTCAGTTATGTAGTTTATTGAATTTAGCCAAAACATTTTGAAAAGATTCATCTTGGGTGAACTATTTTGGCTTCAACTGTAAAATACATTGCTGTTAATAAAAAGCTCACAAACCCTAGATTTTGATGACAGCATCAAAACATTGACTTAACTCTGAAGTCAGTGCTAAACTTGTAAGATGCAGTTGAAAAGTGGTAAATGGACCTTTATTAGGTGTTATTGTTTTAGACAGGGGATGATTCAACTATGTCTGGTTATTTTGTAAGATGTAGTTTGGTGCTGTTATGATGGCGTTTCAGTTTTTTTGCTGGGCCTCATTGATATAAATGGTGGGCTAAATATAACACCTGTCAGTGGGTGCACTAATCAGAGCCTGGAGCGGTCACCGGACTCGCCCTGCCGTTACCTGAGTGGAGCCGAAGCCGCCTCCTCTCCTCCGCTGGCTGTTCAGCCATTTGAACGGCGCCGCGGCTTCCTCCATGTGCCCCAACTTGACCAGAGCCAGCAGGGCGTAGCCGGTCGCCTCCAAGGTGAACAAGGTGTTCTGTGTGTCGGGCCAGTGGCTGCCACCTGGTGGAGAGAGGAAACCGTAAAGGAGGAAGGGGAAATAGAAGCACTGATATGTCGGCTTTAAAGGCTTAGTTAGGATTATTTGAAGAGGGTTTGTATGAGGTTCTTCTGTGTTAGATGGAGATTGGAGAAACAGACAGGGGAACCAGCACTGGAGCTAAGCAATGTACTGCAGCAGCAAAAAAATCTGACAAAAGCAGTAATTTTATCTCGCAGAACAAAGGAGTTGCTGGTCTTCTGCTGCCTCAATCGGTTAGTTTGTTTGTGTGACTTTGGTGTTTTAAAGACAAAGTTCGGATTCACTAAAGTCACACAATAACACAAAGAAATAAACCCATGGAGGCAGCAGTACACCATAAACTTTTTTGTTCTACAAGATATAATTTCACAATATTCAAATGTTGAAAAACATTCAAACAATCCCTCAGATTTTTTGGGGATGAATAACAAGAGGTCAAATGGTTAAATGAATTGACGGCGCCAGTAACTGGATGTTTTTCTAGGTACAATTGCAACAGGGCTGAGTATATGAGGAACCTGGAGCTGCAGCTCTAAATAAAGATGGTGTCGGGTCGTAGGGTTGAGCTTTCCCCAGCAGAGCCAGCGCGTAGGAGGCGATGGCCACGGTGTACGGTCTCCTCCCCGTCATCACCAGCGCTCTCTTTAAGTATTCAGCTGTCTTACGGATAACCACCTGGAGCAGGCACATGCGGTAGAAAAATGTATTCAGTACAACTACTGATAGTAAACCTGATCATTATAACAATGAGGTTTTAAAAAGAAAAGCCTCCTCAGACAAAATACACCCGTTAACTGATATGAAATGTACCTCTACGTTTGGACCAGTGCAGCTGATCCCGGCCTGCTTGGCCTCAGCGAGCGCTATGAGGACGAAGGCTGTCAGGGTTGTCTCGGGGTCGTCACCACGGAGACCGCCCTGGAGACACAAACAAGAAGTTTGTATTAATGTCTTGAATACTTTAAAAGAACAAAGTTCACCTTTGGAAAAAGAGAACAAGTTCCTGCATAATAGTTTTTATTCCTCAAGTTTCCCAAAGAGTCTTACAAAAGATAACTAAAAGACTGTCCGTGTGGCTGCATTGCATTCTGGGCAATTAAAACAGAATGCGAAATGTTTCTCTAGAGCTCTAGAAAGAAGTTTTTTGCACAAACGACGTCTGCTGTCAAACCAAAACTGGGCTTAAAATCATCTTTTAAGTGATTTAAAAGTGGATTAATTGATTTAAGTGAATTTAAAGGTGAACAACAATGAAGAACCACATGAAAGGAAAGAGTCACAGTGTGTTTTTTAAGTCTCACCGTCATGGTAGTGCTGTAAACCGGGTTGCTCTCCACAAAGTTGCCCCTGTGACGCTGATGTTTCTTCATCAAAAGGTAGATCAGAGGGTCGCACACGTGCCGCTCATCGATGCGGATGATGGAGTAAGCCATGGAGAAAACTTTCACCACGTACGCCGTGATCCTGACAATCAAGCCAACTGTGATTAGAACTACATCTGATCACTTTTAAAAATGTTACACAATGTATATAACAGGTTAAATGATGAGGACTTGAACACTGATATCAACACATTCTGACTTTTTAATTGCTTTTCTACAAGTATTTCAGAATGTGGCACAGAACAAATTTGTTTACATGCACAAATTCCTCCCACATGTTATATTGGTTCTCTTACATTTTTCGTGTTTTTTCTTGGAAATTGGCACATAGGTTTTAATTAAATTTGTAAAACATAACATGTTGAGAGTACCATGTACTTGCACCTTCCTTCTTGTAGGGGGGGTAGGAGCCATCACTCTTTCTGTATGCCAGCTGGTTCTCATAGCCTGAAAAGAACAAGAAATAATTAGCAGATGGCATATGAAGGAAAAGAAGATACATCTTAATTTACTCATAATGTAAACAGAGCTCCACGAATCACCACCGTAACTTGGTGGAGGAGTTTGAGTGGCTCAGTGATCCTGGGAGCTATGTTGTCCGGGCGCTCCCATGGCAAACAGGTCTTGGGGAAGAGCCCAGACTAAGAGCGGTTCAAAAAACCCTGATGGATAGAGGCCCACGGAATGTAGCCACATCGCCCGGACCAGGGAAACCGAGGCACCCTCACCGGAGCCAGACCCAGGAGGGGAGCTCGCAAGTGAGCATCTGGTGGCCGGACCCTTGTCCAACGGGCCCGGTCGGGCTAAGAAAAAAAACTCACGAGGCCCCGGCTGAATGAGAGGGTCGCCTCCCTACGCCTGCCGGAAGTAAGGCTCTAACTGTTGTCTGTGCTTATGCCCCGAGCAGCAGTTCAGAGTCTCCAGTTCTCCTGGGAGACTTCAACGCTCATGTGGGCAATGACAGAGAAACCTAGCGGGGGTGATTAGAATCCGAGTGGACCATGTTCAAAGCCTCTATTGTGGACACGGCCGCTAGGAGTTGTGATCGGAAGGTCATCGGTGCCTTTCGTAGCGGAAACTCGAGAACCAGGTGGTGGGTAACCTAAACTCAACCAACATGACCCCTGGAGAGAAGGCAGCGCCTGAATACTTGGAGGTGGTTGCACCCATATCCCTGGCGGAGGCCGATAAGGTAGTCAAAAAGATGAGATCCACCCTGAGATGCTGAAGGCGCTGGACATTGTTGGGCTGTCTTGGCTAACACGACTTATCAATGTTGTATGGGGGTTGGGAACAGGTTCCGATTTTCAAAAAGGGGGACCGGAGAGAGTGCTCGAACTATCGGGGTATTGCACTACTCAGCCTCCCAGGGAAAGCTTCTGCCAGTGTGCAGAAAAATTAAGTATTATCTTTTATTTCCATCATTTTAATTAACTCTGATGAATCCATCCATCAGTCCATCCAAGTTATCTTTGTTTGCATAAGTTCATTTAAACAGACATCAATCGCCATTGGTGCTGGCCACCCATTCATACACATTGATGGCAGGGGCACCTTGCATGGTTAGACCCTGCCATCACTGTATGAATTGGAGAATGATGACAAGTAGAGTTAAAGCGCTTTGAGTGGTCGGAAGACGAGAAAAGCGCTATACAGTCCATTTAACATTGTACAGCTTCTCTTAATTTTTGGGAATATCCTCTCTTTCCTTCATTCATTCTCACCTCTCTTGATGTAGCGGAGAGCTTCAGCCTTGCGCTCCACACCTACACTCTCCCAGTTGTTGGTTCGCTCCAGGTAAAGCGTGGCGATGAGCGGCAGAGTGATGCCGGCCAAGTTCTGCTCCACACAGCCACCGGGCATCCGGATCAGGGAGGCCAGGGAGTCCTCACTGATGGAGTTATCAATGCTGTCTGCCAACACATTGCCTTGAGGAGAGAGGAGGAATCAGGAATCAGAGCACTCCCCCAAGGTTCATTTTGAATCTTTTTCGCCACTCGGTCAGTGACTTACCTCTGACATTGATGAATGTCTCTGGCACAGAGTTCGGTACAACTGACTTCAGTTCGATCTTGCCCACACGGACAATTTGCCTTCCTGTAGTGGACAGAAGCAAAGAGCCAAAAAGTTACACTTTTCGCTCCCAGAACTGAAGAGGATCCATTCATTACAACGTAAAGACATCATATTAAGAATTCAAAGATTTTCAGAATAGATCTTCAAGTTGTTTCTCTGAGAGAAGACGTCCGGAACTGATTGATAAGTTAAGGTAAATCTTTATTCTTATGCCTGTCCTATTCTATTTAGTGTGTTTGTATTGTCTATTCTTTTGGCTCTTGACTGTTGTATTTGATTGTCCTTTCGTGGCTTTTTCGTTTTTTGCACTTTGTCTCGATGCTGTGTTTTATTAAGAAAGAACTTTAAATTGCCTTGTTGCTGAAATGTACTGTATAAGTAAAGATACCTTGCGTCTTATTTAAAAGGAGGTAACAGGAAATGATGCATCACTGCGAACTTCTTACCTCCCTCAGCAGATGGGTTCAACACTGTATTCTGAACATCAGTCTTCTGCACTCCATCCAGCTGTTTGGGGTAAAAAAATAGTTATATTTATTCAAGTCAATCTGTTATCTTTTAATTACCTTCTTAACATTTATATTCTACTCTTACATTCAAGGAAGGACACAGATGCAGAACATCAACTTTCCTGTTTGAGCAGCTGACCCTGTTTTTAGAAGAACAAAGACACCTCCATCATCAAGAGTGACTCACCACCACACAGAGTTGTTTCTGGATGCGGTCCCCACCCATCATGTCTCTGCCTACCACCATCACCTCCAGAGGAAGTTTCCCCACCACCAGCGGCACGATGGTGTACGGCACCATGACAGAAGAGCCGGCCGGCAGCGTCACTTCCTGCGTGTGTTTTTCCTTGAAGGCAATGCTGCACATGCCTTCTGTCTTCATCAGCACCACCCTCACCTGAACGGGAAACCAGGCACAGTATTCCTTTATTCAAGACATATTTTACTGAATTAACGTTGCGTGGAAGAGAGAATGCTGATCCTGACTATGCTGATCCCCTGACTTTTCCTCCAGGAAAGGCTACTTAACATTACGTTGAACGATAACGCTAAACGACTTGTTTTACTGCAGGTGAAAGCTTGCCAATGCATTTTGGAGCGAGAAAGACAGACACAGAGGTTAACAGTGCGTGCAAACAGCGCTACACGGCATGGACTGTATCTGAATTGTGTGTGTGTGAAAGGAAACCCTTTTAATATTTTATAAACGTATGTAAACACACAGTGGTGGAAGAAGTAGTCACATCTCCACTTGCATCTACAGCATTTAAGATATTACTCAAGTAACGCCCAGCGCAGGTAGAAAAATAATAACTGGCGATACAGTTGTGAAGTATTCTGTTTCTAGTCAATAATACTACGAATGACAAGCAATTGCTAATACTCTTAACATCACAATTCATACACATAAAAAATGTTTCAATGACTAAGACATCTACTTTGAATGTAAGTAAGGCGCCGGTGCATTAAAAAGCATCAAAACAGAGCTTTAGTTTGATGCAAATGAAATGAGGCTACGCCCCTTGTAGAAAAGGAATTCTATATTTACTAAATTCTCCAGATGAATAATAAGGAAGTGACTGTGTTGTGTGTCGTTCTGATGTGATTTTCTTACATGCAGGTCGTCGTAGCCGTAGTTATGCACCACTGCTTTAATCTGGACCTGTTCGTTCCTCGCCACTGAATACGGCAGCTTCAGGTCCACGAAGAAACGCTTCCACGTTCTGACGTTGTAAGGCTCCGCAACACAGAAGCCTACAGACATTCAGTAGCATATTGGTGATGGGACTTCTGCACATGTTAAAAGATCTTTCAAATCGCCGAACTCAAGGCTTCAAAATGGCAGTCCACAGACCAATGGGTGACATCACAATAACTACGTCCATTTCTTATATAATGGACCCAATTTGGAAGATTTCTTTCCATAATTCCTGCTGGCTACCCTCCTCCTCGTACCCGTGTGAGATGATGCACTGATGGCCAGAATTCCCCACTCTGTGATGCTGTCGGGTAAGGGATGGCCCACGTTCTTCAACGCCAACCTGTTGATGAGATTCATACATGGATGGATGGGCACAGACATGTAAAGGACCCCCACCCCTCCAAGCTCCTACACAGGATCAAGAGTTGTGGATTCAAAGAGACATATTGTTGGTCATTTTGCATTTCTTGCTGGTCTTTTTGCCTGTTTTGCATCTCGTTGTAGTAATTTTCTCTTTCTGGTGGTTTTGCATGTCTTTGTATACATTTCGTATCTATTTTTGGTTGTTTGGAATCTTTTTGATGTCATTTTGTGTCTCGTTTTAGTCATTTTGCATCCGTTGTAGTTTTGTGTCTCTTCAGAATCAGAATGAGAAATGGTTCATTGCCAACTATGTTTGCACATACAAGCAATTTGACTTGGTGATTAGTGGATACCATTACACACAATCAGAGGTGTCAAGTAACGAAGTACAAATACTTTGTTACTTTACTTAAATTTTGGGTATCTATACTTTACTGGAGTATTTATTTTTCAGACGACTTTTTACTTACGCAAATATCTGTACTTTCTACTCCCTACATTTTAAAAATAGCCTCGTTACTATTTCATTTTGGTTTGTTTTCATTCCGGCTTGTCATCGTTCAAAAACACACAAACAAAAAAACTCTCCGCCCCGTTGCGCACAGATACTAAGTCATTAATAAATACATGGAGAAATGCCTGTACTTTCGGGTAAATGGTTACGGTACGCCGTTAACAGGTTACGCTTGCGCATGCGCGACTCGACGCGATTTTTTTTGCCGTTTTGCCAGAAGTCTCCGTGAGCTCGTCTTTTCCTGCTGTTGCGTTTCTCAAAATAAAAAAAAACAGATCTAAGCTCAATATTGAGCATGAATTGAGAGAGGCCGTATCAAATCTACAACCCCGTTTATAAAATATGTGTAGAGGAAAGCAGCTCACTGCTCCACTAATACTGACACAAACTGATGCTCACATATCTGCACTCATTCTGTTTTGTTTGGCAAAAAATAAATAAAAGCTTATTGTTTTCCACAATGAGCTATTTAGTAGTAACTAAATATTAGTTATTTTTTGCACATATAGAACTTACACAAAACATTGTCTGATGGAGCAATCTGATTTACTTGAAAGTGATTGCAATGTCCTTATTCTGTTACTTATAAAAGCACAGATGAGTCACAAAATTATGTTATTTACAGAAAAAGTTTGAGAACCACAGCTTTAAGTGTTTGTGTCGGTGTCAGTGTCCCCTTACATTACTTTTACTTTTATACTTTTAAGTAGTTTTGAAACCAGTACTTTTACCGTACACTTTTACTGAAGTAAAAAGCTTGAGTTGATACTTCAACTTTTACAGAAGTATTTTTAAACCCTAGTATCTATACTTCTACTTGAGTAATGAATGTGAATACTTTTGACACCTCTGCATACAATAGTATAAAGACAATACAAAATGTGAAATATGGACATTCACCATAGAATATGATTAAAAGAAAATACTGAAGAGTAAGTTAAATATGTCTGTAGTTCAAGTGTCTGTATTTAAAGTGTACAGTTGTGCAAGGATGTGTAATTGTCTTCACGTAAGAGTCTTTCAGGATTTATTCCTGATGGGCCACAGGCTCTTTTTGAAATTTTAAAGTATCTTTAAAAAGCAGTAGCCCCATTACATAATCCATCCATGGCTGTATAAAAGTAAATTTAGTGTATGAAAGCAAGGAAATAAGATTTACAACAGATAGACTACCGTTTCAACAGCTAACTTGTACAATCTTCACTTGGTGATAAACTAGGGTGACCAGATGTCCTCTTTTCGAGACCTAAAAAAAGCGTCCGGGAAAATAGTTATTACCCCCTTACAAGTTTTGGAAATGGTATCTCCCTCACGTTCCACCTTCTTGCGCAAACTCTGACTGTAGAGAGAACTGTCATTGGTCGACCGATCTCAACGTAAAAGTAAGTTCACGGCATGCTACCCCCCCCCCCGCGACGAAGTGTCCTTCACCCGCGACAAAGTGTCCTCTTTTTCACAAACTCAAATCTGGTCACTCTAGATAAACAGCAACTTCACAGTTTTGGGTTGTCAAATGCATTTCACAATATAAACACTGCGCACAGACAGGAATCTGCATTAGTAAAGAACATGGATGTCTGTCTAACACGGGAAACAAAGTCTGTATCATTGATTCTGAGATGTTTATCCAGCGGTTATCACTGACCAAACAAAACATGATGCAATGCCGGGAGTTCACGGTGCTATGTGTTTTTCCTCCCATGATGAAACAGAGTGAAAGGCTTTGGATCGTCCCTGATGGAAACGGACACTCTAACACCACCATGACTAAATATCAAAATCTTTACAATTACAACATGTCGGCCCTGGTGGCCCCAAAACTGGGGGCAGAATTCTTCATCAGGAGGTCTTTCTCACTCTCAAAGTCCTCGTACTCCCATGAATCAATACCAGAGCCACTGATATGACATAGCAACAAAAAAAGCCTGGCCTTACAAGAGCATATAAGTCCATGTTACATGTTTATAACACAATTCAACCATAAATATTATTAACATAAACCATAAATATGACTCGAGAGGACTCAAACGTGACTCGAGAGAGCTCTCCAAGTTATGAAAATATCATTTTTTATATCCCCAGCTTGATGCCACACATGATTGGCGCACCTTTCTGGAAAGCTTACGACCTACAGAATCCACCAATTGTACCAACACCACTGTCAGACCAAGGTTCAGCAAGATATCAACCACATTGCATTTTTTTTTCAGCCCAAAAACTGAAATATGACTTAATTGTGGATGAAACGATACTTGCTTGGTATGTATTGGTGCATCTGCTTGAGCAGAGCCCCTCTGTTGTGGAACCAGAGTCGTCCAATGTCCAGGAAGAAAGTTAGAGCATTTTTGCTTTCAGGGGACCTAAACCTACGGTTCACGAAATCTGCACTAAATTAATTACTAAACATATTTAACTTCACTTAATCAAAGTCAAACTTTGCAGAGACACTGTTAACACATAGTGCTATTTTATAGATTATGTATTTAGTATGGGTATGCAAACCATTCGGAGTTTTTGAGAAAAATGGCTGGAGCTCAACTGGGGTTAAAGAAGTTAACACGAGGGGACAACATATTGTGTTCTTATTGCTCAATATCTGTGTCCTTTTTAAGGGATGACCTTGTTCCCGTGGAGATAATTCATGGACTCAAACAAACTGAGTCACACTGCAGTCAAATGTAATTGCTCAGCTTCAATTCAGGCCTCTTGACAAACACCCATACATTTAGAAATGTTTTATCATTAGCAATTCCAATAGATCTTGGAACTAAAATACAATGACAATATAAGAAAAGATTGAAAATTATTTGATATGGATCCTAATAAGTGTCATTGAAGTGTGTCTAATGCTGTTTTCATTTTCAAGTTTTCATCATCATTTTAATAAAGTCCCATATGGGTTTCCATATAGTTCTCAATGCAATAGTGGTCATCTTTTCTTTTCTTTTTTCTCTCTCTCCAATTATATTTCATTGCGTGCACACTGTCATGCTGATTTCCATCAGTTTTGCTTATGAATATAATCAAATGTAAGAATATAAATACAATTCAATGATGCTGTTTAAGGAAACTAATGAGATGTAACTTTAATGTTTACTCACCCGTCTCTGTCAGCCTGGTTGGGCAGGTTGACATCCGTCCACAGCCAAGACTCGTAGAACTTGGATCGCAGATACACTTCAGTCTCATCCAGATACTCCTCTTCTTCTTCCTCCTCCTCCTCCTCCTCCTCCACTTCTTCTTCCGCCATTTTGTTTGCACTTGAATAGGTCATGTGCAGTTTGGGTCCAGGCGGTCCGGGCACTCCAAACAGGACAGGCATTCCAGGCGGACGTTGAGGTCTAGCTAATACACGTTCATGTCCCCAATCTATGTGGACAATGCACAGGCCATTATAAATAGACCTGCAGTTATGGTGTGGAAATCAAATCCAGGGTCCTCTTTGACTGAGATCGAGATCGAGACCAAGACCTTCAAAAAGTGGACTTTTGAAAGGTCTCAAAACCAAAACCGATCTTGACTGCTACATTTTTAGCAAATATAAAGCTAAATAGCCATCAGATGATTGCATTTCGTCCAATGCGTTCCACACATTTTGCTCTCCACACGGACCGTTAACCTGCATACAACAAAAGCCTGCTCAAACTTGGATCGGTTTAAAAACGGAAATCCGGACGATTCCAATACCAAAATCTTGTCCACCTGCCTACAGATTCTGCATAAAGTTTATTTGTTTTTGGACCAAACTCCTACAAAACTAATGAGCTTCCCATCAGCCTCATCTGTCCTTTGTGTTTGGTGATAATTAGCACAAGCTAGCATGCTAACACATTCAAACAACACTCCAAATAAAGATGTGAAAACATTTCTTGCTAACTAAAAATCAAACAGAATGGAAAAAATAAGTAGAGTAATTACCAAATCCTTTCCGGAACAGGTGTATCTTTCTCTCTTGCATAGAAACAGACACTCTTTCAGAAGGAGTGTCTGTGGACCAGGGTGGCGGGGTGGTGGGAATCTCTGTGTTAACCGCTTGGTTCCTGAAGGTGGCGCAGCAGTAGCGGAAGGCCTTGATGCACTCCCAGCCTTCCGTGATGTAGAGGGAGCGTCGCGTGCAGGAGTACGGCATGGGGATCTCCCTGAGGCCGTCCTTACAGCAGCGATGCTGCAGCTTCTCCTTGTAATGACTCTCTGGAGGCAGAAGGAACCAGCTGTCAGTCATCAGTGCTAATAATATAACATCAATATGTTCTAATAGGAACTGAGAACAGAGAATGATCAAAGTTAGAGGCTAGCCGCTGAAGAAAGTGGAGAATTGAGCAGCTAAAGAGCCAGATGTTTTCCTCAGAAGTTGTTGGAGACCAAACCAGAAAAGAGAATGTTGACTTTGCAGTCATCAGAAAAATGGAAACACAAAACCAGTGGGATGTAATGCTTCTCTATGTCTACCAGATGTGAATAAAAGGCAGATTCTTAGTAACACATCGACATCTAGATGGGCACTCGATGTGAGGCGATTTTTAGGAAAGTGAAAAACAAAGGGCCCATGTTGGATCCACTCCAAAATGTAATGGGTTCTTTCTCAGCCCAAGCTCCATCCTTCCAACAAGTTTCATGAAAATGGAGCCAGTAGTTTTTCTGTTATCCTGCTGACAAACAGACATAAAAACCAACAAACCAAAAACATAACCTCCTCGGTGTAGTAAATAAAAACATCATAATTTTTTCGCCTAAGCGGCCAATTAGTTCATTGACTAATTTTACTCACCCAGCTGGGCTTTACGCTGCAGCAGTTCGGCAGAGCGCCTCCTTCTGGCACTGCGTGAACACTGCAGCTCTGAGGAGACAAAAATAAGTGACCAATTATGTTTATCTGCGTGTCTCTTTCATGGAAATGTAAAAGTAAAGAAATATCGGATCATTAAACCAGCGTTTAAAGTTGCCACTCTGATAGATATCAAGGATGTAATGACACAATTCTACGATACGACTCTGAATGCCAAATTGATTCTAAAAGAGTGTTCATGTCTACTCAAGTATTTTGTGGTATCAATGAAGACTTTTATTGTCCCATGACAGTTTAAACCATCTAACTAAATATTGGCATTATATCAGCCTTTGACATGACTTACTGTTTGCCTCAGTAACCACCTGAAGCTCCAGTGTTGCTTCACTTTGAGCAAACACACAGAGCAAACAAGACCTTCTACAAAGGAGGAAGTTGGACTCCAACAGCTGACAGAGCTACTTTAACAGCAACTACCTTTTGTTCTCTTTATTGATATAACTATGTACAGTATGTAACAGGTTTTTAGAGTAAAGTATGTTTACATTTATCCAATCAAGTAGGATCAGGCCAAGGAACACAAAGAGTATATACAATATTTGTAGAAGCCAAGAGTTGATTTTGCATTTGTGTACTGGGAATTAATTCGGAAGACCATGGAGAAGAACTTTTGGTTGGCCTCAAGGAAGTTCTGGCAAACCATCCGATGGCTCAGGAAGGGAAAGCAGGGTCTACCCCAGGCTGTTGTCAGCACGCGAGGGGGGGGGGGGGGACACGACGACTCCTAAACCCGGCCAATATGTCCCCTGGAGAGGGGGCAGCACCGGAAGACTTTGGGGTGGTTGCACCCATATCCCTGGCAGAGGCCACTAAGGTAGTAAAAAAGCTCCTTTGTGGCGCCGGGTGGATGAGATCCGCCCTGAGATGCTGAAAGCGCTGGACATTGTTGGGCTGTCTTGGCTGACACGCCTTTTCAGTGTCGCATGGGGGTCTTGAACAGTGCTCATTGACTGGCAGACCGGGGTGGTGGTTCCCATCTTCAAGAAGGGGGACCGGAGAGTGTGCTCGAACTATCGTGGTATCAGACTGCTCAGCGTCCCGGGAAAAGCTTATGCCAGGGTGCTGGAAAGGAGGCTCCAGGGTGCTAGAAGGAGGCTCCAGGGTGCTAGAAGGAGGCTCCAGGGTGCTGAAAGGAGGCTCCAGGGTGCTAGACGGAGGCTCCAGGGTGCTGAAATGAGGCTCCGACCGCTTGTCGAACTTCAGATTCAAGAGAAACAGTGTGGATTCCATCCCGGCCGTGGAACAGTGGACCTTGCAAGATTACTGGAGGGGTCCTGGGAGTTTGCCCAACCAGTCTACATGTGCTTTGTGGACTTGGAGAAGGCTTTCGACCGGGTCCCTCGGGGGGTTTTGTGGGGGGTGCTGCGGGAGTATGGGTTGCCGGGCCCGTTGGCACGGGCCATCCGGTCTCTGTACTGCAGTAGGAGCTGTGTTTGTATCCTTGGTAGTAAGTCAGACACGTTCCCGGTGGGTGTTGGCCTCCACCACGGCTGCCCTTTATCACCGTTCCTGTTCGTGACTTTCATGGACAGGATATCTAGGAGCAGCCAGGGGGCGGAGAGGATCCGGTTCGGGAGTCTCGGGATCGCCTCTCTGCTGTTCGCGGATGATGTGGTCCTGTTTGCCTCCTCGGACCGTGACCTCCAGCATTCACTGGGGCGTTTTGCAGCCGAGTGTGAAGCGGCAGGGATGAGAGTTAGCACCTCCAAATCTGAGGCCATGGTGCTCTGCCGGAAACCGGTGGATTTCTCCCTCCAGGTGGGAACAAACTGCCTACCCCAAGCGAAGGAGTTCAAGTATCTCGGGGTCTTGTTCACGAGTGAGGGTAAGGTGGAGTGGGGGATCGACAGGCGGATCGGTGCTGCTGCAGCAGTAAAACAGGCGCTGTACCGGTCCGTTTTGGTGAAGAGGAGCTGAGCCGGAAGGCGAAGCTCTCCATTTACTGGTCGGTCTACGTTCCAACCCTCACCTATGGTCACGAACTCTGGGTCGTGACCGAAAGAAGGAGGTCTCGGATACAAGCGGACGAAATGAGCTTCCTCCGTAGAGTGGCCGGGCTCAGCCTTAGAGATAGGGTAAGGAGCTCGGACATCAGGAGGGAGCTTGGAGTCGAGCCGCTGCTCCTTCGTGTTAAAGGAGTCAGCTGAGGTGGTTCAGCATCTAGCCAGGATGCCTCCTGGACGCCTCCCATTGGAGGTTTTCCAGGCACGTCCAACTGGTAGGAGACCCCGGGGAAGACCGAGGACACGCTGGAGGGATTATATCTCCCGCCTCAGGATCCCACAGAATGAGCTGGAAAGTGTTGCGGGTGAGAGGGAAGCCTGGGTCGGCCTGCTTAACCTGCTGCCACTGCGACCTGACCCCGGATAAGCGGCTGATAATGGATGGATGGATGGATGGATGGATGGAATTAATAACCATAAGGTAATATGTAATGTAAATTGTGTGTGTGTGTGTGTGTGTGTGTGTGTGTGTTAAACTGTTTTGCAGATGATTGTGCATAGAGTGTGTTTTGTGAAAGGGAACTGTTGTGGCTAGTGAATCTGGCTAACCTCGGACTTTATCAATTGTTTATCTATTGAAGTGCCTGGAAACATGCTACACCGGCAGCTGCTCCATGCTCGTAGGTTACCTTGTCTGGTTTTGGTTTGGAACCCGGCGCTGGAGGCGTAGAGCAGTCCAGCGTCTGAGAACACTGATCTGGCATCGCTGCCTCCCCCTCGGGTGCAGCCGATGTCTCCGTGCTCCACCGCGCCCCAAATCTGAGGACAAGGTCCCGTTGAGGACAAGGTGACGAGAGGCTTTTGAGTTTTGGTATGGTACTTTAAAAACACTCATGATGCTTGGAACAAGAAATAATATGTTGACTTGTAACCCCACATCATTTCAAAATATATAAAATTTATTGAGAAATTAAAAAAAATTGATTATTTTTTAAATCACACCCACCTTCCTCTGAGTAAGTCTGTCCTGGTTTAGCAGATACACAGCGTTGTCCACAGCCACCAGGCTGACCTTTGCCCCCGGATCACCTCTGACCTGAAAACTAAAGCTCTTCCCGGGCGCGTAGTCTCGATGAACGCCGTCCACCGGCCCGACTTTCAGCTGGAAAACAACGGGAATTAAAATGGATGGAACTGAACTAATAGTGTGAACGGAAAACACTTTTTGCACGTTTTGAACTCTGATACACACATGTGACAACTACGACTACAAATTCCACCGTCAGGCGCTTCGCTCCATTCACACCTCCGGACTGATCACTCACCCCTCCAACGCAGGAATCTGCCACATCCACCCAGATGGAGTCCGACACCACCTCCTCCCGCCCCACCCAGGGAATACCGTAGAACGCCACGAAACGGAACGACGGCATCATCTCTGGGGTGACCGTCAGCCCGATGCTGGTGACCAGCTGACCCGTCACATCCATGCGCTCGGCAACAATGATTTTTCCTTTACTCAGCACCTGAGAGAGTTTTGGGGATAGTATTTCTTTTTTTAGGTCTGTGTTTTACTTGATTTTGTTGCTGTTTTGTAAATGTGGCGTTCTCGTCTCACCAGGTAGGTGATGTGTGTGATAAATTCTCTGTGCGTCGGTTCTGAAGGAGAGATGGTCAGCTTCAGGGACAGCCGGTCTCCTAAGGACACTGTGTTGGTCCCCATGGAGATGTACAGGTAGTTCTGTTGATTCAGGTTGAAGGGGACGTACGGCTGGACAGTGACCTGTTGTTTGGCCTGCTGCTCTGGTCTCAGGTCAGCCTGCGAGGTCTCAGCCTGGGAAACACACAATAAAAGCATTAAGGTTTGTGAATCCCGAAGGAAGATTCAAGGATAAGGATATATATATATATGTTATATATATATATATATATATATATATATATATATATATATATATATATATATATTTATTATGTCTTATGAAGACACTCTTTTTTAAGCTTTTACAACCACCTATAGCAGATTTAGAAAAAAAACTGACAACAAAAAGCAAACGAGGGCCGCAAATGATGATTGTCTTTATTATCGATTAATCTGTCGATTAGTTTCTAGGATTGAAAAGGTAGTAAATATTGAGAAAAGGCCATGACAAATGTTGAGAGCCCAGAGTGATTATTATAAAAAAATATTAAACTTGAAAAATGTCTAAAAGTTTATCAAAAATAACTGTTTCTTAAAGAATGTCGGTTAGTTAACTAGTTTTAACTAAAACTACTAATCATTTAGTAGCACTGTTCAATGAATTAGATTGGGTCCCAAAGTTTTCAAGGATACCAAATATGGGAATGCCTCTAAAACAATGCTCAGGACTAGATTATTTATCTTTGGTGTTATTTGGGTTTGGTTGATAAACTCAAGTAAACTCATGTACGGTGTGAAAATGTTTTCTAACTAAAGTATTTGAGGGGAAAAAATACTATAATATATCTGGGGATTTTTCAATATAGCATAGAATCTGAACAGTTCTTGTGTAACACTTGAATAATAGTTTAAAGGTTATGTTTTCACAGCAATAGACTCTTTAAACCTGTGCTCAGAGGCTCTGAGTACAATGTGAACGTAGTCACACTAACCGTGATGGTTTGTGGGTTTCTATCAGCAGGCATGTTGATGGTGACTCTGCCAGTGCCGGTGTAGACGACCACGTCCGTGTTCAGCAGCTTCAAGGTGACCAGAACGTTTCGGACCAGGGAGCCGTCATGGTGGCTCACCTGGATCTGGACAGGTTGGAGGGAGATCATTTTCTAAACTTGTGATTGATCTGAAGGACACGTGAACACAAGACTGGACAAAATAATTGTCCCGGACAAAACAAAAGCAAATATCCAGTTTTAGTGGATGGATCATGAACACAGACGACGGTCCTTACTGTAAAGTCCAAGGGGAGAAGCGGCTTGAAGTACTTCGGTATGTCTTTGAAGGATACCACAAACGGAGACTCCACAATTTTAATGCCAGTCTTCTCTGCTTCAACCAGGTCGCTGCCTGTACAGAGAGAAATGTACAGAAACCCAAAACCTGAATAATTTCAGAAATCGTGTCATTGTTTTTGTTGCTCGGAAATTTGTGAGGTTTTTCTCATTCATTTAATACTTTAATTGCAGATAATATCAACGTTTTTCTTTAAACTTGAAAATTCAGACTTTTGTCCTGGAATATTAATCTGGTTCCATAATTTATATTTTTTTTAAAATATCAACAATGGCGCCAATAATTCAATTCAATTCAATTAATTTTGTATAGTCCAAAATCACAAATTTGCCTCAGAGGCTTTTACAATCTGTACACATATGACATCCTCACATCGGATCAGGAAAAACTCCCCCCAAAAAACCCTAATACGCCGTCTTACCAGTGTTGTGCAGTGTTACACTTAAATGTCCGTCCATGTTTTGGAATTGCTTGAGCGGTCAGTTATCTAACGCAGAAAACGACCCGGACTTTTGCTTTTCAACATCGAAAACAACATGTGAATAACCCCACATTTCCCAAAAGCTGAGTCAAGAGGGAGAGTCAAAGTTATCGATGACTTAAGTTTATCTTTATATAAGAAGTGGACGTAGTAATCGTGATGTCACCCATTGGTTTGTATACTACCATTATGAAGCCTTGAGTTTGCCATCTTAGATTGCAAAAGTCGCCATGTTGTTGTTTTTTGCAACCAAACTGAAGTTACCATATTTGGAATGCGGAGGAGTGATGTAGAGACGCTGTAAACAGCTCCAGTAGCAGCAGCGACCTGTCAATCACAGAAGTACCGCCCTAAAGCATAGCCTGCATTATGGTCTGTTTGACTCTAAATACCCTGCTGTTGAGTAGAGTGAATGCAAGTTTGAAGTTTCTTTAAATAAATCAGATACACTGCACAGCCCAAATCACGGTTTGTTTGAAACCATGGGACAGTTCCTGTGACTATGTTCCGTATGCACGCATTTTCCGAATGACCATTGATTCAAGGGTTTGACTTTTTGTTATTTTTGCCTGTGTACCCACTCACATGAATGGCTTACCTGAGTTGGTGAGCACAGAGGCCTTCACATACACAGACTTGCCCACCAGAGACTTGATGTTGGGGTAAGCTCTCTTGAGCTCCTCCATGCTCAGACTGACGACTCCTCCATCCAGCTGCAGGAGAACAAGAGCACAGAAGACATCTAACGGTTATAAGAGCTACTGTTTCACTGTTATAACACACTGAATAATTATGAACCGATATTTACAAGAAACATCTTAGCTAAAGCACAAGCTTTTAACAGCGACCCAGCAGTCTTGATAAGCAACTGATACTGGTTGAAACTTCCTCCACTAAGGAAGACTGTGAGACGTGGTTGAAAGCTCGAGTAGATGGTAGGTGGACCTGCTATTTTCAAGATTTAACTTTCACAAACGCTTTTTTAAATATTAAACTAAATGTCTCTGTAACATTTGCTTAACACCAAACATGAATATAAATCAAAATAAAGAAACGGCCAACAGAACCAAAGGTTTGTAGTAGATACTTCCCGCACCTCAAATGCAGACTGGCCAATAATCAGTTTTTTTTTCTCAAAAAATGAGGAAGTGAAGTTAGTGACAGTATGGGCTCCATGGTAACGTAGCCCTAACAGCTTGACAGAGTGGCAAGCAGGGGGCGGGGCTTAGAAAAGGGTCAATTATGATATGTGTAGCTCACAAATGTGGCAGCGCCCATAAAATCAGTGACTTACATTTGACACCTGCTTCACTGAAGGCAACCTTCTCATCTCTTGGTTGATCTTCACCCCAAACACCACGTAGGCCGTCCCCTGAACCGGCTCCCCGTACAGGTACCTGAGACACAATCACATCAAAGGTAAGTCAACAGTCAGCTGATTTTATTCATTATTTTCATATAAATACTTAAGATTTCCGGAGGAAAATCCTTGTAACACCAGACGGCCTCGTGTACGTCCCTGTGGTTATAATATGAGGATCAAAGGACCTTCTCCAGAGGCTGGTTTAGTGTAAGGACATGGGGTTTAGAGTTAAAGTTAGAATGAGGTTCAGGTTAAACTCAGAGCAACATTGGTAGGAGTTATGGTCAACAAGCTAAATCTGCAATAGTGTGCATTAACTTTAAATGCAAAATATGGAATTTTCTACCACTAGGGTCTTCGCAATAAAAAAAATAGCAACAGGAAGTTTGGCTAATTTGGCAGATTTTTGGTTTTTGTGAGTCTTGTTCCTGTCCGTTTTTTGATTCCTGTTTTTGTTTCTTCCACCTTTTTTCCCCTTGGCCTGTTGGAGGCTCGTCCTTAGTCTTTTTTGTAAATAAATATTATTTTTTAACTGTTGCTTTGGTGTTTGGGTCCTTTTTCGTACCCCACCCCGTGACAGAATGAGCGTGGGATTATGGGAGTTGTTGTTTTCACCACCGCAGACCTGCCGCTAAAGCTTGCTCAGTTTGTTTCTCTGGTGTATAGTTGGAAAAGTCCAGGACCTAAAAAGTGTATCATAAAAATGTGTATCATAAAACATTTCTGAAAGCTTCTGGTCGACAACCACGACGTTGACTAGTTCTGCCGAGTGAAGCCAATGCGGAAGTATCATAAAACTGCATTCTCTCTACTGACCACCGTGATTAAAATGAGATTCGTCACATTTTAAAATGGTTGGAAACGTACGGGATAATAACTCAACAAAATATAGAACAAAGGTGTTGTTGTTTTTAGACATTTTAAGGCTCAAAAGTTACATATTATAGTTAATTATGTACATGAAGTGGCATGACAAGCATGTGTTGGTGTGTGAGTGTTTGACCGACCTGGCCTCCACCTCCACCTCCAGCTGGCTGTCATCCAGATTGAGGAAGGATTTCCTGGGCGTCAGGGTAACATTGAAGGCAGGAAGCACTGAAACACAACCACCAGAAAAATAAAGTGTACCTTTTGTTAAATAGTACACTCCTTATTAAAATGTTATATTCAGAATTGAACAAAAGTGTGATGCCTACAAACGAAAACTGATGTCGTCAGCCGAAGGACGCATGGTTTAAACATGACGTACCATATTTCTTCACCTCGAACTCAGAGGTGAACGTGTTCTGCTGCCAGTGGTCAAACTTTGCAGTCACCGTCCATTTTCCTTCACTGCCACAGACACACAGAGAAACAAAGTCCCATGAAATATGTACAGAGACACATCTCAATCTCTTGGCAGTAGAAGGAATTGATCTTACGTGACAAATTCTGAGAGAGGAAAAGTGTCAGAAAAGGCACCATTAGCAGGTCTGATCCTGGAAACTTGTTTAACCACCACGGCGTCTGTATTCTGAGACACACAAACAGGTTAAGAAAAAATAACCTATAAATATAATCAAAAAGCATGACCATGCCCATTCATTTTGCAAGACTCTCATTTCTTAAAGCCCAAAGTTATTTATTCAAATGTCTTGTTTTCTCAGATCAACAGCCCAAAACACCAAAGTTAAACATTTTACAAACCTCTGGAAGAAGAGAATCATTGACTTATCAATTAATGTACTTATCATGATATTTGTTTACCTGGATATCTATTGTGACGGAGCTGTTGAAGGCCTTAAAGGACAAAGAAGACGCGAAGACTCTGAATCGAACTGGAGAGGGAAAATAGACAAAAGACCGACTGAAAAATAGTCAAAATAATGTTTTCATGATTTGTACATTGGTATAAATATATACTCATGTGTGTATCATCTAAACCAGGGGTGTCAAACTCATTTTAGTCTCAAGTGGGCCGGACCAGTCAAATCACAGCATATTAATGCATACATAATGACAATATTTCTCTCTGTTTAAATCATTGGTGAAGGTTTTTGCATGATAAACCCTATTTTAAGGTCTTTCTACAATAAAATAGAAACATAAAGACCAAAAATTCAGACATCAGCCCACTGTTTACCTGCCTGGGCTCTCATCTGCAGAACCCCTGGCAATTGAGCAATATTTGTAGTAATGTCAATGCTCCAATCAATTGTGACTGTGGCTCAATTGTTAGCATGCCCATCTTTCAATTAGAGGATCAGTGGTTCGAAGCCCCGGCTCAGCTGTTTGTTTGTTTTTTCTTCTTTTTTCCTGCAATTTTAACAATTATCCCGCGGGCCGGACTGGACCCCCTAAAATGTTAGTACTGTTATCACTGCTGATACCATCTTGACGTCTTGCACTGTTTGCATTGGAAAAAATCAAACTAGACTTGATTCGCAGTGTCAACCCAAAGTTCACTTGTGGTCGTTCTCGTCCGTGTGGTTAATTCGTGGTTCATGTTTGATGTTTTGGTTTTTTCTTCATCGGCAACTTCGGTTCTTACCGGTGTCTCCGGGTTTGTAGATGGGTTTGTCTGTCTGGATGAAGATGTATCCAGAGTGAAAGGACACCATCATCACCCTCTCCTCTGAGTGGAAGCCCCCAAAGTCCACCTTCAGATGCACAAACTTGTTCTTTTTCTCCTCGCGATTCAAATGATCCGAGGGAAGCTGCGATGAGATTGAGAGATGTGAGGATGTTTAGAATGAAGGAAAGCAGCATGATGTGGAGCAGGAACGAGACACCGACATTAAAATCCACAACCTGATATGTTTGAGTGTTACGCTAGTAAATCAATATCGTATTATAAATAGTTCCCACTTTTCTTTTCTGACCATACTTCTCTCGCGCACCCAACACCTTTGACCCTGATGACTCACCTGTATCGCCTTGAGAGCGTGGAATCCATTTTCCAGACTGAGCGTGACCGAGTCCTGGAGGAGCATGGTGGTCTTACTGAAGTCCAGGATGGAGATGGAGGCGGTGAAGGGGCTGGACACACCGTCTGCCTGGAGGTAGATGTTCTCCTGGCTGTCTGTCCTCAGCAGGTCTGGAGCCAGCAGAGTGAACCTGCAGGAAAGTTGGAAAGTAACCGGGTAGGTACTTCCAGAACTTCAAGTACCACTGACAATACAACTAGTAGTACTGCTACTTCAGAACACACGGTACCTCGGTGAAGATTGAACTGTGACCTTTGCTTTTTGTAGGCTGCAAACAAACAGAAAAATCATAAATTTAAGACATAACAGAGAACTGCAAACTCAAAAAATCTAATAAATTATATAAAATTACAGAGCACGTCCACGAAAAAAAAAGAATAGGAGCAAGAATCTAATTAGTTTTTTTCATGTTCTTGTCAAACACTGTTTCTTGTCATCCTACGGCTGAACAGGCTCACCCTAAAAAAATAAAAAATAAAATAAGAGACTACTAAATTCAATCTAATTTTTACGGGATCTGTATCAATCGTCAAAATCCTGCCGTTCAACCCCAAATTTAGATGATTGTTAATGGATCTCAAAACATAAATATACATGTATATGTATATATGTGTTATGTATATATACATACAACTATATATACATACATACATATACATGTGTGTATTTTTTTATACTATATTTATGTTGTGTTTTCTGTGGAGTCCCGCTTTGGTTACTTACTCATGGAGGTCCCAGTATCTGCCTATTGATGAAAATCTGGGGATCAAATTCAGGAATAAAAACTTCAGCTGTTAGAGACGAAAAGGTAGCAACTGTGAACATGACCTCTGCGCACACACACCACACACACATACACACACACCACACACACACACACACACACATACCTTTTTTTCCCGAAGGGTCTGTGAATAGGACAGCGTCATCAGTTAGTTAGTACACAAACCTTGAAAGATACAAACTGTCTGTAGAAAACAGAGAAGTACCTTCTTGGGCTATCAAACTGTCCATCGGAACTGCAGAGAATCATGAGAAGCACAACGTAGTGTAACGTCCACCGACCCATGTTGACGGTCTGGGTCCCCAGTGGACTGTGAACACGAGAGAGACGGTCAACTGCTATACACCCTCCCCTCTACGACTTCATCAGACGCTGTACAGTCAACAAGAAGAGGAGGGACGTCGGCTTCAGATCAATAAAAATGACTCAAAAACAAACTGTGCGAGGGGTCCTTGATGGAGTCCGATAAAATGTGGAATGACTTTCAGATCAGATAAATCATCCCGTACATGCTATGGAGAAGTTTTGTTCAGTATTAGCAATATGTGCCTAATATTATCATTAAATTGTGGAAAATCATCTCCTATAGATGCTCCAAAGCTTCCCTCTGTGTCAGTAAGTCCCTCTGCTGAAATAGTGTATGTGTGTGTGTATATATGTATATATATATATATATATATATATATATATATATATTTATATATATATATGTACACACATGTATATATTACATGTATATGTACACAGACACACACATTTATATACAGTATACCCGTTCACCAGTGGCGGGCCGTGCATTTCCTACCTAGGCCTGCTGTCTGGTATCGTATACATAAATATGCGCATGACGGGATATGCGCATGACTAGTTAGCTCGCATTTCCTGTTTACTTACAAGAGCTGCCTTCAAAATAAAAGCATCTCATCTTAAAACACACAAGAGACGGGAAAGTGCAATGCGTGGCCTAATGAGAATGGCCCCGCGGTGAATCTTTTTTAGGACGCTGATTGGCTAAATTGTATGTATGTCACTCATTTATATCTTTAATCAGTGATTGGCTAAACTGCGTAATTTTTTTTGGTGGCTGAAGGTGGGGCCAGGCCCCGTGGCCCTCTATTGGCCGGCCGCCACTGGACCCAGGCTCCTGGTGAGGTGCCAGGATAGGTCTTGAAAGCTAGAGATTGACTAAGCTATCAGGTCTGTTTAGTGGACTATGAACTAGATTGGCTATGAAGAACTCTTATTGTTGTTAGGCAGACAGTATTACTTGGCTTGTTACAACCATGAATACACGTCACTACTTTCCTATGATATACACCGCGTTCCACATTATTAGGCAAATTGTATTTAAGGGTCATAAACATTCATTTTTTGGTTTTTCAATGAAACTCATGGATGGTATTGTGTCTCAGGGCTATTTGGATGATTGAAATCATCCAAATAGTAATAATAATAATTAGTTTGCCAGGTGAGCCCAATCAAAGGAAAACTACTTAAGAAGGATGTTCCACATTATTAAGCAAGCTACATGTTTCAGGCAAAATGGGGAAGAAAAAGGATCTCTCTGCTGCTGAAAAGAGGCAAATAGTGCAATACCTTGGTCAAGGTATCACAACATTGGATATTTCCAAAAGAATTGCGCGTGATCATCGCATGGTGAAGAAATTTGTCACCGATTCACAGCACAAGCGGGTTCGTTCAGACAAAGGCAAAATAAGGAAGATTTCTGCCAAACAAATGCGTAGGGTTAAGAGAGCAGCCACTAAAATGCCATTGAATAGCAGCAAACAGGTGTTTGAAGCTGCTGGTGCCTCTGGAGTCTCGCGAACTTCAAGATGTAGGATGCTCAAGAGGTTTGCAAGTGTCCTTAAACCTGTTATTCGGCCACCCCTAAACCAAGCTCACAAGCAAAAAAGGTTGCAGTGGGGTCAGGACTACATGAAGACTAACTTTCAAACTGTTTTGTTTACGGATGAGTGCCGTGCAACCCTTGATGGTCCTGATGGATGGAGTAGTGGATGGTTGGTGAATGGCCACCATGTCCCAACAAGGCTGAGACGTCAACAAGGAGGTGGCGGAGTCATGTTTTGGGCCGGAATCATGGGGAGAGAGCTGGTAGGCCCCTTCAGGGTCCCTGACGGTGTGAAAATGACCTCGGCAAAGTATGTAGAGTTTCTGACTGAGCACTTTCTTCTGTGGTACAAAAAGAAGAACCGTGCCTTCCGTAGCAAAATCATATTCATGCATGACAATGCACCATGTCATGCTGCAAAGAATACCTCTGGGGCATTGGCTGCTATGGGCATAAAAGGAGAGAAACTCATGGTGTGGCCCCCATCTTCCCCTGACCTTAACCCTATTGAGAACCTTTGGAGCATCATCAAGCAAAAGATCTATGTGGGTGGAAGGCAGTTCACATCCAAGCAGGTGCTCTGGGAGGCTATTATGGCATCCTGCAAAGACATTAAAGCAGAAACTATCAAAGAACTCACAAGTTCAATGGATGCAAGAATTGTGAAGTTGATATCAAAGAAGGGGTCCTATGTTAACATGTAACTTGACCTGTTAAGATGTTTTTGATTCAAACTTTTCTTGATTTCAGTAAATATGACCTCCTAATGCTGCAAATTCAACAAATGACAATTTTTTGTTCTTTACAACCTATACAATATCTTGAAATTCTGAAATTCTGCATAATAATTTGGAACACTGCATTTTGAGTTTTTTATTTTTGAAAAAAATACTGTTATCATTAGGAGGTTTGTTCAATAGAATTTGACTTATACTCTAACAGTTGATGACTTGAAAATGATACTGACTGACTGTGCATTACTATTTAGGAAAATCTGAGCAAAGTGTAATTTGCATAATAATGTGGAACGCGGTGTACACACAAATTATATATATACACGTGTGTGTGTATATATATATATATATATATATATATATATATATATATATATATATATATATACATACATACATACATACATACACACACACGTATATGTACATAGTAGCTCAAATGTGAGTAAAGTTCCTTCTATGCGTACGCAGACATGCCCAATAAAGCTGATTCCGATATATTAAGTTGTTATTTTGACATAGTTCCTCAATATAACTGAGCTTCACTGGACCTGTTTCCTTTTTCTTGATGCGTTTACTTTCCCAAAACTGGGTGAAAATAGTTGTAAGCGATGATAAAAACAGAAAAAGTGAGAAAAAGGTGAACAAAAACTCAAAAATGGTTTTGGTGGTATTGCTTCTGGTTTACTGGAGATACTGATTTTGATTATTATTATTTGATTATTGGAGTTTGATTATTGAAAGAAACTGTTCTATTGTTCAGATGAACTCAACTCAAACAACAGTTTTAAAGTATTCTTTTTTTCATTTAATTTAACACATGTGCCGATCAAAGAATTTAAATAACCAAATACTGGAAGCTGGGTAACGTCTGCAGAAACACATTCAAGAAAACATGAAAGAAGTCGAGCCGTCATTATATAATAAAAAAATACACATTTATGACGATGCATCCTGCGGAGCAGAAACATTTTAAATCACATATTGCACACATTTTGAAAAGGAAAACTAAAACATATTTCCACGGTGACAGAGAGGCAGAGTTTCTGTTGGAGGAGCCGATGACGACCAGACGGAGACGACCCGGCGGCCTCACGGCTCCGGGTCCGAGTCGCTGTAGTCGGCCACCAGGGACGAGAGCGCCCCTAAACCTTCACCCCGTTCCCTCCCAAGATCCTTTGCCTTTGCTAGTCCTTCATCGGCTTCCTCCGTGGTTTTACCGCCGTCGTCCGTCTCCGCGTTCTCCCCGCAGGGTTCGGTCCTGACCGCCGGGCCTCCCGGGCCTCCCGGGCCTCCCGGGCGCTTGCAGATCAGCGGGCTGGGCGAGGAGGCCAGAGCTTTGGCCACCGCCGCCTCCTTCCCCTGCAGGCTGAGCTTGTGGAGCAGGCTGCCGGCAGCGCCGCCTGGCGAGGAGGAGGAGGAGGAGGAAGAGGAGAACCACGAGCGAGAGGAGATCTGCTTCCGCTTGATGTGCTTCCGGTCCTCGTAGGCTGAGAGAAACAGAGGGGAGGACATTTAGGAACTCTGTTTGCACACATGGACGGTAAAGAACGTTTCACATTTAATAATAATAATAATAATAATAATAACAATAATAATAATAACAACAACACACAAGGAACAAACTACAAGATGCTTAACAAGGAACAGTTCTAATAGAAGAGAGCCAATGAGCAGGAAGATATTACAGGGTCACAGTCAAGGTCACATGTTGAGTGGTTTAGGGCCATCGGCTGCAATTTACCATGAAGGAGAAGAAGAAAGAGGAGAAGGAGGAAAAGAAAGAGGGGAAGGAGAAGAAGTAAAAGAAAGAGGGGAAGGAGAAGGAGGAGAATTAAAATATGCAGTAAAAGAAGGAAGAGGAGAAGAAGTAGTAGAATGAGGAGGAGTAGGAAAAGAAAAAGGAGGGGAAAGAGTAGAAGAAGGAGGAAAAGAAGTATTAAAAGAAGAAGGGAAGGAGAAGGAGGAGAAGAAGAAAGAGGGGAAGGAGAAGAAGAAGGAGTAGAATGAGGAGAGTAGTAAAAGAAGGAGGGGTAAGAGAAGGAGGAGAATTAAAATACGCAGTAAAAGAAGGAAGAGGAGAAGAAGAAGTAAAATAAAAAAAGGGGAAGGAGTAGAATGAGAAGGAGTAGTGAAATAAAAAGGAGGGGAAAGAGAAGAAGAAGGAGGAAAAGAAGTATTAAAAGAAGAAGGGAAGGAGAAGGAGGAGAAGAAGAAAGAGGGGAAGGAGGAGAAGAAGGAGTAGAATGAGGAGGAGTAGTGAAATAAAAAGGAGGGGAAAGAGAAGAAGGGGTAGAATGAGGAGGAGAAGGAGTAGTTAAAGAAAAAAGGAGGGGAAGGAGAAGAAGTAGTAAAAGAAGGAGGAGAAGAGGTGAAATGTTGCAATCCTAAATGCAAACGACAGCGTTTATTTTAAGTAAACAATTCGAGGAAACGAGTCCTCCGGGAATCAGAATAACTCCATTACAATAAATAATAATCAATACCAGGTTAAAATAATGCCGTCTGAACAGGAAAGCAGCGCCGGGACTCACAGTCGGGCGCCTGGTAGGTGAGCAGCGCGGCCAGCTTCTTGTCCTCCTCCTTCTCGGGCAGCAGCGGGATGGAGAGGTTGGTCCTCATCCTCACCGCGTCGTCCTTCTCCTCCTGCTCCGCCAGGACCTTCTTCTCCGTCTGCCAGCGGAGAGACGGCGGTGAAAACATGGACGCCGCTTACGTTTTACAAGAGCGTGTTCTCTTCATGCTTCACTCAAAAGGTCATGGAGTCATGGAAAATGGATTTCATGACTTTAAACCAAATGTCCATGAGCAAACATTTAGTGAAATCTGGGTGTAAACAGTAAAAAGTGAGTAAATGTAGTATTTAAACTAACAATGAGAATACAAAGCATACAGTAAACCTTAAATGACTCAAATGAATGAGACAATAGTTTGATTAAAAGAATAAACATTTATATAGATGCCTGTATGTATGCCTGCTTATATTTTGAGTCTTTCTTTTAAAAGCATATTCATTATTTCAAACTCAGCGTAAATGAACGACATGAACACATGAATATAACACATTTACATGACTTTTACTACACTTTTGGGACTTTTTTCTCTTTTTTCAAGGACTTTTCCAGGCCTGGAAATAACCATTTTAAAACTCCATGACTTTTCCAGGTTTCCCATGACCGTAAGAACCCTGCAGAGTGACCCATTCACTAAATGTTCTTTCTAAAATGCATCATGCTTCCAATATGAATGAGCATCAATGCTGAACAAAATAATCCGAGTTGTGATTTTTGCCATAATCAAGCAGCAGTTTTGAAATACAGTGGATTACTTAGAACAATACATGGCAACACACCCGTAACAGCCGGTGAGCGCCACCTTGTGGCGTCTACACGGCAGTCACAGACACAAGCGGTCCCTTTCCCTACCCTGAACCTCCTGCGGAGGGAGCTGTTGAGCAGGAAGTCGTCCTTCTTGCAGGACTGGTAGTCTTGGATCTCCGACAGCGAGGGCAGAGCCTTCTTCATCTTCTCCTTGTCTTTCCCGCTGTGGTCCAGTTTGAACATGGCGTCCGTCTCCAGTTTCTCCTTCTCGGCTCGCTCTGAGAGACGGAGGAGAGGGTCGGCATTTATTTTATATCACCTCTTAAATGAAAGCATGAAAAAAAGCCAACACTTTGTGTCGTTACCATGCCGCTGGTTTACGAGCCGGGCTTCCACCCACAGGTGAGGATCCTTTACCTGTGGTGAGCATCCTTTACCTGTGGTGAGGATCCTTTACCTGTGGTGAGCATCCTTTACCTGTGGTGAGCATCCTTTACCTGTGGTGAGGATCCTTTACCTGTGGTGAGCATCCTTTACCTGTGGTGAGCATCCTTTACCTGTGGTGAGCATCCTTTACCTGTGGTGAGCATCCTTTACCTGTGGTGAGGATCCTTTACCTGTGGTGAGGATCTGCTCGTTGTCGGCCATGTCCCAGCGCTCCTCCTTCCTGTTCGCCCCGCAGACGATCAAATAGTCGCAGGTCGCCGGGTCCGTCTGCATCTCGATGTAGTTGACGCACAGATGGCACTTCATCTTAAACCTGGAAGAGGAGGCGGGAAAAGAGTGTTCCTTTGACTTTGAGTCACGACATCAAAGAGGGTCATATATATATATATATATATATATATATATAAATAATATACTTGACCACACAGCTTCAGAGTGAAGCGCTCACCTGTAGATGGGCGTGGTGTAGTAGTTCCCCACCTTCTTCTTCTCGGCATTGTACCGGACCCCTGTGAGTACAAGCAGAACATCGTGTCACGGAAAGGAAAAGCCGACTACGCCGGTCTCCATTTTCTTTTCTTTCTTTCTTCCAACTTACCCATGCCGATGTGATTTTTGCAGCCATCACACCAGATGTTGTAGGGCATCTCAAACCTTTAGTGGGGAAAACAAAACACACTCAAGTTAAGCAACAGTGAAAAGACACGGTTTGTTTTACCCAGGGTATCGCATTTTTAAGTTGTTTTAAATAAAATAATGGCAAATAAATGTAATTTGTACAGTCCTCCATGTTTAATAGGGACATGAGCCATGCACACTCATATCATGTGTGTTTAAAGTCATACCAGGACTTTAAACCAAATGTCCATGAGCAAACATTTAGTGAAATCTGGGTGTAAACAGTAAAAAGTGAGTAAATGTAGTATTTAAACTAACAATGAGAATACAAAGCATACAGTAAACCTTAAATGACTCAAATGAATGAGACAATAGTTTGATTAAAAGAATAAACATTTATATAGATGCCTGTATGTATGCCTGCTTATATTCTGAGTCTTTCTTTTAAAAGCATATTCATTATTTATAACTCGGCGTAAATGAACGGCATGAACACATGAATATAACACATTTACATGACTAAATGAATATGAACCGACCTGATGATGAGGATGCCCTGGGACAGCTTCCTGGCCCGCTCCCGCAGAGCGTGGGTTTTGTGGTAGCCATTGAGGGATCCATGCTGAAGGGAAAGAATGTAAAAGTTACACTAAAAATACTGACACACACACACACACACACACACACACACACACACTCAGTCAGCGTGTGATCATACACACCTTGACTGGATCAAAATCTGGAGGGTAGTATTTGTTTGTTCCTTTTCTTTCACCCTGTCAAGAAAAAAGTGCAGGATACTTTGTTAGTATTTTTTTTTTTTAAGTATTCAAACATAATATACTTGTTATGATTCTCTGCATCTTGACATACGTGCATTAAATATAAAAAACGTGACTCACCATGGTGACGACTGGATCTCCACAGTAAAGGATTCACTCTTTTACACCAGAATAAAGAAGAAGTGACATTATAATGTAAGTTAACATCAGGTTACATGCAAACAACCAGTTTGAACCAGTTTAGTAAGTCAACCACGCTGAAGTGAGGGTTAGGAAGAACAGATTGCTTCAACGTTTTCATGAATTTAAAACATATTAATATATTTAGAATATGTCACAAAGTGCCGACTCTAGCGTTAAGAAACAAGTTCAGCCTTAACAGAGTTAAACCAGACTCCCGAGCTGTTAGCTATATTCATTTAAAATGCCATTTGTTTGCATTGATATGCTTGAATGTGACGTTTCTTTACTTCACATACATACTTAGCATTTTGCACTCTCTATTGTTTACATTTAATTTGCTAAATTAATTAATACTCTCTGCAGCTGTACATATATTTCATTCCAGTTACTATTTTATTTGTGTATATTTATATATATATATTTTTTTTTACTTTATTTTGATTTTGTATATATCTTTCATCCCTGTTGCTTCTTTATATATTTTATCTTGTGTGTTTATTTGTATCTGTAAGTTGTAAGGCGCTACTACGACAATACATTTCCCATTGAGGATTAATAAAGTATATATATATATATATATATATATATATATATCCTACAGCAGAGGAACCCATCGGTGCTAAAGGCGAGCTAACGTTAGCATCACAGCTCTTCTTCGTGTGATTATGAACAACTAGCAGCTAAATGACAACTTCAAACTAAACTATTATTATTGTCATTTAGTAAATGCGCCGCTGCCACGTCCATTATTTAGTGCAAACGTAAAATAAGACTTACAAAAAGATCTCGTAGCTGCTCAAACAACCATGGACCGAACACCAGAGGGGCCGATGGGGGACGGAAACGGAAGTGGCGTCACGTAGCGGAGGATTGTGGGGAAAGTACCGGTGCCGAAGAGGGACAATATTGACAACCTGCGAGCCCGCGTGGAATGGAGACCAGACCGGGGCCGCAGAAGCGGTACATCTGCTCGTTCTCCGGCTGCCCGGCGGCTTACAACAAGCAGTGGAAGCTGGACGCGCACCTGTGCACGCACACGGGAGAGAAGCCGTTCGCGTGCACGCGCGACGGCTGCGGCAAGTCGTTCTGCAGCCCGTACCACGTGGCGCGCCACGAGCTCACGCACAGCGGCGCGCGGCCCTTCCGGTGCGCCGAGGACGGCTGCGAGGAGGCCTTCTCCACCAACGCCAACCGGGCCAGGCACGTGGGCCGCGTGCACGCGCGCGAGCCCAAGAGGTACGCGTGCAAGTTCGAGGGCTGCGGCCTGGAGTTCAAGAAGAACAACCAGCTCAAGGCCCACGTGTGCGAGGCCCACGCCCAGCTGGCGCCCTACCCCTGCGCCCACGAGGGCTGCCAGATGCGCTTCGCGGTGCCCAGCAAGCTGAAGCGGCACCAGAAGGTGCACCGGGGTTACCCGTGCGCCGACGAGGGCTGCGGGTTCACGGGCAAGACCTGGACGGAGTACCTGAAGCACCGGAAGGAGCGGCACAGGCTGGTCCTGAAGTGCGACCAGTGCAGCAAGGAGTTCCGGGACTCGTGGTTCCTGCAGCAGCACCGGCGCGTCCACGCCGAGACCCGCGTGGTCCTGCGGTGCCCGAGGGACGGCTGCGACCGGTCCTTCACCACGGCGTTCAACCTGCAGAGCCACGTGGGCTCCTTCCACGAGGAGCTGCGGCCGTTCGCCTGCGCCCACGCGGGCTGCGGCAAGTCCTTCACCATGAAGCAGAGCCTCCGGCGCCACAGCGTGGCCCACGACCCGGAGAGGAGGCGGCTCGGCGGCCGGCCGCAGCCCAAGAGGTCGCTGGCCTCCAGGCTGAGCGGGTTGGGCGACCCGAAGAGGGCCGGGTCCGAGAGGCGCCGGCAGACGAGGCCCCCGAAGGAGGACGGCGAGCCGCCGGGCCCCGTGGAGCTGGCGTCCCTCCTGCAGGACACGTCCCTGATGTGCAGTCCTGCCGTGGACCCGCATGGACTCACCGAGGCCCTGACCACACCGCTGACCGTGTAGAAAGGGAACGGCACCTGATGATGCGAGCGTCTTGGTGTCGCATACGTTTAGTTCAGGGTTCCGTATGTTGGGCCGTTTGCTTTGCGGCTGGAACCAAACACATAACTGTCACCGGAGTTGGTTCGTCTTTATTTGTGTTCTTCTTTCTGGAAGTGAATCCTGAATGAAGCTACGAGACGTTTTTGGTTCTGGAACCAAATCCTGTTCCGTCCTCCTGGGTTTTCGTCCGGAGCCGTTTTGTTTTGTTTTGTTTGTGGAGCCCTTAAATCGTTCTATCTGTATTCACTAAAAGACGCACTTGTCCACATTGTGAAGTTAATACGTCCATTTTGTAGAACAAAATGTCAGGAAATGTAACTTTGCACAACGACGGACAGCGTTTTATTAAATAAAACCTGTTGGATGTATTTTGTGTCTGACTAGTATTAACTCTTTTGAAAATGCAATATACGTTGTTTTTTTTTTGCCATATCTTCCGTGGCAATATTATATAAATACATGGACGCATATTGTCCTTTTATCATATGAACAAATTACAACAGATCAGATAGTTTGATATACTTTATTGACCCCAAAGTGTGAAATTATTGTGTTAAAGCAGCAGCACAACAGCAGTAAATATACACATCAACTCTACAGATATGAATCTATAGGATACACAATATGAAGAATATATTGGAATACACTATAAATCAACCAAACCAGAACATACTATGTTAATATTACAGTTTATTTGAAAAACTTTGATCTTTTAGGTGAAACTAAATGCATAATTTGCAGTGTAAAAAAGGCAATAAATCAAAGTATACTGTGTGCTGTCGCAATGCTCAGCATATCACAAAATCGCGATATCGTATTGTAACACAACTATTGTGATAATATGGCATTAAAAAGACACAAAGGTTGAATATCCTGTCAAATATTTGATTTGCCGTGCGTCGAACTTACAAAAAGTCAGAGGTGTACGACCAAGAGCCGGCCGCAGTTACGTCATTTTCTGGTGTGCTCACCTGCCGACTATAAACTGGTTATTCGTCCCCGTTCTCCGCCTTTAGCTGGTCGCTTCATTCTGCCGCCGCCGCTTCACTTTACGGATCTCTGAAAGCAGGACTTACAATCCAGGACATACGGTGGAGACGCGTAGCCGAGCTTACGGGACGGACGTAATCGGGGGAAAGTTAAGACGACAACATGAAGATGTTATCAGGGTTCTTACGGTCATGGAAAACCTGGAAAAGTCATGGAATTTTAAAATGGCTATTTCCAGGCCTGGAAAAAGAAAATCCCAAAAGTTTTGGAAAAGTCATGGAAATTTGTGATATTCATGTGTTCATGTCGTTCATTTACGCTGAGTTTGAAATAATGAATATGCTTTTAAAAGAAAGACGCTCAAAATATAAGCAGGCATGCGGTATATCCAGGGTAGGAAATTTGCATATTTCTTAGGCCCCCACCGACTGAACTCCAGGGGCCTTTAAAAAAAATTGGGGGCATTTTTTGAAACTTGTGAAATAACATTTAACCTTTGTTCAAAATAATGAGGCTTACAGTATATGAGCAATTGTCATCAAATGGCAATAATAAGACTGTTTCAAAGATTCAAGGTGTTTTATTAGGGGGTTTTTTAACAGAAAACATAAATCAGACAATCCTATTCAATGTTATTCTTATTTCTTTGTGGTTATTTATTGTTATTACATTTTTTTTTAAACGACTAAGAATTATAACTTTTTTCTTTCTTTTTTTTACAATTCAAAATTATATTTATTGATTTTTGTTGTTGTTGTTACCGTAATCACGTTATACCTACCTAGTACAGGAAATACAGATAGGACAGACACAACCAAGAACAAAGCGCAAACTGCAGTAACCAGATGTTTCATCACGTTACGTTACGACTAGCTTTCCTTTAACCCTTTGGGGGCGGCGCCCGCGTCGAAGCGTAAAACCAGGTGTTTAAATTTTTTATAAAATTATATCATCACAATAATACGTCACAGAGATATGGTTTCAAATCTGGCGGATATGGTTTCCACTTCCGCGTCTGAGCATCTAAACATGGACATGTATGAGGCGTGCAAAGCTTCACTGTGAGTAAGAAGGTGCCAAGCAAAGAGTCCTGAGCAAAGCTATATTGGAGGGGACTGACGGCGCAGCTTCAGAGCTGAAGGATTCACCAACAAGGAGCTAGCCGGAGCTAACGGGCCAGATAGCTGGCCACAGCGTTTCTGTGAGACTGAACGGTGAGTAATCAATTGTTGTCCCTATCACCATTAACTTGTTACAGTGAACATAGTACGACCAGTAGTGCTGGACCTCCATTATGTGTTTGTAAGACCGTAAATAACGTGTGTTTGTTGACGATAGCTTCGTAGCGTTAGCACGTCACTAAATAGTGCCGTGTTGGCTGTTATCTTCCGTGTCTACGACTGAACGCTGCATAATCAACTGTTGTCTCTATCACCGTTAACTTTCTTACAGTGAACTTAGTAAGCCTAGTAGCGCTGGATCTCCGTTAATCGTTACTACTGTAGTGTTTATGTCACGTTAGGTGCTGCTAACACGGCGCGAGCTAACGAGAGCTAACGGAGATAGCTGACTACAGCTATGAACGGTGGTAATCAACTGTTGTCCCTATCACCGTTAACTTTCTTTCAGTGAACTCATACTGACTGTATAAATGTATTTTACAGAGTGGATTCAGAGCTGTGAGGGTCCAGAGGACAACATGCAGCATCACTGCAGCAGCCTCCCTGTCCGTCTGCCTGCCTGAACACATCACCTAGCAGGCCGCAAAGCCAGCCACAGCTCATCATCCCCACCATATGATAATACATTTGGTTTTAGACATTACATTACATGTGTCTACCATTTTATTCATATATTCCACTGCTTTTGTGAACCTAAGACCTTTTGGTAAACCAATTTCCATCACCAAAACCGATATCCCACCGGAGTAAAGTTATGTTTTCACAACAAATATGAAACATTTACAAAATCAAGATTCAATTTTTCAGCTTTAGTCATATTTTCTCTTTACACTTGTGCCTTTGGGACAATGGTGCCTCATTATATAGATGGCTGAGATTGTTGTGTAATTTTTGATATACAACACATGAGTATGTATCATATACTAGTGACTTTAAAAAGGGGAATTTAAAAAGTATGTAAAATCGAGAAAAATCAAAGAAATTGTTTTATTGCGAAGATCACGACTTCACCTTTTCTACGACACGTAGAAAAGGTGAGGTGATCTTCGCAATAAAACATCTTTGACTCCAATCTCAGAAACGCTGGGCGGCCAGTAACTAACGTTAGCTAGCTAAAGCAAACTAAATCATTTAAAAATAATGATGACTAGTTATCACCGTAGGCGATGGCGTGTTGCCTGAGATGATGACGGAGACTGTGTTGGCTGATCCTCGTTTCTCCTACACTCGCAGTCACAGGTCTGATCAAGGAGCGCTCCATTTTTTTTTTTTTTTCCTCACGCACACGCAACATAAAGAACATTGGCAACTGGACCGGGTCATATAGGCTGCGATGTTTTTGACAAGTTCATTAAATAATCATAATTATTAGAGGAATTTATGGGGGCATTTTTTGCCCCTCTCCTCGTGATATCAGGGTCAAAATTATATTTCTTAGGGGCAGTTTTGCACTTTGCCCTCGTGCATTTCCGATGCTGGGTATATCTATAGATGTTTATTCTATTTATCAAACTATTGTCTCATTCATTTGAGTCATTTAAGGTTTACTGTATGCTTTGGAATTCTCATTGTTAGTTTAAATACTACATTTACTCACTTTGTTTATACCGAGATTTCACTAAATGTTTGGTGATGGAAATTTGGTTTAAAGTCATGGAAATCCATTGGTCAGGATGTGTATGAACCCTGACTCTGGCATTGGGAGAGAGAGAAACGCTCTAGCTTGTATTTCACATAAATCACAACCGTCTGCATCCAGTGAGTCGGAGTACCGAACCCCCTTAACTGCACGTTCTTCCCGGTTTTAGCTGGATCTCTTTTGCGATACATAGACATGTTTAAACTGCTATTTCAGACAACAGTGGTCGTCCGTCTTTGTGGCGACATTTTGGACTCAACCTCAAATCCCCATCCAACACCTTTTGGGGCGTAAACTGGAACGGACGGCACAAATCCCTGCAGTCCGGTTTCAGAATGTGATGCAGACGCTTCCCAGAGCGGTGAACGGGTCAGGGGTCCATGCGTGCTTTGCCGTCCACATACTTATGGCCACGTGGTCTCTTATGTCGTCCTGGTTCCAGGATTCTGCAGCGGATGTCACCCACCTGCACAAAATCACCTCCCTGGCACACAAATCGGCTGGAACGAAGAAAAAAAAAAACACACAAAAACCTGCAGGTTCTCGTTTTCCCCCCAACGACACGCGGCGGAGCGTCTCGGCTCTGACCAGCAGATTTACGGCGTAAACAGGAGACGCTGCGTGCGAGTTTGAGATTCCGAGGCTAAATCCCCTCCGAATAGTTCCCCTTTACAGGAAAGGCTGCTCCCCACATTCCTGCTGCTCAGACGAGCCCTAAATGGGCCGACTGTCTGACCGGCTCGCCCGGGAATAATGCACGGCAGACCTCGTCCAATTAGTGTTCCTATGTGATCATTCCTTATTGATAGAGGCATTTCTACACGGCTGTTGGCGCGATGAAACCTCTAAAACGCAGTTATCACAGCAGCAAACAGGCGTCTCTTTGGATTGAGGTTTTGCCACGGAGCCGTTTTCCTCTTAACTTTAGTTAGTTGGATAAAACGTTTTTCAGTTTTTTTAACTTGCGATGTTAGTTTATTTTTTAAACTTTAAAACTAAGGTTGGAAATCTTGAGAAACGAGCGAGGGTATAATAGAGCTTTTATATATTAACAGAATTTCTTCTCGTCTTTTATTTACCGTTTATATCTGCAGTACACCTTTGAGAAACATGGCGAAGATAATAAAAGGTGATACAGAAAAAAAGATAATAATTTATGCGTAAAAATGTCTTTAAAAGTTATTAAAAAAAAAAAAAAGCCCACTGTTTTCCAGTTAAAGTAGCGACAGCATTAGCTACAAAAGTTCCAAAATCAAGCAAGGAAGTCGGCAACATTGACATTCTGTCCCTTCAGGCCTCCCTCCAATGCTCTTAAAACGTGAATTCTCTCTACTGACCACCAGGGGGCGACTCCTCTGGTTGTATAGAAGTATATGCTTCATGTGTTAAAGCTGCATTCTCTCCTGATCACCAGAGGGTGACTCCTCTGGTTGTATAGAAGTATATGCTTCATGTGTTAAAGCTACATTCTCCCTCCTTACCACCAGGGGGTGACTCCTCTGGTTGTATAGAAGTCTATGTTTCATGTGTTAAAGCCGCATTCTCTCCTGATCACCAGAGGGTGACTTCTCTGGTTGTATAGAAGTCTATGCTTCATGTGTTAAAACGTGAATTATCTCTACTGACCACCAGGGAGCGACTCCTCTGGTTGTATAGAAGTATATGCTTCATGTGTTAAAGCTGCATTCTCTCTCCTGACCACCAGGGGTGACTCCTCTGGTTGTATAGAAGTCTATATAAATGACTACTTCTCTCTTGATTTATTCCCTCAGTAAACATTGTAAACATGAGTTTGTCTCAATCTCTAGTTTCAAGTCTTCAATACATTTTATTTTTTGCTTTTGGGTTGTAACGATAATTCCAATTAATATAACAAAAAAGGAGGTTTTTGATTAAAAGCACAAACCCTTGCTTTTAATCTCACCATACAGTACATCTCCATCCGTATCTATTTCCCCTGTTCTATTTTCCCTCTCAATATCAGTTTTGGCATTGACTCCAGCTACTGAGTCATGCCTGAGCCTCAGCAGCCTGGGAACAGACACACAGACGGTGCTGGTTCAAAGGTTGCTTCTATTCAACCTGGATATCTTATTTTCGTACTGTAAGAATCTATACTGGCAACATTTTTTATTTATTTTTTACGGACGTCAAGTAGCGGATGGAAGTATATTTCCATGAAGTTAAGAATTTAAAAGGAAACAAGTAGATTGTGGTTGGTAAAAGTCCCTTGTGATTTGGATAAATAGATTGTGTATCAGATAAATAACCCATGGAACCACCAAAATTTGTTTTTATTTAAAATGTCAAGTAGAGGATTTTTGATAGATGGGACAGACATACAGGAAGCAGTCCATCACACAAACTTATGTCTGCTTCACGAGACAACGAAATAAATGTGCAGGAATGTGCCAGAGGGCTCGGAGGAGTGATTCTCCCCTTAAAGATCTATGATGCCGTGGAAAAGATTTAGAAGTGGACTAGGAACCAGACGACTGGGACATTTATGTCAGGAGCTGAAAGCAGCCCAGAGGTTAGAAAAGCTGCAAAGTCACTGTTCAGAAGGGGAAAAAACATGGGACGTCCTGCCCTGCATTAACTGCGACTGATGTTGTGCCCTTGAGCAAAGCTCTGCTCACGTAGCGTAGCAGTGGGCATCAGGGACAGCAGAGCTTTAAGATAAATGCCAACATCAACATGTTCACCATCTTAGTTTAGCGTGTTAACATTCGCTAATTTAAACTAAACATTCAGTACAGATTAAAAGGAGACGCATGTTCATTTTCAGGTTCATACTTTTTTGGGGGGTTTATCCTAGAACATGTTTACTTGTTTTAATGTTTTAAAAAACGTAGCTTTTAACACATGTTAAAGCTGCATTCTCTCTCCTGACCACCAGGGGGTGACTCCTCTGGTTGTATAGAAGTCTATGCTTCATGTGTTAAAGCTGCATTCTCTCTACTGACCACCAGGGGGTGACTCCTCTGGTTGTATAGAAGTCTATGCTTCATGTGTTAAAGCTGTATTCTCTCTCCTGACCACCAGGGGGAGACTCCTCTGGTTGTATAGAAGTCTATGCTTCATGTGTTAAAGCTGCATTCTCTCTCCTGACCACCAGGGGGCGACTCCTCTGGTTGTATAGAAGTCTATATAAATGACTCTACTTCTCTTGATGTATTCCCTCAGTAAACATTGTAAACATGAGTTTATGTCTCAATCTCTAGTTTCAAGTCTTCTTCAATACAGCATGATGTTCATTTAGTAAATTATGCTCATTTAGAGTCAAACAGACCATAAAGCAGGGGACGCTTTAGGGGCGGGGCTAAAAGGTGATTGACAGGTCAGCTTCACAAAGTTTTGTGACATCACAGCCTAACGAAAGCCCAGACAGCTCGTTTTAAAAGGTACAGTTTCTAAATAAATCTGTGAGCATTTCTCTGTGGATTGAGTGTTTTCATTCTTTCATAGTATTCACAGCATCAGCCGTATAATCAAACAAGACGTGTCTCTCTCACTTCCTACAATATGAGATTTCTAAGTCGATGCAGGTATTTTGTCATAAACCAACGCATTGAATACATATTTTGACATGTTGGGAGGAGAGGAAAAGTCAGAAAATCCCCAAAGACACATTCACTGGAAACCATGAATATCTTCCAACCCATTCAGTAGATGTTTCCCAGGATAAGTACAACTTTATCATCATGACACTTCCTTCTGTGGGGACCGTGAATAAGTGAACAAAATGTCCATGCAATCCATTATATAGTTGCTGATATATTCCAGTCTGGGCAAAATTGGTGGACTTATTGACCAACCGGCATAGTCAACCACACAGCCTAGATGACCTAATATGCACCCAAAGGGGCCCTACATTGTTTTACATTGCCAATATCGATTGAACCTTTGCTGAGCTCCGTCAAGCTAAGTTTCCATGGAGCCCACACTGTCACTAACTGCACTCTCTGTATAAATATTACCGTAAAAGTCGGGTTACGAGCTGCTACTACCTTCGGTCAGTGTCCCCGTTAGCTCCCCGCTGTAGCCAGCTGGGGCTCTTGCTAGCGCTCCGTTACTTCCCCGCTAACTTACGCTAGCTCCCCAAAAACCACCGAAGGTAGCGGGACCAGGCTCGACACCCGACTTGGGCAGAGGGGACGTGGGCAGTAGCAGCAGCAGCAGCTAGCTAGCAGCAGCGCTAGCTAGCACTGCTCCTAGCTTGCTACAGCGGGGACACTGACCGGAGGTAGGAGTGACTTGTAACCCGACTTTTACGGTAGATCATTTCAGAGAGAAGCCAACAGAAGTGGGTCTACAATTTTTAGAAACGTTTATGTCCTTATTACGCCACGTTTAACCTGCGATGAGCCCCAAAACCCACCGAACCAACCTGAAGGATGTCTGAAACCACCGAAACCACTGGTGAGAGTGGTTTCAGTGGTTTCAGAGACGGATGGTCAGACACTATGATTGGCCCGGTCTGCGTTCGAGGACTTTGGCACGAACGATTCGTCAGAATTATGGATATCCAGTTTCTGGAAGAGCAGCAGACGGGTTTCTGATCTGGCCTGTTCCTGTTTTACCACTGTATAAAAATGTTTTGTGTCTTTTTTTTTCTTCTTTCCATTCCTGTCCTCTGACAACCCCCGGCTTCCAGACTGGTTCTTTAGGCCGTAATCCAATGGGATTGCTCTATCTCCACTGTATTTCTCCCACCGCCTCCTCCACGTTCCTTCTGTCTTTCTCAACCTCTCGCTTGGCCTTCATCCTCCAGTCTCCTAGAGAGGTGGAAGGAATGCGTCAGGCCCTTTGCCCTTCTGTGTTCTTGTTTTCTGGACACATTATCAGGTAAAGGGATTCGCGTCCCATGGAAGGATTTTGCTTGCTTGTGGACAGCGGAGGGCCGTTTTTTTTGTTTTCAACTTGTGCAAAAGGTCTTTAGCCGCCGTATCGGCAGCCCCGGTCCAAACATTCAGAAGGTTTACTAGAGCATCGTTCTATGTCTTGCTCAATTTACTGCAACCCCAGAATATCAAGGAGACGTCCAATAATCCAGTTTTAGCTTGTTGAAGACAGTCAAGAAGAAGACAGAAAAAAAAGTATATACAAAAAGTTACTGAAATAAAGCATGAAGAAACACAAGTATTTTGGGTAAAGGTAGAGTCAGACGTATTGATTGAACTTGGTTATATAAGTGAGGAAGAGCTCATTGTCATTTTTCCATTTCTTTTAATGTCTAATTTAGTGCAGTCTGAAAAACTTTATCCTCGAAAGAATTATTGGAATTCCCGGCAGTAAATTTCATGGCTCAGTGTTTGCTCAGGATTTAGAGATGATTCCTTTGTAATTCATACCAACAGAGCTATAATGCATGAGAAATGGGGCTGTTTAAATATAATAAATACACTTCAAATCTCATTGGACACACAACTCATGTCTAAATATAACTGACTGAAGCCAGGAGCCATGCAGGCAGAGATAATATTCTTTGTTTTGATCGATCAAATCAAATGTATTACGTGATTCACTCTTTTTATACAATTCTTTAGCTTTTATTCTCTTGTTTACTCACTTTCAGGATCCACTTGCCTTTTAAAACTGTAACACTAAGGGAAGCCAAGAGTATAATAGAGCTTTTATAGAGATTTTATAAATTAGCAGAATTTATTCTCGTCGTTTATTTACCATTTATATCTGCAGTACAGCTTTGAGAAACATGACATAGCCTGAATGTTCGTATTGTTCCGATAATTGTAACCTACTTTTTATACTTATTATAATATTACTGATTAAAGGAAACTGTGTTCATTTAATGTTAAATCTAAAATGTATATTGTTTGACATGAGTGGAAATGAAAAGAACGCCTGAATGCATTTATAAAGTATTGAAAACATGTTTTCAATAACATATTCACACAAACAAAGCTTTATCAAACTTATAGCTCTTTGAAGTGGCTGGTTCATCTATTCAAGATAATAAAAGGCGATACAGAAAAAAATTGACTTTCATTTACGCGCAAATTCATAAAAAACATCGATAATATCGTGATCTGGGTCGCGATGGTTTTGTCTTTTTTAAATAAATCCGGTCGCCAGAAAATAAGTTTGGGAAACACTGCGCAAGGTTTTGAGAGAAAAAACAAAAACAGGCCCACTGTTTTCCAGTTAAAGTAGCGAGCAGCATTAGCATTTTGTAGCAGCATTAGCATTAGCTACAAAAGTTGCAAAATCAAGAGAGGAAGTCGGCAACATTGACATTCCGTCAATTCCGTCACTCCTCTAATTCTCATTCTAAACATGGTAACTTCTGTCCACTGGTTCCAAAAAACCAACATGGCGACGGCCGTAATCCAAGATGGCGACGTCAGCCCACAAACCAACTCACAGACTCATTCGAGGTCCGGTTGCAGACCGTCCGGTCACATCCTGAGGTGTTTGACCCGCACCTGGCCGGCAGGAACCGGGTCCAAATATGCACTTTTCTTGCAAAAACTCCCCCAAAATTCCACCCACCGGCTGCTCGGGCCCTACAACCATGACATAACGCATATTCTACATATCCGACATGTCATGGTGAAATCCCTCGATTTACGGCCCGGCTCGAGACGAGCCACCCGTTGAGGAATGTCTGCTGAAACCGGCCCTGTTGTGCTCTAATTATAACCCGACTTCCCTTTTTCTTATTTGGCGTTTAACCTTTCAGAGTTGGGTCTTTTTTTTGGGGGGTTTGATTCCAAAGACGTAACGTTTACGATAAGAGAAGCGACAAAATTCCGTTTGAAAGACTTTCCACGGTGACTCATCCAGACCGCTTTAACCTCTTTTTTTTTTTTTTTTTTACTTTTTGTGTTTATATATTGATAAAGTCCCGTTATCTCGTGTCCGTCTGTCTCCGGATTCATTTATTCTCGCATAGTTCTCAGCATCATCAACGTGACTTCCATATTGCCAGTGGCCAACATCCTCTGGAAAAACATCTGGGGGGAAAACTCAACGAAAAATAAGAATAAATCAATGATTTACACCAATTAGATAATCTTCAACGGGACAAATTCTGGGTCAAACGCCCACCTGCCCTCCTCCGCTGCCTGTCAGGCCCAGGTGAGGCGGAGAGTCTGTTGGCAAGTAACGGGTTAGCGTCTGTCTCCACCCTTCGTCTCCGAGGGCTATATATATTGGAGGTTGTGACTCGTCTGCATCTCGAGCATCACTCGCACCCGCAGACGTCCGCAAACATCCACACACACACACACACATACAAACACACACACACGTGTGCCGAAGACGAAGCTGAAGACGAAGAGCAGACTCCGGCGATGAGGTCCCTGATGAAGCTGGTTGTGCTTCTGGTTTGCGTCCAGAGGGGAGAGGGCCGCCGGCTGAGAGCGCTGATTGGTAAGCGCTGGCTGAAGGGGGAAGGTCGTGACCTCTGACCTTTTTGGTTAAAAAAATCACATTTTTGCTCGTTTCGGAACGCAATGAGTTCAATATCGTGTCTCGACTTGATTTTCCGCCTCTTAGGATGGACTTTTAATTCATTTTGTGTGTATTTAACCGTGTATTCCACCTTCCCCCAGATCAGAAACACGAGCCGGCGTCTCCGGACGAGGACCGGCGGGACGGAGACGGGGACGCGGCGCCGATCCCGGCCCGGTCGCGCCGCTCCGCCTCCCCGGACGCCCCCCCGTGCGGCCTGCGCTCCGTCCTGCTGCAGGTGCGGCACCTGGGCCTGGGCTACGACTCGGACGAGAGCGTGCTCTTCAAGTACTGCGGCGGGGCGTGCCCCCACGTGCGCTCCAACCACGACCTCGCCCTCGCCAACCTGCTGCTGGGCGGCGTGCTGCCCGGCGAGCCGCGGCACGGGGCGCCGTGCTGCCGGCCCACCCACCACGAGGACATGGCCTTCCTCGACAACGCGCACCGCTGGCACAAGGTGGAGAAGCTGTCGGCCGCCGGCTGCAGCTGCGTCGGCTAGGCGTTCCACGAGGACCGGGTTCTCTCTGTAATGTCGTTTTATTCTCATGAAGTTATTTAACCCTCCCGTTGTCTCGGGGTCAGAATGTGTGTGTGTTGATGGGTCATTTTGACCCCAACGGGAGGGTTAAATAAAAAAAAAAAAAGCTAAATCTAAGCTACGTTCCCTTTCACTTTAGGCTGAAGAAATGGATCCAGTCTTGATTTAAATGCGTTTGCCTCCCACTGGGGAGCCGAGGGCCTCGGCAGGATTAGAGTTGTATTACTTTTGGCGTTTGCGAGCTTTAAAATCCGCCTCCCGTAGCGGTCGAGCTCACATATTCGGCTGCTTTTCTTACTTCGCGAACGGTCTGCGTTCTGGAGAAGGGAAAACCAGACGTTGGCAATAAATGAGATCAAATGTAAGTCCTTTTTTAATTTTAATTTTTTATTTGAATGCCCTGTTTGTGAATCTATATTTTCTAAAAAAAAGGGACAAACTGAGCTACAAGCTACTTGACTATTTGTTGATGTATTTATTTATAACAGTTTATAACAGATTTGTGTACGAAGCTGCTCTGATGCCTCGTGGGGTTCGACAGGCGCAGCCGAGCAAAGACTTTTTTTTATTATTTTAATTTACGGTTTAGACTTATTCGTCAGCTTAAGTTTAAGACGAACGTATTTATGTAAGATAAGTTATTTATTTATTTGTTGCCATTCTTTTGTCATGCTGGTTAACTTATTTTGTACCGTGTTCATCTCTGTGTGTGTGTGTGTGTGTGTGTGTGTGTGTGTGTGTGTGTGTGTGTGTGTGTACAGTTCCTAATAAAGATAAACTTAAACGTGTTGACGAGTATCTTTGGTGCAAAGAGACGCGACGGAGCATTTACACAACAACGTGTTTATTCAAGGTTTTGTACAAAAAAATATATGTTGCATGTACAAAAAAAAATCTGCGATCCTTTAGTTGTGATCTGAGAAGCTCAACTTCAGCTTTTTTGTGTCAACTGAGTACGTCTGACCTAAAATAAAAACCTTGTTCCTCCCTCGGTCATTTACAAGTTTACCTAAAGATGTGTAAACTAAATGCTTTCAGCCGCCGGGAGGTTTTAAATGTTCATGTCACGTGGCCATCGCGACCTCCTCCTCCGTCTCCGTCTCCTCTGGCTCCGCCCCCCACACCTGGACACGCCCCTCCATGGCCGTGAGGAGGCAGGTCTCCGTCGGGTGGAAGGACAGCGACTGGACCACGGCTTTCCCCACCGGCAGCTTCAGGGACAGCGATCCCTGGAGGGCGGAAGACACGACGGGGAGGGTTTCAGGACGCTTTCTGGATCGGCTTCTCGCGTGACAAGAGACCACTCGCTGGTTTTAAGACCGCCGCGCCGTCGCAGGTGTTTAGTTTTGTTTAAGTTTGCACTGAATGCCCACTAGCTCCCTCTTTTGTCTGCGTTTCTGTCCACTTAACCCCTTGGAAACTGTGGAACCTGGAATTGGCTCTAGACCTCTTCCTCCCTGTGTTTGAGTCGTTGTAGGAACCCCAAATTAAATCTGAACTATTGTGTTTATTGTATGTATTTGTTCAGCAAAGTCTTGGGAAAAAAATAAATAAATCACTTTTAAAAGATATTTTGATCATAACTATAAACATCCAGCATGAGTGTATCAAAAAGAACAGTATTGTTCGGTGCCGTAACAACATCCCACATACTAATAAGACACCTTTTTTGGAAAGATTAGGACCTAAAGAATCGTTAGAACTTAACCTTAACGGTTACTTTAATTTATTTTTTAAACCATCGGTCTTCTCACAAAGGTTACGGTCATTTAGAAATGTAAATGAAGTTAAACAACCATGTGGTTGCGGAGATGATTAAGGAAATGTTAAAAAAATATATATTGTTGTTGTCTGAGAATAGGTGGGGGGGGGGCTTGGTTTCCAAAAGGTTAAAGGGTCAGTTTGGGTGTTTTAAAGTGTGTTTGTGTGAGGTTATTCACGGGAGTAAAGCCATTTTCCGCTGTAGACGCATTTCAGACTCCTAAAAGAGTCGATATCAGTTTAAGTGAACGCTATATTTAGAATGTTTCTGACTGAGCCGTTATCTTCGCTCTCTTCAAAGCCACCGGACTCCATTCACAAAAACAGTCATTTTAACTCTCAGAACACGGGGCTGCGGGTCGACTTGCTGCCTCCGTCGGTCGGTCAAAGTGTCATCGTGTGACTTTGGCGTTTGGATTCACCAAAGTCACATAATAACAAACACTTTTCATGAGTCTCGTGGCTTTGAAGAGCGCTGAAAGGTCTGGCATCAAGGTGAAGAGGCGACAATATTCTAAATACAGCGTTCACTTAAACTGATATTTTAGGAGTCTAACATACGTCCACAGAAGAACTTCACTTTGCTCCATCTGCTGTAGTAAAACTCAAAAAGCCCCTTCAAGTGGTGTGATAAAAGCTCAGTTCACCTCCACCAGGTCCCAGCAGTAGACGTGTCCGTCCTCCGAGCAGCTCAGGACGTGAGTGTCTTTACCGGACAGGCAGCAGTCCAGCTTGTAGCCCTTCATCTTGTGTCCCGTGAACCTGAGACACACAAACAACACACAACACACACACACACACAGGCTCTGTCAATACATGTTCAGGGGTTCAGACCTTCATGCAGGGTTCACACACATTCTGACCACATTTCCATGACCAAACATTTAATTATTGCGCTACCTGCTGGCATTGAGGAGTATTTCATTACTAGACCAGCCACTACATTTCAGGCTCAGACGCTCAACAACGGCAAATTATTTTCGGCAACTAAATAATATTTTTTGGCCAGATTAAGCGCCGTGGGAAAATTTCCAACTTCACTTAATCGGTCCAAAAAAAAAAAATTATTTAGTTGCTGAAAATAATGTATAGACGTCTCTTTCCCAGCGTACGTCCACGGCCAACAGTGTTTTCGGCGTTTCGCGGGCTGCACTCACTCGCCCAGCATCTCCCCGGTGCTTTTGTCCAGCAGCCGGACGGTGGAGTCCAGACTGGAGCTCAGCGTGCACTGGCCGTCCTGACTGAAGCACACGCATGTGATGGGACCTGCAGGCACAAAGACACGGGACGCGGGTCACGGGGTTCTGCCGTCACTTATTTACCTCCAACGCACCGCCGCCACTCACTGTTGAGGAAGTCCACGTGCAGCTGTCCCATCCGGAGGTCGTAGCGCCGCACGCGGCCGTCCACCGACCTGAGCGGAGAGAAAACACAGAGTTCACACATTCTGACCCATGATCCAGGACTTTTAACCAAATGTCCATGACTTTTAAATTTGGAGAAAAGTCATGGAAATCCATTGGTCAGAATGGATTTCCATGACTTTTCACCAAATTTTCACGACATTTCCATGACTTTTTAACCAATTTCCATGACATTTAACCAATTTCCATGACTTTTCTATGACTTTTTAACCAATTTCCATAACATTTAACCAATTTCCATGACTTTTTAACCAATTTCCATAACATTTAACCAATTTCCATGACTTTTCCATGACTTTTTAACCAATTTCCATAACATTTAACCAATTTCCATGACTTTTCCATGACTTTAACCAATTTCCATGACTTTTAACCAATTTCCATGAGCAAACATTTAGTGAAATCTGGGTGTAAACATGAAAAAGTGAGTAAATGTAGTATTTAAACTAACAATGAGAATACAAAGCATACAGTGAACCTTAAATGACTCAAATGAATGAGACAATAGTTTGATTAAAAGAATAAACATTTATATAGATGCCTGTATGTATGCCTGCTTATATTTTGAGCGTCTTTCTTTTAAAAGCATATTCATTATTTCAAACTCAGCGTAAATGAACGACATGAACACATGAATATAACACATTTACATGACTTTTACAACACTTTTGGGATTTTTTTTTTTTTTTTTTTAAAGGACTTTTCCAGGCCTGGAAATAACCATTTTAAAACTTCATGACTTTTCCAGGTTTTTCATGACCATATGAACCCTGAAACCGTCACACGCTTTGACATTCAGGAGGAGAAATTAATACTTTTTTGAATTTTATTCATGTGTTTATTTTGCAGGGACTACGGGAGACGTAACGTAGGAGGAAAAGTTAATTTAAAAAAACGATCTTAAAAGCAGGTGCGTATCATTTTGTGGAACGGTGTGATTGATCGAGTATTGGCTGACTATTAGCTCCTTTCACTTCCAACATGATACACGTGTTCACCGTTATCTGTTGACGATCTTTTACTTTTCTGTTGATTTTAATTTAACCAAACTGAAGGATATTAATCAATTTCTGCATTTTATTTCTTAACCCTTTAAGCCCTCACTCTAACCCCTAACCCGATGTATTGTTTGGGTTGTGTTTAGAGGTTGTACATGCGGATTATATATTATTATAGCCCTGATTTTTATGTTTAATTTGATACCGAACATGTTTTTTATTTTAATTTGACCGTGTGACCTGATATAGGGCTTTAAACTACATTGCAACTTTTATTCTATTTTCCGCTTTTTAATGTTTGAATGAATGTTCTTAATAGTTTTTAAATCTAGTTTTCTTCTGCATTATGTTTTGATGTGAAGCACTTTGAATCGCCTTGTTGTTGAAATGTGTGACACAAATAAACTCTCCTCGCCTATTTCTGTTTGTTTTTTCACACTTTTTTCTTTTCAACGTCTCAAATAAAAGTATAATCAATATCAATGTGAGATAAAGTATCAGTAAGTAAAGGAACGATAAACTGAGGATACTTTGTGTCTTAATTTGCTTCCAGTGTGAAATCAAACGAGGTGAGATCAAAGGAACAAGTGATGTGTGAGTTTTACCCGGTGAGCAGCTCGTGCTGCGCCACCTTCAGGCTGCTGACGCCGTCCCGCGCCTCATCCAGGACCTGGATGGGCTCGAACCGCCGGGACCTCGTGTCCCAGCAGCGGACGGTCCCATCGAGGGACCCTAAACACACACACACACACACACACACACACACACACACACACACAGTTAGATAGATAGTTTATTAATCCTGCAAGGGGACATTAGTTTCACTACAGCAGCGTTTATAACTACAGGTGAAGCAATATTACATATAAAAAATGTACATTATAAACAAAAAAAATAGAATAATATTAAATGAACTAACAAAATAGTACAAAGATCTAATGCCTCACCAGACAAGATGACGGTCGCCTCCTCGTTGAACTGGACACAGTTGACTCTCTGTGAGCAGAGAAGAAGAAGAAATAAACTCACAGACACAGAAGAGGAAAAGTGAAATGAAATGTGAATCCAGCGGCAGTCTGACCCCGGCGTGACCTCTGAGTTTTCGGGTGACCTGTCCCGTGGCGACGTCCCACAGGATCAGCGACTTATCGGAGCTGCAGGAGCAGAGCTGGCTGTTGTCGAAGGACCTGTGGAGAAGCAGACGCTCTTTAGGTCGCGTCTTCACCTGAAGAACCCGCGGTGAAGACGCTCTTCAGATGGCGTCTTCACCTGAAGAACCCGCGGTGAAGACGCTCTTTAGGTCGCGTCTTCACCTGAAGAACCCGCGGTGAAGACGCTCTTCAGATGGCGTCTTCACCTGAGGAACCCGCGGTGAAGACGCTCTTTAGATGGCGTCTTCACCTGAAGAACCCGCGGTGAAGACGCTCTTTAGATGGCGTCTTCACCTGAAGAACCCGCGGTGAAGACGCTCTTTAGATGGCGTCTTCACCTGAGGAACCCGCGGTGAAGACGCTCTCTAGATGGCGTCTTCACCTGAAGAACCCGCGGTGAAGACGCTCTTTAGATGGCGTCTTCACCTGAGGAACCCGCGGTGAAGACGCTCTTTAGATGGCGTCTTCACCTGAAGAACCCGCGGTGAAGACGCTCTTTAGATGGCGTCTTCACCTGAAGAACCCGCGGTGAAGACGCTCTTTAGATGGCGTCTTCACCTGAAGAACCCGCGGTGAAGACGCTCTTCAGATGGCGTCTTCACCTGAAGAACCCGCGGTGAAGACGCTCTTTAGATGGCGTCTTCACCTGAGGAACCCCGCGGTGAAGACGCTCTTTAGATGGCGTCTTCACCTGAAGAACCCGCGGTGAAGACGCTCTTTAGATGGCGTCTTCACCTGAAGAACCCGCGGTGAAGACGCTCTTTAGATGGCGTCTTCACCTGAAGAACCCGCGGTGAAGACGCTCTTTAGATGGCGTCTTCACCTGAGGAACCCGCGGTGAAGACGCTCTTTAGATGGCGTCTTCACCTGAAGAACCCGCGGTGAAGACGCTCTTTAGATGGCGTCTTCACCTGAAGAACCCGCGGTGAAGACGCTCTTTAGATGGCGTCTTCACCTGAGGAACCCGAGGTGAAGACGCTCTTTAGATGGCGTCTTCACCTGAGGAACCCGCGGTGAAGACGCTCTTCAGATGGCGTCTTCACCTGAGGAACCCGCGGTGAAGACGCTCTTCAGATGGCGTCTTCACCTGAGGAACCCGCGGTGAAGACGCTCTTCAGATGGCGTCTTCACCTGAAGAACCCGCGGTGAAGACGCTCTTTAGATGGCGTCTTCACCTGAGGAACCCGCGGTGAAGACGCTCTTCAGATGGCGTCTTCACCTGAAGAACCCGAGGTGAAGACGCTCTTCAGATGGCGTCTTCACCTGAAGAACCCGCGGTGAAGACGCTCTTTAGATGGCGTCTTCACCTGAAGAACCCGCGGTGAAGACGCTCTTTAGATGGCGTCTTCACCTGAAGAACCCGCGGTGAAGACGCTCTTTAGATGGCGTCTTCACCTGAGGAACCCGCGGTGAAGACGCTCTTTAGATGGCGTCTTCACCTGAAGAACCCGCGGTGAAGACGCTCTTTAGATGGCGTCTTCACCTGAAGAACCCGCGGTGAAGACGCTCTTCAGATGGCGTCTTCACCTGAAGAACCCGCGGTGAAGACGCTCTTCAGATGGCGTCTTCACCTGAAGAACCCGCGGTGAAGACGCTCTTTAGATGGCGTCTTCACCTGAAGAACCCGCGGTGAAGACGCTCTTTAGATGGCGTCTTCACCTGAGGAACCCGCGGTGAAGACGCTCTTTAGATGGCGTCTTCACCTGAAGAACCCGCGGTGAAGACGCTCTTTAGATGGCGTCTTCACTTGAAGAACCCGCGGTGAAGACGCTCTTTAGATGGCGTCTTCACCTGAAGAACCCGCGGTGAAGACGCTCTTTAGATGGCGTCTTCACCTGAAGAACCCGAGGTGAAGACGCTCTTTAGATGGCGTCTTCACCTGAGGAACCCGCGGTGAAGTCGCTCTTTAGATGGCGTCTTCACCTGAAGAACCCCGCGGTGAAGACGCTCTTTAGATGGCGTCTTCACCTGAAGAACCCGCGGTGAAGACGCTCTTTAGATGGCGTCTTCACCTGAGGAACCCGCCGTGAAGACGCTCTTTAGATGGCGTCTTCACTTGAAGAACCCGCGGTGAAGACGCTCTTTAGATGGCGTCTTCACCTGAAGAACCCGCGGTGAAGACGCTCTTTAGATGGCGTCTTCACCTGAAGAACCCGCGGTGAAGACGCTCTTTAGATGGCGTCTTCACCTGAGGAACCCGCGGTGAAGACGCTCTTTAGATGGCGTCTTCACCTGAGGAACCCGCGGTGAAGACGCTCTTCAGATGGCGTCTTCACCTGAGGAACCCGCGGTGAAGACGCTCTTTAGATGGCGTCTTCACCTGAGGAACCCGCGGTGAAGACGCTCTTTAGATGGCGTCTTCACCTGAGGAACCCGCGGTGAAGACGCTCTTTAGATGGCGTCTTCACCTGAGGAACCCGCGGTGAAGACGCTCTTTAGATGGCGTCTTCACCTGAGGAACCCGCGGTGAAGACGCTCTTTAGATGGCGTCTTCACCTGAAGAACCCGCGGTGAACAGCGCTCTTTAGATGGCGTCTTCACCTGAAGAACCCGCGGTGAAGACGCTCTTTAGATGGCGTCTTCACCTGAAGAACCCGCGGTGAAGACGCTCTTTAGATGGCGTCTTCACCTGAGGAACCCGCGGTGAACAGCGCTCCTCACCCGTCGGCGTCCAGCACCTCGTAGCCGTGGCCGCTGTACGTCTTCAGCAGCGTGCCGCGGCCCACGCTCCACAGCTTCAGGGACTTGTCGCTGCCGCAGGACAGCAGGTAGTTACCGTCCGCTGGACGAGAGGAGAGGAGGGGAGGGGAGAGGAGACGAGAGGAGGAGGAGAGGAGGATTTAAAACAGCTTCCACTGAATGACATAAGCACAACAATAGAGGACGCACTGTCTTGACCTTGTGCTGTGAGACTATGAAAAGATGAGGAAAGATAAACCTGGATGTGCCAGGTACAGGTACAGGTACATGTACAGGTACAGGTACATGTACAGCTACAGGTACAGGTACATGTACCTGTACATGTACCTGTACATGTACAGGTACATGTACAGGTAGGAGGAAGAGAACACTACGGAAGCCCGTTACCGCCACAACAAAATAATTAGAAGATAAAAAGTCATAATTATGAGATAAAAAAGGGACATCTATTGTCCTTCTGGTCACATGACATCTACTGTACTTCTGGTCACATGACATCTACTGTACTTCTGGTCACATGACATCTATTGTACTTCTGGTCACATGACATCTATTGTCCTTCTGGTCACATGACATCTATTGTACTTCTGGTCACATGACATCTATTGTCCTTCTGGTCACATGACATCTATTGTACTTCTGGTCACATGACATCTATTGTACTTCTGGTCACATGACATCTATTGTCCTTCTGGTCACATGACATCTATTGTACTTCTGGTCACATGACATCTATTGTCCTTCTGGTCACATGACATCTATTGTCCTTCTGGTCACATGACATCTACTGTACTTCTGGTCACATGACATCTACTGTACTTCTGGTCACATGACATCTATTGTACTTCTGGTCACATGACATCTATTGTCCTTCTGGTCACATGACATCTACTGTACTTCTGGTCACATGACATCTACTGTACTTCTGGTCACATGACATCTATTGTCCTTCTGGTCACATGACATCTATTGTACTTCTGGTCACATGACATCTATTGTCCTTCTGGTCACATGACATCTATTGTACTTCTGGTCACATGACATCTACTGTACTGTCCCAGGACAGAGGATGTCGTTTGTGTAAAGCCCTTTTGGGCTACACTAAATACATTGAATCAATAAATAGTGTCTCTCTCTCTCTCTGTCTATCAACACATAGAACACTAACAATTTATGAATGATTTTAATATGAAGTCCATGTGCAAGAGTCCACAGCAGGTATTAAGCATGTTTTTAAAGTCTTGAACATGATCTGAAACCCTGACTTCTCATGAAAAACCAGCTACTTATCAGGATGATACATGTGTGTGCCTCTCTCTCTCTCTCTCTCTCTCTCTCTCTCTCTCTCTCTCTCTCTCTCTCTCTCTCTCTCTCTCTCTCTCTCTCTCTCTCTCTCTCTCTCTCTCACTCACTCACTCACACACACACACACACACACACACACACACAGTCTCTCTCTCACCGTTGAAGCGAACCGCCCTGACTGCTCCTTGCTTACAGTCTATGGTCCTGAGCAGATGCTGAGGGAGCAGAGCGGCCTGCGGTCTGGGCTGAGGGAACGACATGACTCAACCTGTGGGGGGAGAAAACAACAACAACAACAACAACACAACAGTAAACACGTGAGCCACACTGACCAACTTCTCCTTCATTGCAACGAGTTCAAACACTGCAACACAAACTATTACCTTGTTTATTTCCACGTTTAAAAGTATTCTAATGCAAACTACCATATAACATTACATTGTAATACAGTTATTGGCTTCGACAATGGACTATTACGACAGTGGACTATTTACGACAGAACTAGTATGTTTTACGGTAGCCTCACGTTCGTCACTTCCTACTCACAGTAACGTTAGTTTTCCCCCCCGTTCCGCTTAAATTGTGAGTTAAATTTCAGCCGGGTGCCATGTTGTTAATGTTGTTGCAGTTAATACGACTTATAACTGTTTTTATAAGAAGTGTATCCAGAGTTTATAACCATGAAGAGCTTCTTCCATTCATGTCAACCGTCTCGTTCGCTGGTACGCGCAATGCACGCTGGGATAAAGAAAAAAAGTGTCCTGTCAAAATAAAAGTAGAAAAAAAATAAACTCCCGTTATATTGTTGCCTACGGGGGCGCTTAACGCTTTTATTTTGAAACTCACCGGATGTGATGAGCCTCTTCCTCCACTGTCACCGTTAACTGTCTGATCAGCTGTCTTTCGAGCACAAGAGTTTACAATTTGTTCTAAATAAAACAAACAGCCCGGGAGGGAATTTGTGACTTATTATGTCTTTTAACAGTCTGTCAGACCCGAGGAGAATAAATAAGATTCTAAGGTGAGTTCATTCATCGCTGTAATTAGCATTTAGCTCGGATTAAGCTAACTGCCGGGCTAACAGCTAGCTAGCCTTTAACACAAGTCATGAGCCTCTCTGGGATTAGTGGTCATCTGATTGACTGTAGGATTTCAACACCAACATATAATGGTGATTGCATAATATGTATTCGGCTGTCAGGGGTTTACCAATCGGTCCCCATGCATGTTAGCTTGTGGGTCAGTTCATGCATAGCAGGAGCTACAGGTCTGACTCTGACACCACAGGAGCAACAACTTCAACACCCTTACACACCCTGACCTCAAATACACACATGCCTATTCATTTCATAATGTATACTTGTTTTACATTGTTTTAAGTACTGCTATCTGATGTGTGTTTACCATATTTATCTTTAAATGATGTCACGGTTATTGCGCTATGTTTATTCTATATCTATTTATTGTTATGCACCTTTCACCTCGTCAATGTCCTTGTACGTGCGTGGCGTGCTCGGCCCGTAATTGATTCTGGCGTTGCAGGTACAAGGCCCCGAGCACAGACAGCAATCCCACGCTGGAGGACCCCACGCCCGACTACATGAACCTGCTGGGCATGATCTTCAGCATGTGTGGACTGATGCTCAAGGTGACATGCACACGCACTCACACACACTCACACACACACACACTGAACCTCTCGTCTCTGCCCTGTCCTCTGTGTCCATGTGTGTGTTTGTGGGTTAAAGAGCTGTTGCCCCTGAATGTTAGACCCAATCGTTCCATTTAGAAGATTAAAGGTGAACTCACCTTTTGAGAGAGGGAGGAGGAGGAGGAGGAGGAGGAGGAGGATGAAGGGCAGCTTTTGACTTTCAGTTCTAAACAGATGATCCACAAAACAAAGAGGGGACAGCAGCAGACTTGCGTGTCTTCACAGTCCAATAATTGATCTTTTGTTTAATTGATTGTCTTTTTTTATCATTAAATAACAGTTTTTTACTTTTTATTTAATTTTTTAACTAATAGCATTAGTTATTTATTTCCAGGTTTTGGGTTTTAAATGGATAGGAAAAACACAAAACATCCTCAAAGAACTGGATGTGTTGCTGTGTGTGAACACATGAACACTGTGTGAACGTGTGGCCCCTACGAAGGAGTATAGGAGCCGCCCTCCATCTGTAGTCAACGGGACAGAAGGGATTGTTTTTGGTCCTCGAGAGCCAAAAACAACAACGTTGGCATCGAACCTTTCAAGCCCGTGCAAAGGATTCTGGGTGTTTTTTCTCTGACTGGGGACTGAAATGCGATACCCAGATGAACTCTGTGGTGAAAAGCTGCTATTTACAGCCAAGGAGCGTCGCTGGACTTAAATCCATCCTCTCTCTTAACGCGACCGTTATCGCTGCAGCGACCTCCTCAAGGTCAGCGTGACCTCTAACTGGTTCTCGCATCCCTCCACCGACCACCCGACACACACAGGGTTTATTCTTAAGGCTGTTTTATTTGCGTTAAAAGCCACAGATGGGACGGCTGCCTGTACAGTTCCTGAATGTGTCTCTGCCTCTCCCTGAGTCGTCCTCTTGGACCTTTTAGAGCAGCTGCTTTAAACTGTGTCACAAGCCTTCCACTTCCTGTCAAATGCCCCAATAATAAATAATCGCTCTCTCTTGTTTTACTCAGTTTTTAGACCTGTGCTCGTATCATATTATGTTTCCTTGTGTTTGTCCCGTTCTTTTCTCATGTTGCTGCGTTTATGGATGATATTCAACTCGGTGCTCGCGTCCAGTTGCTTTTACACTTCACCTTTTGGAATTCTGTTGGCCTGTTTAGGGAATTGTCTCCTAACTGACCGTGTGTGTGTGTGTGTGTGTGTGTGTGTGTGTTTTCAGCTGAAGTGGTGCGCCTGGATCGCGGTCTACTGCTCCTTCATCAGCTTCGCGAACTCCAGAAGCTCGGAGGACACCAAACAGATGATGAGCAGCTTCATGTGAGTAAGCGGCTGCTGAGAGGGTTTCCTCCAGAGAGAGCGTCTGAAACTAGTGCGTCCAGAAAGACACATTTACCATCCTTAGTGATGAAGGAGCTGTGAGCTGCTGTGAAGCTCTGGGGCTTCAGGGTCTTGCTCAAGGACACTTGAACATGAAACTACGGAGAACAGGGATGAACCGCTACCTTCTGGTTTCAGGACGAACTCTCTCCATGAGCTACATGAGAACTTCACATAGTACAAAAGTACAAAGTACACGGACATAAAACTCGCCGATTCTTGTCGTTTTTCCAAAAGCCGATCTCCGTGAGATCTGAAAACAGAACACAGATCTCAGCTCAACATTGAGCATTAATTGAGATCAAATCGACAACCTCGTTTTAAAAAGATTTGTAGAGGAAAGCCGCTCACTGCAGCCACTGATACGGATACAACCTGATGCTCACACATCTCACTCATTTTGTTTTGCACAGGTTGAACGTTATTGTTATTATCTTAAAAATATATTCAGTGCAAAACGGGTTAATTGCAGCCATAATATGTCATTTTCTCTGTGGTGGGGCATGAACATTGTTCTTCCTCCAAAAACAGTTTGAGAACCGCGGCAGTAGTGGAACACGGTTGATCTTATCGATGAGATTATTTATCATATTTGCTATGTTGCTACGAGATAAAAACATACATTATGTATGTATATTAAAACGTTTGGCCAAACTCCACGGCCTCCGTTGTTAGGGGTGTGTCAAGGAACTCTCTCTTGAATTACTCGGCTCTGAATCCGGAGGTTCGACTCGCTCCCGGCTGCCAGGCGAGCCAACGCTAATGTCCCAAAGCTTTTAACCGCGTGACCTCCGGAGGCGGCCGCGTCTTCCATCTGCTCATGAAGGAGTACTACAGAGTAAAGCACCCCCCATCTGCTCCATCGTCGAGATGAGGTTGTATTAAAGACGAGGGACGCCAAATGTTTGGCTCAGAAAGTGTGATGTCAGGCGATGAACTTCGTGCACCGGGCTCGGAGTAGCCGGTGTCCTCCGGTGCCTTCAGCGTGGACGGATTAACGGAGACGCTCTGTACACCTGTTCATACGCCGCTGATCACATCTGAGCTCACTGTTTTCGTATTATGCCAAACTTGTCAGCACAATATCTGGTAGAAATGCTGCAGAGGCAGAGTTGTTTTTTTTTTTAAGGAGGTGCTCACGCACCGCAACAAATGCCAACGGGAGAAAACGCAACGGCAGCAAAGCTGTTTGTCTGCACCTCGATTTCAGGTTTCTGCTGAACTGTACAGGTGTTAGCCCCGTAATGCATTTTTATTTTTTATATATATCCTTCAGACTGCCTTTGAATTCTGTCTCTGACTGATTCTCAATTAATTTAGTCTTTGACCCTTTTCCGCGCTCACGGAGAACCCCCGACGCGGTTCTGAGCAGAAGGTCGTATGACGATCAGACGTTGTGAAATAGTTTTTTTCAGTTTGACTTTAACCCTAGAACACTAACGTCTTTAACCCTAGAACACTAACGTCTTTAACCCTAGAACACTAATGTCTTTAACCCTAGAACACTAACGCCTTTAACCCTTCAACACTAACGTCTTTAACCCTTCAACACTAACGTCTTTAACCCTAGAACACTAACGTCTTTAACCCTAGAACACTAATGTCTTTAACCCTAGAACACTAACGTCTTTAACCCTAGAACACTAAGGTCTTTAACCCTTCAACACTAACGTCTTTAACCCTAGAACACTAACGTCTTTAACCCTAGAACACTAATGTCTTTAACCCTAGAACACTAACGTCTTTAACCCTAGAACACTAACGTCTTTAACCCTAGAACACTAACGTCTTTAACCCTAGAACACTAATGTCTTTAACCCTAGAACACTAACGCCTTTAACCCTTCAACACTAACGTCTTTAACCCTTCAACACTAACGTCTTTAACCCTAGAACACTAACGTCTTTAACCCTAGAACACTAACGTCTTTAACCCTAGAACACTAATGTCTTTAACCCTAGAACACTAACGTCTTTAACCCTAGAACACTAACGTCTTTAACCCTAGAACACTAACGTCTTTAACCCTAGAACACTAACGTCTTTAACCCTAGAACACTAACGTCTTTAACCCTAGATCACTAATGTCTTTAACCCTAGAACACTAACGTCTTTAACACTAGAACACTAACATCTTTAACCCTAGAACACTAACGTCTTTAACCCTAGAACACTAACGTCTTTAACCCTAGAACACTAACGTCTTTAACCCTAGAACACTAACGTCTTTAACCCTAGGACACTAATGTCTTTAACCCTAGAACACTAACATCTTTAACCCTTCAACACTAACGTCTTTAACCCTTCAACACTAACGTCTTTAACCCTAGAACACTAATGTCTTTAACCCTAGATCACTAATGTCTTTAACCCTAGAACACTAATGTCTTTAACCCTAGAACACTAACGTCTTTAACCCTTCAACACTAACGTCTTTAACCCTAGATCACTAACGTCTTTAACCCTAGATCACTAACGTCTTTAACCCTAGATCACTAATGTCTTTAACCCTAGAACACTAACGTCTTTAACCCTAGAACACTAACGTCTTTAACCCTAGAACACTAACGTCTTTAACCCTAGAACACTAACGTCTTTAACCCTAGAACACTCACGTCTTTAACCCTAGAACACTAACGTCTTTAACCCTAGAACACTAACGTCTTTAACCCTAGAACACTAACGTCTTTAACCCTAGAACACTAACGTCTTTAACCCTAGAACACTCACGTCTTTAACCCTAGAACACTAACGTCTTTAACTCTAGAACACTAACGTCTTTAACCCTAGAACACTAACGTCTTTAACCCTAGAACACTAACGTCTTTAACCCTAGAACACTAACGTCTTTAACCCTAGAACACTAACGTCTTTAACCCTAGAACACTAACGTCTTTAACTAGAACACTAACGTCTTTAACTAGAACACTAACGTCTTTAACCCTAGAACACTAACGTCTTTAACCCTAGAACACTAACGTCTTTAACTAGAACACTAACGTCTTTAACTAGAACACTAACGTCTTTAACCCTAGAACACTAATGTCTTTAACCCTAGAACACTCACGTCTTTAACCCTAGAACACTCACGTCTTTAACCCTAGAACACTAACGTCTTTAACCCTAGAACACTAACGTCTTTAACTAGAACACTAACGTCTTTAACCCTAGAACACTAACGTCTTTAACCCTAGAACACTAACGTCTTTAACTAGAACACTAACGTCTTTAACTAGAACACTAACGTCTTTAACCCTAGAACACTAACGTCTTTAACCCTAGAACACTAACGTCTTTAACTAGAACACTAACGTCTTTAACTAGAACACTAACGTCTTTAACCCTAGAACACTAATGTCTTTAACCCTAGAACACTAACGTATTTAACCCTAGAACACTAATGTCTTTAACCCTAGAACACTAATGTCTTTAACCCTAGAACACTAATGTCTTTAACCCTAGAACACTAATGTCTTTAACCCTAGAACACTAATGTCTTTAACCCTAGAACACTAAGGTCTTTAACCCTAGAACACTAAGGTCTTTAACCCTAGAACACTAAGGTCTTTAACCCTAGAACACTAACGTCTTTAACCCTAGAACACTAACGTCTTTAACCCTAGAACACTAACGTATTTAACCCTAGAACACTAATGTCTTTAACCCTAGAACACTAATGTCTTTAACCCTAGAACACTAATGTATTTAACCCTAGAACACTAATGTCTTTAACCCTAGAACACTAATGTCTTTAACCCTAGAACACTAATGTCTTTAACCCTAGAACACTAATGTCTTTAACCCTAGAACACTAATGTCTTTAACCCTAGAACACTAATGTATTTAACCCTAGAACACTAATGTCTTTAACCCTAGAACACTAATGTCTTTAACCCTAGAACACTAATGTCTTTAACCCTAGAACACTAACGTCTTTAACCCTAGAACACTAACGTATTTAACCCTAGAACACTAATGTCTTTAACACTAGAACACTAACGTCTTTAACCCTAGAACACTAATGTCTTTAACCCTAGAACACTAACGTCTTTAACCCTAGAACACTAATGTCTTTAACCCTAGAACACTAATGTCTTTAACCCTAGAACACTAACGCCTTTAACCCTAGAACACTAACGCCTTTAACCCTAGAACACTAACATCTTTAACCCTAGAACACTAACGTCTTTAACCCTAGAACACTAACGTCTTTAACCCTAGAACACTAACGTCTTTAACCCTAGAACACTAACGTCTTTAACCCTTCAACACTAACGTCTTTAACCCTTCAACACTAACGTCTTTAACCCTAGAACACTAACGTCTTTAACCCTAGAACACTAACGTCTTTAACCCTAGAACACTAACGTCTTTAACCCTAGAACACTAACGTCTTTAACCCTAGAACACTAACGTCTTTAACCCTTCAACACTAACGTCTTTAACCCTTCAACACTAACGTCTTTAACCCTAGATCACTAACGTCTTTAACCCTAGATCACTAATGTCTTTAACCCTAGAACACTAACGTCTTTAACCCTAGAACACTAACGTCTTTAACCCTAGAACACTAACGTCTTTAACCCTAGAACACTAACGTCTTTAACCCTAGAACACTCACGTCTTTAACCCTAGAACACTAACGTCTTTAACCCTAGAACACTAACGTCTTTAACCCTAGAACACTAACGTCTTTAACCCTAGAACACTAACGTCTTTAACCCTAGAACACTAACGTCTTTAACCCTAGAACACTAACGTCTTTAACCCTAGAACACTAACGTCTTTAACTAGAACACTAACGTCTTTAACTAGAACACTAACGTCTTTAACCCTAGAACACTAACGTCTTTAACCCTAGAACACTAACGTCTTTAACTAGAACACTAACGTCTTTAACTAGAACACTAACGTCTTTAACCCTAGAACACTAACGTCTTTAACCCTAGAACACTAACGTCTTTAACTAGAACACTAACGTCTTTAACTAGAACACTAACGTCTTTAACCCTAGAACACTAATGTCTTTAACCCTAGAACACTAACGTATTTAACCCTAGAACACTAATGTCTTTAACCCTAGAACACTAATGTCTTTAACCCTAGAACACTAATGTCTTTAACCCTAGAACACTAATGTCTTTAACCCTAGAACACTAATGTCTTTAACCCTAGAACACTAAGGTCTTTAACCCTAGAACACTAACGTCTTTAACCCTAGAACACTAACGTCTTTAACCCTAGAACACTAACGTATTTAACCCTAGAACACTAATGTATTTAACCCTAGAACACTAATGTCTTTAACCCTAGAACACTAATGTATTTAACCCTAGAACACTAATGTCTTTAACCCTAGAACACTAATGTCTTTAACCCTAGAACACTAATGTCTTTAACCCTAGAACACTAATGTCTTTAACCCTAGAACACTAATGTCTTTAACCCTAGAACACTAATGTCTTTAACCCTAGAACACTAATGTCTTTAACCCTAGAACACTAATGTCTTTAACCCTAGAACACTAATGTCTTTAACCCTAGAACACTAACGTCTTTAACCCTAGAACACTAACGTATTTAACCCTAGAACACTAATGTCTTTAACACTAGAACACTAACGTCTTTAACCCTAGAACACTAATGTCTTTAACCCTAGAACACTAACGTCTTTAACCCTAGAACACTAACGTCTTTAACCCTAGAACACTAATGTCTTTAACCCTAGAACACTAATGTCTTTAACCCTAGAACACTAACGCCTTTAACCCTAGAACACTAACGCCTTTAACCCTAGAACACTAACATCTTTAACCCTAGAACACTAACGTCTTTAACCCTAGAACACTAACGTCTTTAACCCTAGAACACTAACGTCTTTAACCCTAGAACACTAACGTCTTTAACCCTTCAACACTAACGTCTTTAACCCTTCAACACTAACGTCTTTAACCCTAGAACACTAACGTCTTTAACCCTAGAACACTAACGTCTTTAACCCTAGAACACTAACGTCTTTAACCCTAGAACACTAACGTCTTTAACCCTTCAACACTAACGTCTTTAACCCTTCAACACTAACGTCTTTAACCCTAGATCACTAACGTCTTTAACCCTAGATCACTAATGTCTTTAACCCTAGAACACTAACGTCTTTAACCCTAGAACACTAACGTCTTTAACCCTAGAACACTAACGTCTTTAACCCTAGAACACTAACGTCTTTAACCCTAGAACACTCACGTCTTTAACCCTAGAACACTAACGTCTTTAACCCTAGAACACTAACGTCTTTAACCCTAGAACACTAACATCTTTAACCCTAGAACACTAACGTCTTTAACCCTAGAACACTAACGTCTTTAACCCTAGAACACTAACGTCTTTAACCCTAGAACACTAACGTCTTTAACCCTAGAACACTCACGTCTTTAACCCTAGAACACTAACGTCTTTAACCCTAGAACACTAACGTCTTTAACCCTAGAACACTAACATCTTTAACCCTAGAACACTAACGTCTTTAACCCTAGAACACTAACGTCTTTAACCCTAGAACACTAACGTCTTTAACTCTAGAACACTAACGTCTTTAACTAGAACACTAACGTCTTTAACTAGAACACTAACGTCTTTAACCCTAGAACACTAACGTCTTTAACCCTAGAACACTAACGTCTTTAACTAGAACACTAACGTCTTTAACTAGAACACTAACGTCTTTAACCCTAGAACACTAATGTCTTTAACCCTAGAACACTCACGTCTTTAACCCTAGAACACTCACGTCTTTAACCCTAGAACACTAACGTCTTTAACCCTAGAACACTAACGTCTTTAACTAGAACACTAACGTCTTTAACCCTAGAACACTAACGTCTTTAACCCTAGAACACTAACGTCTTTAACCCTAGAACACTAACGTCTTTAACTAGAACACTAACGTCTTTAACTAGAACACTAACGTCTTTAACCCTAGAACACTAACGTCTTTAACCCTAGAACACTAACGTCTTTAACTAGAACACTAACGTCTTTAACTAGAACACTAACGTCTTTAACCCTAGAACACTAATGTCTTTAACCCTAGAACACTAACGTATTTAACCCTAGAACACTAATGTCTTTAACCCTAGAACACTAATGTCTTTAACCCTAGAACACTAATGTCTTTAACCCTAGAACACTAATGTCTTTAACCCTAGAACACTAATGTCTTTAACCCTAGAACACTAAGGTCTTTAACCCTAGAACACTAACGTCTTTAACCCTAGAACACTAACGTATTTAACCCTAGAACACTAATGTCTTTAACCCTAGAACACTAATGTCTTTAACCCTAGAACACTAACGTATTTAACCCTAGAACACTAACGTATTTAACCCTAGAACACTAATGTCTTTAACCCTAGAACACTAACGTATTTAACCCTAGAACACTAATGTCTTTAACCCTAGAACACTAATGTCTTTAACCCTAGAACACTAATGTCTTTAACCCTAGAACACTAATGTCTTTAACCCTAGAACACTAATGTCTTTAACCCTAGAACACTAATGTATTTAACCCTAGAACACTAATGTATTTAACCCTAGAACACTAATGTCTTTAACCCTAGAACACTAACGTCTTTAACCCTAGAACACTAACGTCTTTAACCCTAGAACACTAACACTACCGTCTTATTGAAGGTGGGCGTGTCTTATTTGAGGTAGGCGTGTCTTATTGAAGGTGGGCGTGTCTCTCTGCTCCAATCCCTGTTTTTTTCAACCTTCACGTGTCCGGTACGTTAGTGATAGAGCGTGAAAACATTTCGATGTGTTTTAACATTGAAGGAGACGTTTCCTTCACTGGACAAGACTCTCATGTCCCAGGAACATGTGGGCCAAAGAACAAGTTCATAGCTCCATTATTTATATTTGTAATCATGTTTTATTGACGATTCCCTAATTTTTCACCCGATTCTGAGTCTTTTTTCAGGGTCCCCCCATGATACCTGTTTATGGTTTTATGAGAAGTTCTACAGGGTAAAATAAGAGTACTTCAACTTGCCTTGTATTGTTGTTTTTTTAATATATTTTGATGAGAAGTATATTTTATCAGGTACATTATACCAAGTGAAATATACCCGACGTTAGTGATAGTGTGACCATTTGTAGCGTTAGTGTTCTAAACCCTAAAAAATGTAGCACACTTGACACGACGTCTCCTCCGTCCGCAGGCTGTCCATCTCGGCGGTCGTGATGTCCTACCTGCAGAACCCTCAGCCCATGTCGCCGCCGTGGTAACCCCGAGGGCACAGGAAGAGCACGGGACGGTGACATCATGGTCGCTGCGCTGGTGATGAAAAACAGCTGATTGGCCACGCCCCCTTCCCGCCTCCCGGCCAAGGAAAGATAATGTGATGGAGAGGAGACTGATGACTAGAAGAGGTGGACGGTAAAGAGGACACTACGTCAAGACGGAGACATCGGGTTCTCGTGTTTTATTTTCTCTTTTCAACCTTTTTCTAAGTTTGTTTTGTCGGCGGAAACTTCCAAATTCTGTTGCAGGACGTCGTAAATAAAGTTGTACCATTTTAAACGGATCTGCTTGCTTTTTTTTTTTTTTACTGCAAATGCAGCTTTAACAACCAGAGGAGTCGCCCCCTGGTGGTCAGTAGAGAGAATGCAGCTTTAACACATGAAGCATAGACTTCTATACAACCAGAGGAGTCACCCCCTGGTGGTCAGTAGAGAGAATGCAGCTTTAACACATGAAGCATAGACTTCTATACAACCAGAGGAGTCGCCCCCTGGTGGTCAGGAGAGAGAATGCAGCTTTAACACATGAAGCATAGACTTCTATACAACCAGAGGAGTCACCCCATGGTGGTCAGGAGAGAGAATGCAGCTTTAACACATGAAGCATATACTTCTATACAACCAGAGGAGTCGCCCCCTGGTGGTCAGGAGAGAGAATGCAGCTTTAACACATGAAGCATAGACTTCTATACAACCAGAGGAGTCGCCCCCTGGTGGTCAGGAGAGAGAATGCATCTTTAACACATGAAGCATAGACTTCTATACAATCAGAGGAGTCGCCCCCTGGTGGTCAGGAGAGAGAATGCAGCTTTAACACATGAAGCATAGACTTCTATACAACCAGAGGAGTACTACTACTAACTCTACTACTACTGACTTTACTACTATGAATACTGACTCTATTATTACTGACTCTACTACTGATGTAGTAGAGTACTGTCTCTACTACTACTGTCTTTACTACTACTACTGACTCTACTACTATTACTGACTCTGCTGACTCTACTACTACTAGTACTAGTTACTACTACTGACTCTACCACTACTACTAGTTGCTACTGCTACTGACTCTACTGACTCTACTCCTACTAGTTACTGCCTCCGGCCGTTTCTCCTCTGCTCCCCATGCGGACGCTCACAGAATGTAAGTGTGTGTTGATGACACAAGAAGCCGGAGCAGTCAGCTGGAAGTGAGACTGATTTAGTGGAACATAACTCACGTCAGGCTCTGCTGCAGCGGCACAGAGCGACCGTACGAGCAGCCAACTCCAGGGACGTCTGCTAGGAAGCCTCCGAACAAGTCCTGTATCCCATTGTTTTATTTATATATATATATATATATATATATATAAAAATAAATAAAACAATGGGATACAGGAGTTGTTCAGAAGGCTATATATATATATAATGTGTGTATACATACACATATATTTCTACTTATATATATATGTATATATATATATATATATGTATATATATATATATATATATGTATGTGTGTATACATACACATATATTTCTACTTATAGATATATATATATATATATATATATATATATAAATAGAAATAGAAATATATGAGTATGTATACACATATATATTTATATAAATATATATATATTTTTATATATATATATATATATATATATATATATATATATATTTATATTTATATATATTTATATACTCAAATTCAATATCCAACAAATGCATTATGGGGCTGAAGGGATACAAAAAATACATATATATATAAATATATATGAATATATATATTTAAATATATATGTTTTTTGTATAAATATATATATTTATATATATGTGTGTATATATGTATATAAATATATATATTCAATATATATGTATATAAATATATATATATATATATGAATATATATACATATATATGTATATATTGAATATATATTTATATACATATACACATATATATAAATATATATATATTTATACAAAAAACATATATATATATATATATATATATATATATATATATATATATATATATGTATGTATTTTTGTCTCCCTTCAGCTCCATAATGCTGCATTTGTTGTCGAGCTATCAGATGAGAGGATATTGAATCTGAGTCAGCAGGTTATCGCCTGCATTGATCGGCGGGGCGGCGTAATATGGATATTAAAACCTGTCACAGTTTGCCGAGCGTAGATCTTAAGTTCAGCGGGTGACATGCTGGAAAGGCGATTTTAATTAAATCTAATCTCCGCAGTTCCCGCTCTGCCGAGTCGGAGCAGAGCGGGAACTGCGAGACGCTGCTGCCTCCCGAACGCCAGAGGGCACAGCGGCGAGCGCGTCGCTAATGAGTCCTAACACGAGGCCGGTCTCCGTGGGGCTCCGCTAATCGAGTTAGTCCCAGGATGAAAGGCGTTAAAACACCACGAGAATGATACCTCTCCATCAGGAGTAGCTTTATCAATTATACTATACCTTTCTTTAACCTTCTTGTGTTAGCTTTCTGTTAGCATCTCTTCTATTAGCGTTCTGTTAGTATCTCTTCTGTTAGCTTTCTGTTAGCATCTCTTGTGTTAGCTTCCTGTTAGTATCTCTTCTGTTAGCTTCCTGTTAGCATCTCTTGTGTTAGCTTCCTGTTAGTATCTCTTCTGTTAGCTTTCTGTTAGCATCTCTTGTGTTAGCTTCCTGTTAGTATCTCTTCTGTTAGCTTTCTGTTAGCATCTCTTGTGTTAGCTTCCTGTTAGTATCTCTTGTGTTAGCTTTCTGTTAGTATCTCTTGTGTTAGCTTCCTGTTAGTATCTCTTGTGTTAGCTTCCTGTTAGTATCTCTTCTGTTAGCTTCCTGTTAGCATCTCTTGTGTTAGCTTCCTGTTAGTATCTCTTCTGTTAGCTTTCTGTTAGCATCTCTTGTGTTAGCTTCCTGTTAGTATCTCTTCTGTTAGCTTTCTGTTAGCATCTCTTGTGTTAGCTTCCTGTTAGTATCTCTTCTGTTAGCGTTCTGTCAGTATCTCTTCTGTTAGCTTTCTGTTAGCATCTCTTGTGTTAGCTTCCTGTTAGTATCTCTTCTGTTAGCTTTCTGTTAGCATCTCTTGTGTTAGCTTTCTGTTAGCATCTCTCGTGTTAGCTTTCTGTTAGCATCTCTTGTGTTAGCGTTCTGTTAGCATCTCTTGTGTTAACGGGTCAGTTTTGACCCATGTCTTAAATCAGCTGTAAAATACACAGCTAACAACTTTAATACAAACACAAAATGAAAAGCAGAACAAGTCATAACACAAAATATAGATTTGCAAGGTCAAACAAACAAAAACCAATCAAGCAAATCTTGTTTTTATAACTGGGTCAAAACTGACCCTAACAACACAAAGGTCATCATTTCAACCAGAGCATTTTATAATTTAGTGGAAAAAAGCCTTGATGCAATAAACACATTTATGTGGTTCTTTTATGCATTTGAAACCACCATATGGAGCCCGCTCTGCTCCAACTGTCTTTAAAGATATTACAAACGGTCGGAGACACCAGAGGTCGTTGGTCATCTACAAAGTGAATTACACACACACACACACACACACACACACACACCTTCTTTTTGGCTGGATGACTGTGAAAAAACTTGAGTTGTGCTTTCGGGAAAGGAACCTTTTTTTTTTTTACAAGAAGTGATGTTGTAATGTAATGAAATGTTTGACCGCTGCAGCTGAGTCTCCGGCGTCACGATGACGGGTCGGGCACGTTCAAAATACAATCAATCAATCAATCAATCAATCAATCAATCAATCCACATGTTTGAAACTATGTCTGTCCCTCGTACTTCCACCAGGTCACATGACTTCATGTTATAGAGGAACTCCACCAGGTCACATGACTTCATGTTATAGAGGAACTCCACCAGGTCACATGACTTCATGTTATAGAGGAACTCCACCAGGTCACATGACTTCATGTTATAGAGGAACTCCACCAGGTCACATGACTTCATGTTATAGAGGAACTCCACCAGGTCACATGACTTCATGTTAGTCTATAGAGGAACTCCACCAGGTCACATGACTTCATGTTAGTCTATAGAGGAACTCCACCAGGTCACATGACTTCATGTTATAGAGGAACTCCACCAGGTCACATGACTTCATGTCATAGAGGAACTCCACCAGGTCACATGACTTCATGTTATAGAGGAACTCCACCAGGTCACATGACTTCATGTTATAGAGGACCTCCACCAGGTCACATGACTTCATGTTAGTCTATAGAGGAACTCCACCAGGTCACATGACTTCATGTTAGTCTATAGAGGAACTCCACCAGGTCACATGACTTCATGTCATAGAGGAACTCCACCAGGTCACATGACTTCATGTCATAGAGGAACTCCACCAGGTCACATGACTTCATGTCATAGAGGAACTCCACCAGGTCACATGACTTCATGTTAGTCTATAGAGGAACTCCAGGTCACATGACTTCATGTTATAGAGGAACTCCACCAGGTCACATGACTTCATGTTATAGAGGAACTCCACCAGGTCACATGACTTCATGTTAGTCTATAGAGGAACTCCAGGTCACATGACTTCATGTTATAGAGGAGCTCCACCAGGTCACATGACTTCATGTCTCCATTAAGCTACAGGAGGACTAGTGTGGGGACGTCTAGTCGACTCCTTTAAACTCTTTTTTTACGGCGCTCAATAGATTGTAACTCAAGATAGTCGTAGTTTATAAACTATGTTCTAGTTGTTAGACTCGGCTCAACTTGCCTTGGACTGTTAATTAAAGAGATTCATGTTTAAGTGCGTCAGGCTTTGAAAGTCAGTCTCAAATTCTCTTGTTAGCTTGATGTGTTGCATATCTTCAGTTTAGAGACTTTAACAACGTAGAATGATTCAATGTGTCAGCTTGAAGGTAAAGATGGGTTACATGTGTCACATGACACACGAAGCCACTTCACTCGGGGGAAACCACGCGGCCGACCTTGACTCGACCTTGACGGTCAAAACCCAGGGCGTGAATAGTTAAAAGCGTCGTGAGCAGCAAATAACACCGGCACCAGATCATCTCAGCTTCAGAGAATTTGAACTTTGACATTTAAACTTTATTGATATTGCAGCTTTCATACAAACACGCAGCGGCTTCAATGTCAGACAGACGTGAACAAACACATGAGCTGTTTCAGACTAACTGTTGGGCTGATGGTGCCATGTGAAACAACACATGTAAAAACTAATATTAATCATATTTATTCAAAAATATTTGTATTAAAAAAAGAATAGAATAAATAGTAAATTGCGACACTGACAAAAATATAAAAACAAAAATAGACAATGATAGATGTAATTTTGCAAGACTGAAGATGATATCAATACAATGTTGAAAATTAATTAAAGTCAATAAATTAAAGAAAAAATACAAAAATAATAAAATAAATCGAAAAATACAATAATTATAGTTATTATAAAAAATAATAAGAGAATAACATTACTCAAAATTAAAGGCCAGGTTTAGTAAAAATAAAAATAAAATAATAAAATAATAAAATAATAAAATAATAAAATAATAAAAATAATAAAAATATAAAAATATAAAAATATAAAAATATAAAATTATAAAATTATTAGAACTTAAAAATATAATAAGAGAATAACATTACTCCAAATTAAAGGCCAGGTTTACTTTATATAAAATATAATTTTATGATCATTTTCTTTTAAAAATCCAGAGTTTAACCTTCAGGCGTGGTCCACCACCTTCAGGACACCATTCATGATGCGTTGACTGTGTTACATCTAGATAGCTCCTAAGCCTCAACACTGCAGCCTCGGTGTGTGTGTGTGTGTGTGTGTGTGTGTGTGTGTGTGTGTGTGCGTGTGTGTGTGTGTGTGTGTGTGGGCTGAACCCCGGTGAGTCTCTGCAGT